>BSBN01000219.1:5400000-6000000 GCA_027924645.1 Cunninghamia lanceolata | reverse complement strand
AGGTTTAGGTGACACTTGAATAACAATAGTTGGCTTATTGGATCAACAAACATCCTATGTAATACAATTGGAATTAAATATTTGAAGTAGCCATCTACAAATATATATTCAAACGTGGATTTATAATGCAAGTATAGACGCCATTAATAAAAAAGATTTGTATTAACCAAATATCCATATAGGCATACATCAATATCTGTCGATATAAGTATAACATATATACAAAATAGCCATATAGGCTTACAAGAATGCCATATAGGCATATTATGTCAACTATATGCAATACAAAATATATGTCCACAAATTCCATATAGGCATACAACAAATGAATACAATAAACAGTCATTCCCCTCTCACTGGTGAAGAGAATAGATCATGGGTAGCTTTTGATCTTCTAGGGGATGGAGACACGTATGTGGGTGGTCTACTACAAACTTGAGGGCTACTACTCCTATTTAGTTCTTCCTGCATTTGTAGCTATTACAATAAAAAGTATAAACATTAATATATAGAAATTACATGTTATAAAAAATGAAACATTTAACAAAATAATCACTTACCACTACCATATAATTTGTCTCCTCATTTTCCTTAGTAGAAAGATTAGGCTATGGTGATGTCATGTCCTATAAAAGCCATCTAGATAGAAATTAAACTTCAAATCAATAATCTTTTGATTTTTCAAAAATAAACAACTATAACAATGAATGTAAATTGAAATTTACTAATCTGCCTCATACCCCTATTAATAGCATGGAGCTATGAATCGCAAAGGTCACACCATGCTCCATTGCCCTATGAACATCAAGAGGTGTCTCTACAGCCTGCATCATCTAGAAAAAAAACAACATTATTCAATTACAAAAACTATAATAGTGATGCAAATCATGGCTCCTAACATACACACACGTTCACCTAAACATGGAAGTACACACAATAAAGCACACAAGTCACATACAAAAATCTAGTAAGTACAATTCATTCATTAAACTATTTATTTTATTACCTCCATGAAGCTTTGAAGTCCACCACCACTAGCAAGTGTTGCCGTGAAATCTCCAATATTAACCTATTCAACATCCAAAATTAGATATTAGAATACCATTCATATAACAATGGTATTCACATGTAATATTTATAATTGTTTACTAGTTACATACCCCGACAGTAGATGATGTAGTGTAATATGCAGGTGGAGAACCATTGAAAACTGCATCAATGCTATGACCCTAAAATTTTATTAAAATCATCAAACTAAATTAGTCAATCTTGCATTTCAAAAATAAAATTTAATAAATTAAATTCAATGAACTTGCTAATATTTACCTGAGTATCAAGGATGAAAGTCCCACTTAGGAGGGTATCTGTCATCACCATCTATTTAGCTGTAGATGTAGCATGTTCACCTAAGTCTTGACTAGCCATGGGGTCATAACCATAGGCTGACCTACACGTCTGACAAGTATGGGGTGGGACCCTACTCCTCGCACTATCTCCCAACCCACGTTGTGTTACAGGACTAGCATGCTCTATGATGCTATGGCTCAAGGTACTAATGGATTAAAGTGTATCAACCTCAACACTCTCCTTCGCAATGGAAGGGATAGACACATGCTCATGGGATGGTCTACTAATTACTCATCTCATTGGCCACTGTGGGTCAACACGTGCCCCTGGTCTAACTTGTGCTAACCCCCCACCTCTACCCTGGAAGTCCCGCATATCAAAATAGTTTGGCACTTTATTGAGGACAAACTCGTAGTAGAGTTTCCTCAAAAAGTATTGCAGGACCTCATTATTATTGCATGGAGGATGGTCAAAAATTTTCCACCACCTCTGCCCAAAATTGTCCCTTATCGCTTGGTTGTTGCACCAATGGATAGGGAACATCTTGCACGTAATGGGTGGAGGTTGATTTGTTTGTGGGTTTGTGAAAATGGAACACAAGACCAATTTTGTAATTTGTAACTTTTTCACATCTTCATATGATAGCTTGTTTGCATAATGCTCTCTAAACTCTCTCCTCTTATCTGACTAACTAGATATTTGCTTGCTAATTGAATCTACATTTGATAACATAGATTCAAGAGATTGAGAAAGCACGGACCTATGCAAGGTTGAAGTTGAAGGATCTTTCAACCTTGAAATTATGTCTTTAATTTCTTTTTTATTGTTTTCAATTTGCCCCATTAGATTTTCTTGTGTTCTAGGGGCATGTTGAGGAATGGATGGAGGAGTTTTTTGTTCGGGTTGTTCTTCGGCAAGTATTTCCTCTTTAGGATTTTGTGGATTTTGAGGAGGAGGAGGAGGAGGAGGAGGTGCATTAACATTTCCTAACAATTAAGGAAAATTACATCAAAAATCAACTCAAACCTACCTATTTAGAAACAAATTAAAACAAAAAAAGAAATAAAACTCACTCCTTTGGCCTGCTCGACATTGTGACGGCATTTTGGCGATGAATCGGTGAGATTTTAGTGTCGAATTGGGTCTTCAAAAATGCAAGCGCACTCCTTAGGGTTTGCAGGCCATGGGTGTAGAGGAAAATAAAGAAATCAAATGAGCAGAAATTATGCTCTTTTTTTATATATATAATTCAACATAACGCACTCGCATTATAATGTGAGCGCGTTATGGTTTGGTTTTGCTGAGCCTTAGGCTCGTCATTACCAAACCATAACGTGCTCGCATTATGTATTAATTTTTTTTGAAAAAATTTTGGCCACTTTTTGGCCCCCCAACTTTTTGCACTTAGCTAATACCATGGATCTAAAAGCCAGTATACAAATGTCCTATCTATCAAAGTACATGAACTACTCAAAATACATCATAATATGGGTGAATCCTATCTTCTTGCTAAGTGACCCTCAAAGTGACAACTATTGTGCTAAGAATGATGAATGGATCCCTACAAAAATATACACATACATTAAAACATGAGCATTATAATAAAATTAGAACACATAGGTAATCTAATGTAACAATATACATAAATTATCACTTGATCACTACCATGATGTGAATCATGCATGTATATGTTCTCTCTATGTTAGCAATGATATGAAATTAACATATGCCACTACATCTAAGAGAGGGACTCAAAACTACATGGATATCACCTAATATACCTTCATCAAGTCTAATAATATACATCATATCTAGAATGATGTAATTGATTAGTATCGGTCCTCAATTGCTTTCCTTTGGTAAGAAATAACCACAATGTCACCAATATACTTAAAACCTGGGGTAAATGTATGCATCCTTTCACCAATAAAATATCTAGGTTGAGGAAAATATCATCCTTAATGATGATCATATGTCTCTCTATCACATACCTACCATGCACCTTTCCAACATGGCTTGGTAAATATACATTATTTATGTTGAGACCCAAGTGCACCTTGACATACAAATTTTGTTGTGATTCAAATTACACATTTGAGACTTGGTTTTTATTTGGATAATGATCATGGGTAGCTACAAACCTAGGATATAATAATGGGTTCAACATGATGTTAAGGGTGTTAGTATCAATCCTAGGTCTAGATCCTTTGACCCATCTACCCTACACTTCATGAGCCTTTCTAAAATCAAAGTGAGGCATCCCTTTAGGATATTAAGTGCT
Source organism: Cunninghamia lanceolata (assembly GCA_027924645.1). Lineage (NCBI taxonomy): Eukaryota > Viridiplantae > Streptophyta > Pinopsida > Cupressales > Cupressaceae > Cunninghamia > Cunninghamia lanceolata. Next base: position 5,996,372 of record BSBN01000219.1, on the reverse strand, counting down.
TGCCTAATGATATAGTGATGGAAATTAACACTCTCCAAGTTCACTCTTTATTGTGGAAGGGTAATGCTTTCACAATAATACTTGATATATTTTAATTATAACATTGTAATAGGGAAAACTGTACACACCTATGTCATTTTACCTTATGTTTTGGGCCTAGGGAAAACTCTTTTATAAATGAGAGCTCAAAAGGACTATAATTTATATAGTGTGATCAAGTCTAAAAAACATTCCTAAAAAAACATCATGATCACACATCTCAAGATTTTACTCCATTCCATAAATAGTTTATAAATTCCCTCTTTAGGTCAAACACACAAGTGTGGACCTAATCTTGATTAGGTCTATGACTGTGGATCTGAACTAGGCTAAAGTTTGAAGATTTAATTCAAATTCAAACTTTTCCCACCCCTTTACTAGCCATTATGAGGTTTAACTAAAGTGTGAATTGTGTAAAATTACTCATTAGGATGTTGTATTTAACAAATAATCCTAAGTGGAAATGGATCATCTAGGGGTTATCAGGAGGAGGATGCTAGACTTTTATTAATAGAACAAATTTATTCTAAAGCATCATATTATCAAATAAATTATTAGAGCACATCATTTTAGGTCTACTCTTACTCTTGTTTTCCACCTTCGAATCTTCTCTCAAAGACATTTAAAGTTATATTACTTTTACTCTTGTTTTCGAACTTCCAATCTTTGCTCAAAGTCATTAAGTCATATTTACTAATGATTTATATAGAAAACCTTGAAACTTTATTATCAAAGTTAATTATTATTTCAATAATTGTATTTATTTAATTACTAGAGTTAAAATAGTGGAAGTCTTTCATATTGACCATTACTTTTTAATATAAAAAATGTGGTACATTTCCATTTACAACATAAATTTCATAGGGTTATTGGTAATTTTTTGGTAGGTAAATTAGCTTAATAACCTAGACTATCTTTTCTAAATATAAAGTTTGCATTTTTCAATATTTGACACATTCTCCATTAATTTGATTGTTTTATAGGTAGATGAAAGTGGAGAATGCATGATAGAACAAAAAAAGAATGTTGGATCATGTCTAGGGTAATCAACATCACTTTCAAAATTCCTAAACCAAAGGCATCTACAAGTGCTCTAATGAAGGTTGTGAGATTGATTCCCAAGCCTAAGCAAATATTATCTACACAAACTAAAAATAGAAAATTTAAAGATAAACTAGAAACTTTCATTAATTATGTCTCTTACTTTGTCATGTGAGGAAAGAGAAGCTAGGGGAATTAATCACCTCACATAAAGAGTTCCTTGGTATTTTTAATGGCTAAAAATAGGATTTTGTCCATTATGGAAAGGACAAGTCATGTATTTGTGACTTGATTATATTGGATGTTTTCTCTATACAATGGAAACATGTTTTTTCTACTTTTATTTGTTTCTAGTTTGGAGATTAATTGGTTATTGTAAGTAGTTTATGTGTTTCTTTTATTCAAGATTTTTGGTATCTAATATAATGTTTTCTATAATTTTTGGCATATATACATGTATTCTCTAGAGCCTTCATATTGATAGCATGTTGTCCTGATTGTAGAGGTTTCTTTCTAGATGTAGTATTCTTCATGAGGTTTGATAAACATTAAAGATACATTACATGCAACTTAATGAAAGCATCAAAGGAATTGGATCTTGCTATTATATTATTGTGTTGTGCAATGATCAACTTTCAAGGCAGGTTCTATGCTAAGTATAACTTATCTCAATAGTTACTCATAAATTTGTTACCATTAAATGTCCTACCATAAAATTGTAACATCAACCATTTGAAATTGATAGACATTTTATTTTCTAAGTGTGGTTCTCAAAGAAAGGGTCTTTTGGATTCATTCTTTGTCATCTTGATTAAAATGTAATATATTATCCTCATACTAGTTTCCCATGTCATAATGACTTGTGCATATGAATTAGTTAAGGAATATTTTGTCTAATAGTGGGGGATCATATAGGAAGATAATTTGTTTCATTTGAATAAACCTAGCAAAAATGTTAAATTTTCCACTAGACCATGAAGTATAGGACTACTAATATGTCTAAGAATGCTATGTATGGCCTTTTATGAGTAGAGTATTAGTTATCTTTATCATCTGATAAACCCTTTATGTATGATTATTATGATCCTAATAATATCAAACATTTTTTTTGTAAAAGTGATTTTGATAATATCAATCAATTGTATTTTTTCAAAGCTTTACCAATCCATGTACTAATATTAGTTGAAGACTGGAATGATATTATTTTTTTTTGTCAAATATGTAAAGCTTTCATAGACTATTCATTGGGACTCAACCCCAAACTTAACTCTTAGGGTGTTGGGCCTTGTACTCAACAAAAATTGATTTCTAATAGCTTTTTTTGTGAACCTAGTAACTTCACCAATAGACCAACTGACTCTTGACAAAAAAATATTATTATGAATCTCACTATTAAAATCACTTTTGTGTTATAGTGTTTTACCCTTGTTAATTTTAAATTTAGAGCTTGTTATTACCATTTTAGCACATTTTTAATAGTAGTGGAATATATAAGTTCAAAGTCATGTTGTGCATTTTAATATAGTTAAAGTACTTGCATGTTTGAAGTGTAAAACACATATAACAATGAAATAAAGTTTTGTATTCTAGAGACCATAAAATAGTGAAATAAAATAAAGTCTGTCCATGTTCAAAAAATATATAAAGTCCATGTTCAACAATATATATAAAGTCCATGACAAACAGTATATAGCATAGTTCATGAAATAGTCAAATTATGTAGCCCATGAAATAACCTATCACATACTATCTCTATAATCAAGAGTCCTCTTCACACCATGTAAACTACTCAGATGACCTGAATCACTTTGTAGAAGAGAAAGATTTAGATGAAATCAGAAGTAAGATGATTAAAAATGATTTAATGAAAATTTTTAAATTTATAATTTATCATAAAATTAAATTACCATGTGAGGTTGAGAGGCATGTTCTGGTGCACCTGGACCTGTCTCTACATGCTCTGAATCAATCTATTTAATACAAGAGAAAGTTCAAGTTGAAATTGGATGTAAGACAATTTTTTAAATGATTTAATTCAATTTAATTTATAATTTATCATATTTAAATTATTATACCGTAAGAGGTTATTGTGCATCCTCTATTCTAGGACCTGTCTCTATAGGCTTAGCTACATGACATGTCTCAAGCTATTAAAGAAAAAGAATTTTGAACACATGTCAACATATATATCTATTGAAATTTACTTTAAGTTCACAATGTATATTTTAATTGACTTTAAATATAATCTAAATTTTAAATTATACCATATCAGGCTACCCATCTCCTCCGTCCTCCTGCTCTGCATGTGTTGTGTGTTGATGCAACGTGTCACTGACAAGCTCCTACAAGGTCATTTATAACTTAGCACATGTGTGTACAAATTAGGTTAAAACATATATATTCACTTGTGTACATAGGTACTCAATTTTTCTTTTAATCTATTTAAAAGACTCATACATATATTACACGTAGACATAGATATACATTTTTGAACAACCTAAAATGCAGTCGACTCCTGATATAAACTTGGATCATGCAAGTGTGCTATAATGCCCATCCTCATTGTTGTGTCAACCTACATAGACATATATTTTTAATTTATATATTAAATAGTACATACATGTTTTCAGATATAGTGAAATCAAAATAGAAAAATCTAAGTATATATAGTTTTTGAAAACAATATACATACTGTAAAAGTGTTATGTGAGATGCCCAATGATGGAGGAGCACTCGAGACACCCTCAGATGGAGGATTCAATGTGGAAGAACCCTGAACCAATGTAAATATTTAATGTACATGTTCAAGCCTAAATTACAAATTAAAATCAAGTAAATAAAGTTATTTAAAATATAAATCATTCAAAATACCCCAAATGGGTGCCCGAGATGAATAGGTGTCGATGAAAGATTAAATCGATCAATGGTCCCTATTGCCATCATCTATACCAAACAATTTGATTGTTAAAATATTACAATTTAATTAATCTATATGTTGATTGAAAACATGTGCTTAAAATTGTTATAAATTCAACATGTGTGTAATCTATATATACATGTGTTGAATGATCAGTGGGATGATCCTCAGCAAATAGATAATCAACAAATGATTCACCCATATTATCAGATGATGTATGTGTAGCTGAAGTGGGTGCAGCTACCTGATAAGGTCCATAACACAATTGATTGCAACTCGTACATGTATGAGGCATCGACACATGTGGAGTGGTACTAGGACCACTTCCATCATCAACTCCTCCATGGTCTCTAACCTGAGCTACCATCATAGAAGTCTGCTCATCTAGGCTACCTAAGAGTGCACTCAATGTGCCTAGTGTGGATACCACTGCATGATGCTGGAAGGGTGAAGGAATGGCAGCAACAGGAGGGTCAATAAGAGGTTGAATAGGCATGGGTCATTGGGGATCAACCCATGCCCCAAACCTCTGTTGTGGCATGCCACCACCAATACCCTGGAATGATCTAAAATCAAAGTAGTTAGGTTCCTTATTCATAACAAACTCTACATATAATTTTCTCAAAAATATAAAGGAACCTCATAATTAGCATGAGGTGGATAATCAAACAACATCCACCATCTATTCCAAAAATTGGTAGACATTCCTTCATGCATACACCACCTAATTGATATTCTTTTCTTATTTGCAAGAATAGGTTCATTTGTAATGGGGTGTCTAAAATATTGCGCTAAATGGCCTTTTGTGATTTTAAGATCCAAAATATCCTTATAGGAGAGGCCATCAACATAAAATTGGTGCCTCTCCTCTCTCCATTTCCAGAATCTGTCAAAGTCTGAGTCAATATACCTCATAGAATCTACAATGTTTTGCATCAAAGCTGAAAAATGTACCACGTGAGGTGGCATGAATTGTTCATTGCGAATGGAATTCAATTTTTCTTGTATGGAATACACATTTTCATTAATTATGGCTCACAAGTGAGCCTGGTCAGTTCTAGGTGGGGCTCCATGTGGGGGTGGAGGTGGGGGGTGGGGCATTTGGAGGTAGGGGTGTGGGTGGGGGTGGAGATGGCGCCCAATCATCTTGTTCATTGAGGAAGTCCTCAACATCAAAGTGAATATCATCCAGATTCATGATATATATAAAAACTATATGAACCTGCGTATATACATATAAACATACAAACTTGAGTACAAATTTAATTAAATCAAGAATATATATATATATATACACACATGTTCAAAAATTATAAATTATAAATTTAAACTAGATAAATTATATGTATGTTTCAAGAAATTACACTTGAAATAAATTTAAATTAAATGTACAGATACATGTGCATGCACAAATTTCAAAATGTAAGAGATATTATAGTGAACTATGTAATTTTCAAATTGAAGTTGGGATTTTCATTCGCGATCTAAATTTTGATTCTTATAGTGAGGGAGACAAGAAAGATCAATTTAATACTATACAGACAATCATGTTAGGTTCAATCAAATACTAGAACAGTCATGGGCATAAACTTGGGCATCTTTGTTTCAAGACTAGAGGTTTATAAAAAAGGATTTGCATGCATATATATTATCAAGGTCACATGTTATGCTTATGAGATATCCTCTTATTGATCTTGTCACAACCCTCTCAATAGGACTAGACCCTATAATTGATTTTGATATATATGACTATCATTATGGTGTTTGATCATAAGGTGTTTGGTATCAAGATTATATTTCAATATGCAGGACTATCTTATCAAAAGATGCCTCATAAGGACTCAGAGAGATCAGTCTATCCAAGCATTGTATTATCACAGTAGTTAGAGTATAGTAGTAGGGCTATTAGGACAACCATAATGAATTTGTTGTCAAGGTTTGTTATCATATGTTAGGTCCAAGGTTTCAATTTTGTTAATTTTTCTATGGAGTTTTCTATTGGTTTGATGTTAAGTACTCATTCTAGGAGATCCAACATTTCCTATGGCAAAGCTACAAATAGTTTGTGATGGTTTTGGATGGATTTCTCTAACTTTATGACTATCAATAATCTTGGTCAACAAATAATAGTCATGCTTGCATTGGTTTGAGCATTGGATCAATCATGAATTCATAAATTGGATATGTGTTTGAGTATGTGAAGATTTGAATGAATCCTTACCATTTGATAGGAAAGAGGAAATCATCATGACCTTTAGTATCTTGTATAATGTTGTCATGACCATTAAGGATTGAACATTAATTATTATTAAATTCCTAGATTGTTATGGACCTTTAAGATAGCCTTAAACCAATAACAAACTTGTCATGAGGGACAATGAACTACAAAGGGACAATGAAATTGTTGTTAAGATGTAAGATTCCTCTAGAGATTCAATTGCATTATCTTCATAATCAAAGAGACATAACCATGTGGTAATGACTAAATCTTCCACTTTTAAGATAGATGATGAGGTAAGAAGGTTATGATGCTTTGTTTAACTTGTGATTGTAGGGATGATCTAGCTAGAAAAAGGATATTAGTTGATGGTGAACTAGCTTGATTTTATTTCCTATTTCTTATTTGCAATTGTTGTTTTCTATTTAGTTGTTAGTCACTTGACTCTTATGTGTGTTATTTAGCTTTAGACTAAGCCCATTTAATTAGTCTAAATAGTCTTAATTTGCACTATCTTAACACTAGATGATTGTGCCAAACCTTAAGAATAATTTTAAACTCTATTTTACTATCAATAAATATCATTGAAGGGTGAATGTTTATTTAGATGCATCTATGCTATTGAATGATGTCATAGAAACTAATGGACTATCATACCACCTAGGTAGAATCATAATGAACATCTGCAATAGTATAACTAGACTTGGAAAACTACCTTGAGGTGGATATCTTGTGCATGCCACATGATCTGAAAACCTAAATTTGGTGAAGTTGCCTATGGCAACCAAATTTGATAATGGAGATAGGATTGACTACTAGTTGCCTACCTGACTAATCTGAGTATGAAGATGAATATATATTCTGATGATTTGTGATTTAAATTTAATGAAGAATTTGATTCTTTGTTTTTAACTTGTGATTGTAGGGATTCAATCTAGCTAGAAAAAGATATTAGTTGATGGTTCTAGCTTGATTTTGTTTCCTATTTCCTATTTGCAAAATTACTGTTTTCTATTTAGTTGTTAGTCCCAACTCTTATTTCTGTTATTTAGCTTCAGACTAAGCCCATTTAATTAGTCTAAATAGTCTTAATTTGCACTATCTTAACAGTATGATTGTCCCAAACCTTAAGAACAAGTTAAAACTCTATTTTACTATCAATATATATCAATGAAGGGTGAATGTTCAGATGCATCTATGCTACTGAATGATGTCATAGAAACCAATGGACTATCATACCACCTAGGTAGAATCATAATGAACATCTACAAGACTATAACTAGACTTGGAAAACTACCTTGAGGTGGATATCTTGTACATGCCACATGATCTGAAAACCTAAATTCGGTGAAGTTGCCTATGGCAACCAAATTTGATAATGGAGATAGGATTGACTACTAGTTGCCTAGGACTAATCTGAGTATGACAACCAAATTTGATAATGGAGATAGGATTGACTACTAGTTGGCTAGGACTAATCTGAGTATGAAGATGAATATATTCTGATGATTTGTGATTTAAATTTAATGAAGAATTTGATGCTTTATTTAACTTGTGATTGTAGGGATTCAATCTAGCTAGAAAAAGATATTAGTTGATGGTTCTAGCTTGATTTTGTTTCCTATTTCCTATTTGTAAAATTATTGTTTTCTATTTAGTTGTTAGTCCCAACTTTTATGTGTGTTTTTTGGCTTCAGAGTAAGCCCATTTAATTAGTCTAAATAGTCTTAATTTGCACTATCTTAACACTCATGTAGAGAAATAATTGGCACTAATAAGCATATTTTTTGTTCTTTCAATACTATTCTATTGCATTTATTTGGCTCCAAGAACCAATAAGATCAAGGGTTAGATACTAGAAGTTTGCATGCATGATTGAAAATGCTTCTTTTCATGTTCCTACAAAAATTTTTATCCAAGGTGGATTTTCTTCTTTCCTTAAGAAGTATATCAAATCTAATTATATGCACAAAATTTTGAAGTTAATTCGATGCATGTTCATCAAGAGTTGTATCAACAATTCAAGAGTACATATGGATCATAGTGTTGGAGATCACAACAAGTGTTATTATCCTAGAGGATCTTATGTAGTAGTCTACTTCTACATATACAAGTTTATGTTATGAGAAAATATCTTTTGCCAAATTTGTACAGAGTTGTCTATAGTGTGTTCTAGGGTAATCAAATGATGTAAGTCACAATTTAGAGCGTTGAGGGATAATTTTGTGTTGAGTCTATAGGAGGTGTTTTCTTACATATACCTCTCCATAATCTAGGTGTCTCCATGTCTAACTCAAATCTTTCAAGGGATATTATATGTGTCTCTAAAGTTACATTTATTGGCTTGATTTCAATCTTGATTAGTTGGCTATCACAAAAATTGTAAAATCTTCTCAATTCTTGATTAGTTAGTTGTCTCTAAATGTTTGGTTATGAAGGAAGTGATAAAGGTTTTATTATGGTTTGTTGTCATTTTTTTACATGAGAGTTATCTATTCAATAATGCCTTTAAAATACAATGACATACATTAATATAAGTAAATTTTATAAAAACCAAATATATATATCATCGCAATGCTATATAAATTTTGATAGTTTGTTCAAAATCTCTCCTTTCATATGATACAGTCATTTCAAAATTTCAATTGTATTTTACAGCTAAAATGTCTAAATACAGCTATTCAACACTCAAATTGAAATCAAATTTTGACAGTTTGTTCAAAATCTCTCCTTTCATATGATACAATATTTTCAAATTTTCAATTGTATTTTACAGCTAAAATGTCTAAATACAGCTATTCAATTCTCAAATTTAAACAAAATTTTGACAGTTTATTCAAATTCTATCCTTTTATATGATACAGTCTTTCAAAATTTCAATTGTATTTTACAACTAAAATGTCAAAATCTAGCTATTGAACTCATAAATAGAAACCCTAAATAATAGTCTACATTTTAAATTTTGATTGTATTTTACACCAAAGAAAGAAAGGAAAACTTAAAAAAATTAATTGGCAAATTGAAAAAGTGGAAAAATCTACTTACCTGATCTTTTGATACTGAAAATTCTCTTCCTCAACTTAGGATCCCATTCTCAACTATCACCTGTCACTGGAAAAAATAGGGTTGCAACCATTTTTTTTTTAAATTATATTTTCACAAAATGGGATCCGGTTTAGAAATGGGATCCCGTTTTATAAAATAGGATGCCATTCTAAATAGGATCATGTTTTGTGAAATGAGATCCTATTTTTTGGTCCTAGGTTCGGGATCCCACTAAGAAATAGGATCTCATTTTAGATGATAGTCCATTAGGGATCCTGATCTAAAACAGGATCCCACTTTTAGTTACCCAATTTTAGATTTTTTTCTAACTCTGAAACTTCCACCTTAAGTGGACACAACTTCTTACATTTACCCCTTGTAACATACATGTATCACAACACCTTATAACTCCATGCATACTAACTCATGCATCATGCAATATATAGTACTCATGCATTATCACTCCATGCAAGAAACAAATACATCATCATGTATCATCCATCACTCATGATGCATACAAAAAATAGGCATTTATATCTCAATACCACCTTATAGCTCCCATCAAATGTTATTATCCATCACTTACCTTTTATACCACCTTTGAATCTTTTTACCTTCGATCTCCATGCAAAACAAAATAGTTATAAGGCATATAGCCTTTCCTTTACATCATTATTTATTTTGACTTTTGCAAAATCAAGGAAAAATCTTAAGGTATCCTTGGCCTCACGGACCCCTATGGCATTGTTTGGTGTCATCATTAGGTTTAAATACTTTTCAAGTATTTACCACAATGCTTAATGGATAACAATCATTTTCCAAACAAAAGTCATAAAAGAAACAAAATGCTCATTCAAGCATCGGCCAAAATAGGCCTTTGAAACCCTAACTCGTCATTTTGACTTGTCATTATTTTCTCTGAGCTCCTCCTGAGCTGCCGCCAAGCTTGCTAGGGTTTGATGGACTCTCTTCATCTTCCTATGCATACTCTCTGGTTTCTTGATGTATTTCTTCAATATCTTTGGCAGGAGATAGATGTAAGCTCTTTGTGATAGTTTGAAGAGATTTCATGACATTCTTTTGTAGAAAAAGGGCCTACAGGCTACGGCTTCTGTGGTAACATAATTTGCATTTTTCTTTCATGCTTCATCTTCTTATTATGTCTTCTTGTTCTTTCTATATTTTGTCCTTCATGGCTACTATTTTTGAGTTTTAAAAGATCTTAACAAAAGGAAATCCCACGGCTTGTAGCTCTTCTTCCTAGCAAAAACACAAGGTATGGTTTCATTGTATCTTGTCATTTGGACCTCTTGACTGCATTTTTTGATATGATAAGGTTCTTGCAAAAGATTATATGGGTCTGTATCTTTCTTGTAGAAATTCCTCCTCCTGGTCACGGCCATGACTACTGTATGCATATACTTTTGTTTTGTTAAGAAAGAACTGGAACCAAGGCACCTCTATAGAAAGTAAAACCCCTTTTTTGTACCATCTTGGTTCTTTTACAACAGAAGAAAAAGGCTCTCTGTAGACATGAAAATATCATAAGGGTTTGAATTTTATTTCATGGGTCTCATCTATTTTGGGAAAAACACTTCTTCTTGGCCACGACCTGTAGCTCCTCTCCTTTTTTGTGTATTTTTCTCCTATTTATTTGCTATCTGGTCTTGGAACCCTTTGTGAAAATGAACACATGGACACTATTTTTCTTTCGGCCTTCTCTGTACGACAAGATATGAGGGTTTGATGATTTAAGATTTCTCATCTTGTAGTAGTAGTCAACTGGGTTTTCATATCTTTCTACATTTTTTTTTACTTTTCTCACAAAGCATGAAGATGTAAGAGGCTTCTTGAAACCCTACCATTTTTTTGACAGCAACAACTATATTTTTATATCTTGAAGGAAAATGTTGTTTCTCAGTTGTTTCTTACTTCTTATAAGGCATTATGGAGATCTGAAATGAAAAAATGGGACAAAAATAGGTTACTGTGCTCTTTTTCTTCTGCACTTACTTAGTTTCTCTCTCCTTTCTATAGCTTATCTTTCTCTTTCTGTATCTTGAAGCTCTACTATATTCTCTTATTTACAAGATAGTCTCAAGACTGTTCCATTACCTGTACATGTTGCATTATATAATGAAGTCTATAGAAGATGCAATCATGATGAGACTCTCTTGGCATTTGTGACATGTTTGTTTGTTCTTTTTGTCTCTTATAGATAGACCTATCATTTGCATTGTGCTTTTCCTCTTTGCTATAGATGTAAATAAAAGAAGATGACTATCCTGCTTCTCATGAAATGTAGACTGTATCTGATCATATGATAAGGGTTTTGTAACATATTTCCATCACAATATAGAAGATGATGTTCCATCTGTAGCATGACAATATATCATATGCATTTTATCTCTTCATTTGTCTAATGATATTATGACTATATTTATGAGGCCTACATGAGATGCTGTTCCACCTTTGACTGTGACATTTATTGATTATTTTGCACACCCATTGGCTTCTACTCTTGGTTTTGTATTTGTCATATGGTATGAACATGTTGTAATGTATTTGTCACTTTGTTCCTATCTCAGACTATTTGTACTAGCACCTATATTGTAATCCAATGTGCTGATATCATATGGAAAATACAATGTACTTCTAAGGTTACTTTTATACAGCTATGCTAGAATGCTTATCTGAGTAATGTATCCTTTATTAATAATTGTACTAGGGCATATAAATGATCTTTAAGTTCACAGTACTCTCTTGTACTCATGCTAGCTGTTCTATCTTCCTTCTTTGTTCTTCTCATATGAATATGGTCCATGATGAAATGATGACAACATTATATGATGTACTTTGTCTAGTTTTATGGTGCATCCATTGTATGAAGATCATACCTTCACTACTTATTTCATTAATGCTATTAAATGAAGTAGCTTCTATCTCTTACAAGGTATTATGAACATGATGCTTCACTTTGACAAGTTCTTTCTGAAGTGAGCATAGTTTATAGGAGCAATTGCACTTCTTCACCTCTCTATGATAATTGTTATGTTTCACTTGATGTGTTTACTATTCCATGCATTGCATGATAGTGTACTTTGTCTCCTACAATCTGATATCATTCTTGGATGAATAAGAAGGAAGCATGTTGGGCTCTACCCTTGTGGGAGCCACATTTTCTCCACATGCTTTAATGTCTTCAAATCAGCAACATAACTTTTCCTATACCTGCGTAGTGAACAAACAAGTTAGCATAAAACATACCTCTTGGAAGTTGATTGATCTCTCTCATGATGATTTGATTTATTGCACATGTTTGATTTTGATCCAATCACATTAATGCATAATGTTTGCAAGTTTATATGTCTATTTGATAAAACATATGATGAATTTGCATATTCGGAGCTTCTAACAAAACTTTTCTCCAACTTTGTAGGTCAACCATCCTAATCAGGATCAAGAAGATGAAGATATGAAGATCAAGCTGCTAGATAAGAGAACCAACCTTTGATAAGGCAATGATGGATATCCATTTTCCTCATGTGTTCTTTTCCTTTTCTTTATAATCAGATGTATAACTTGCATATTGTTTGCATTGGCTTAGTTTAGTCATTCCCGTGACTTGTGTGGGACATATTTAAACATTCTCTTGAATATAATCAGTTATTTTACCTTATGCAATGATTTATGTATGTTTTTCTTTCTGAATCAATTGCATAGGATAAAACAACTAAATCTGATTTAAAACACATGTTTAAAACATGATGATGAAATGACAGTTTATAAATACCTTTTCTTTGCACTAAACTGTGATATCTAAATAACTCAACAACATCATAACCGAAAGATAAAACTAGTTAGATACCTATCATTCCTTGAATGCTTACCCTCTTGTCATTAGACCATTTTTCATTAATCAGGATGGTTTGACAGTTCTGATTGTACTGTCACATTATCCTAATGAATGATCCTTTGTTGTTCTCTTTCCAAGATATCAGACATTTGAATGAGTGATCATACACTTAAAATTTTTTCTTTTATCTCCTTTTATGACATTTGCAACCTAGGCCTTGCTAAATTAGGTGTGAACATAATTTAGTAACAATTATTTTAAAGATAGTTTCTTTTTATCTACAAGGCTATATATATGGAGCATGTCGATATTAAAAAGAGATCTTTTTGCAATCTTTTTGTTGTTCAATGGTCATTTTTATTTCTGATAAATTTATTTCTAGTTATTTTTTGAATATATGAATGAAGTTTTAAGGTGTTGTAGACAGATATTGTGAACTTTGTGTTACAATATATGGATGTTATATCCTTTTTATGTTGAATATGCTAGCTCTTTTAAATTAAAATCTTGTATTCATAAAACTGGGAAGTCTACAACTTTAAGCTCATTATTGTGGATTATTTCTCTTTTGATTAAGAATTCCAGTGGTGATTTATATCATTGTAATTATTGAAGTTGTAAGTGTGTTGCTAGAAAGAGTCCTTGTGCTCTCTTTTATTTAAGCATCATTTGGATTGAATGTCTTTCTTATTATCTAGTTAGAAGCACCACCTTTCTACTTTCTAGTTAAAAGCATATCCCTTTCATTCATTCATTTCAAATCTTATGAAGGTAGCTGCTCATTGCAAAAAATACTGAAAGTCATTGCAAATACAATTGTAAAAGAACTCAATTGTTAATATGTTTGTCATTATATATGGGTGTGAGAAGATAGATTTTAGTGACAAATCTATATACTAACACAAAACAGAAGAGAACTAGAAATTGTTTTTGGTCTCCAAGATCACTTTTTGGTGTGAGGAGAGAGCATGTACACTTAGAAGCCCTCACAAAAATGGAAAACAATGTTCATTTCCCATTAAATCATATAAAGCATGCAACTAAGCTAGTGATTAAAAAGATACTCTTCAATAAAGATTGTTGTACAAAATGAGTTAGTAACTTTTCCAAACTAATCTTGGACAAGTGATCTACACTCAAAGATGTAAGTAGTTTGATAAACAAGTGTCTTAGACAAACAATTTTGTTGAAAGAAAGGTGTTAGCAATGAAAATTAAACCCCTTGTAAAAATTATAAAGAAATTTGTTGTCACGCAACAAAATAGAGGTTACCATAATATTCTTTATGATTTTCTAATTAGTTTCAAAATAAAGTTTCTAAAATAGGCTTCTGTATGCAAAAGATATACTCATTACAAGATTGAATAGAAAGAGGAAGTTTCAAACTAATATACTTAAAATTTGGACCAAAATCTACAAAAATTACCTCATCCACAACAATACTCTCTGAGTCATCTTTCTAATGCCTATAAAAATTCAAAAATCTAATAAATTGGAAAAAAGTAATGTTAATTTGAAAAAAAGTGTTATTTTAAATATTGAAAGGGGGAGATCTAGATCTAGTGGTCAAGTTTAATGGTTTAGATTTCTAGCTAGTATGGTCACATGAGTAGTTAGGGAAGTAGTTAGTTAAAATGTGGTTAGTACTAGCAGGAAATTAAGTTGGTCACATGCAATGGCTAAGAAACAGATAGTTAGTGTTATGTCTAGTGGTTAAAGCTAATGCTAATAGTTAGAGTTACTGTTAATAGTTAGTGTAACCATTAGAAGTTAGTGGAATAGTTAGTGGTTAAGATGACGGTTAGTGGAACAATTAAGATTGACTGTTAAGTGAGTAGTGGGGATAGGTGATTACATTGATTATTAAAAAATAGTTAGGTCAATAGTTATGTTGGTTATGTAGTACATACGGTATAGTCATTGTATGACCATACGTTTGACCAAGGAAAACTCAAAAAATTGCAAAATTTTCCCTATAACAAAATATGCCAAATTATATGTTGATCTTTTTGTCTCAGGCCTTCTAGACTCAACCATGAGGTTCATTTTTTCTCACGAGGGTCCCTATAAAAGTGCACCCTCAAATTTCTTCAACAAAAGAATAAAAACCTACAAGATTGAATTACCAAAATTTGCAAACACAAGGGTTAGATGAGGGACTAGGCCCGATCAGATGTGCAAAAAAGTGTACAAGAAAATGTGAATAAAAACAAAATTAAAACAATAACTTTAAAACCCTATTTAACATCTACCTACACCTCCAATTGTGCAAAAGTTGCATAAATAAAAAGTGAAAATAATGAAATATCTCACTAATGTGACCTTGTTGCCATAAGGGATGTGCTCTAAAACTGATGTTGATGAAAGATTTGAATGTGGGTGCCCACACCAATAGCATGACATTGTATTCCTGATTGATGATTGTTATGGCTCACATAAGGAGGTATTTATAGATTTTTGGAGATGATGAATCAAGGGATAGGATTGATTTGAGAAATCAATAGTTGAGGATGATTAGTTATTTAGTTATGAAGTGGAGGGTGGAGGAAAAGGATATTTTTTATAGTTTTTTATGATTTCATGTGAAGTGATTAATTTAAATGGCTGATTAGTTGTAGTTATTATCCAACTAGATATTTGAAATGGAGTTTTGGGGGAATTAAATAAATATAAAGGATTTATTTAATTTTTGGAAGATTGGGATGTGAAAAATGAACTTAATTAAATAAATATTTAATTTATTTAATTAAGGAAAATGATTAATTAATTAAATAAGTAATTGAAATTTATTTAATTAATGTTAAGAAAATGGTTGAATGGGCTAATTAAATAATTAGTTTTATTTAATTAACATGAAAATGGATAGACATGGGATAGGTTAGGTGGTGTTAGTATGTGGATGATTTTAGGTGTCTATAGCTAGTACACTAGAATAGGCCTCATTTGAGAAATTGGTAATTGGTTTCGTTGAACCTATTAATCCCCCTACAAAGAAGTCAAAAGCAAGGTTTATTATAATAGGGATAGAATACCTCAAAAATGGGATAAAGCTAAGGCAACAAAAGATTGTGCTAATAATACTACTACAAGGTTCATTTATCAAAATATTATAACAAGATTTGAATTTCCTCTTAGCATAACAAGTGATCAGACAATGAACTTTGTGAATATGAAAATTGTAGAACTCTTAGACAACTTCGTGATCACATGAAATTGAAGTAGCCCTTATCACCCTCAAGAAAATGGAGCAAGTGAGGATTTGAATAAGATTATAGGAACCGTACTTACCAAAATGTGAAACAATAATTTTACATATTGGTAGATTGAGATATTGATAGTATTATGGGCTTATAGAACAACCTACAGAAAACTAACTAGATTCTACCCATTTGAACTATTATATAGAATTGATGTATCATTACCTATGCTATATATTATACTAAACCTAAGACTAGATATTAAGTTGTGGTTGAATGAGGAAGAATATTTATAGGAAAGATTGAGGGATTGGAAATTTTGAATGAGAAAAGGTTGTTGGCAGCTTATCACCAAAGTCTATAAAACAAGAACCAAAAAGTATGGCATGATAGGAATCTATAGCACAAAATATTTCAAATTGGTGACATGGTTCTCCTATATGAAAACAAATTCAAGAAATTGGGGAAACTAAAAATGCACCAGTCACGACCATATAAGATTGTAGAAATATCTAAATCTGCATTTGTCCAAGTTGAAAATATTACAAGATAAACCATTAAAGGGTTATGTTGGTGGTGGAAGATTGAAACATTATTATGAAGGAACTTAAGAAATAAAAATTGGAAAAGGTGTATTATATATATAATAATAAAGTGTATCACTGTCTTCATAAGGTCACTGGTTTTTGCTATGTGTAGACGGTTTCTAAAGTATGGTGTTGTCCGGTTTAGTGAGGGTTTTTGTTCTCCAAACTGCTAAATTTGAGGAATATTATAGCCTTTTTTGTAAAATTTAGGGGATGAAGAGTTCAAATGTTGTATTTTCCCCCTTGTTTTTTGTAAAATTTAAACCCTTTGAGGGAAATTGTACAATTCAAGCTATAACCAGAGGTTTTCTTGCTGGCTCTTTCCTCCCGTATGCTCTGTTGAACCAGCATTTGTAATTTTTATTAATATATATATATAGTGGCTTGCCACTTTTTGTTAAAAGAATAAAAAATAAAGTGTATCATGTAGTAGCATAACCTCCAAGTAAAGTATCTATAGGAGACATGGCATGAAGATAAGGGATAGGTAGGTGTAATAAATGCACAAACCCCCACTAAAAATTTATAAAAGCTGATGCAATCCAATAGTGAAAAAATTATAAGAGCTCCATGCGCTATGAATGCTAGGCATTAATAGTAAGATAGAAACAAGAATTCTAGCTATAAGAAGCTAAGAGTAGGATGGGAAAAGTAGCAAAGAAAGCTAAAAAGAACAGAGACTCCACTTCTAGCTTATTCAACAAAAAACCCACATCCAAAATATAATAAATACCCATTCAAGGTGATGGAAGTGGATCCTGATAGGGTATTCTCTAATGTGCCTGCCAATCTGATCTATGTGGAGGATTTGAGAAAGTATATAAATACATCACTTACTAAAATTAACCATACAAAGTTTAACTCTATGAAAAACCCTACTGAAGCCTAGACTACAAGAATACCAACAACAATACAAACAATTGGGTACTTTCAAATTGGCTATTTGGAAGGATTTTCTAGACTTCCATAGAGAAGAGGGATGGATACAGATCATTTTTAGTAGGATACATGATGAATACATGTACCTTGATCAACCCTACCACATCACAAAGGACACAAATCATATAGGAACATGATTATAGAAAGAAGGTAACCTACCATCAAAGAAAAATGTGAGCACACAAAGGTCATAGAGCTCACAAGAGAGACACTAGATGATATAAACTTATTAATAGAGAAAGTAACAAACATAGTGGTTAGGTATGCAACCTTGGGCCTCACCTATAAAATCTATTATTAAAATAGAGAGGGGTCTTCTATAGGGATGGCCATCCTCACTAGCTACTAGATGGTTGTATAGAAAAAAGAATTTAATTTGTGTGAGCTTCTCTCGAAGAAACTAGTGGAGAACATCAGTAGAACTAAAGGGACCAACCACTATCAATTTAAATAGGGCTCTCTTCTAATTTTATTAGCCTTTTATTTCATGAAAAGACCTCCTATATTTCTAAGGAAAATTTGGTCACAAGATACCCTAGTCACTACACAAATCAATAAACATGTAAAACACATTAAGAATGTTACCTCTTACAATGAGGTATGTTGGGCTTTCTTTAAGATTTTTCAAATAGAGATGAAAGGAAGGGACCAAATCTCCTATGATGTAGTAAGGAAATATGAAAATGATATCACTTTTGTGATAGATTTAAAGATAACATTTTCATGGAGGTGATTGAGCCATGGGCGTCCTGGATACCCCAATTACCCTACGAGATCAATGAAGAACTTGTATATGTGAATGCGAGGGTGTTGCAAGATTCCCAAGAGATCCAAAAGTGGAGAGGTTTGGAACTTACAAAGATTTTATGGATAAGAAAAGAAAAAAAGGCTACAGAACATTTAGAGAAGAATAAAGAAAAGATATACAAAAACTGGGAGTTATAGCCAAACCTCGCCTCACCAGAAGTTACAATAATATATGTTTCTCCCACCATAAAAGAAGTGGGACCATTGTAAGTATGCCACTTTGGACACTTCAAGATAGGATCATCTAGATTTGAGATCAAGTATTCTTAAACACACAAAGCATTAGGAAAGGAAGAGTTGGAGAAGTGCTCGTTACCTTCCACTACAAGAAGGAAACTACTAGTTTCCCTACCACAAGTGAAGAAAGAGGCACCAAAGTCACTAGTAAGGGAAGCCATAGAAGCTTCACTACAAATGAGAAACAAAAAGAAGAAAGGAGGGACCTCATAGATGAATAAAAAGCTAAGATCTAAGAGGAAGTAAACTCCCATGTAAGCGGAAGATATAAAGGAAATGAAAGAGGGAGATGTGTTAGAAATGGAAGAAGAGATAGGGGTAGAACAACCACCTCCAAAGAAATCAAAAGGATCCTCAAAGAATGAAGTCACTACAAAAGATGAATAGTAAAAATAAGATGAACATGTACTAGATCAAATGAAATTATATAGATCACCTTCATAAAAGGTATGCCACTTACGACTATACAAATGTACCCACAAGGGAGTGTAGAGAATAACAAAATCATTAAGTAGGAAATGTTAGACTATATTTTTGGAACACCTCACACACTTTTAAAAATATTTAATAGAATGATTTCTAGAAGAATTCAAAAAAATACTAAGGAAGAAAAGAGAAGAGGCGGTGGGAGAAGATGAAGAAATAAGGAAAGAATCCTTAGATGAAATTATGGTGAACTTATCACTAGAAAATGAGGAGAGATTAAAAAAATTACAACAACAAGAACTCAATTCAAAACACAAGGTGGACACACTCCTTTCATAGGAAGCACAAGAAAGAAGAAAATCAAACAAGAAATCATAGAGGCTACCCAGAAAGCATCCACCACACTATTCCAAGAAGAAAAGGAGGAGGCATTGCAACAAGAAGTAATACCAAAACAATAAGTACAACAAGAAGGCCAACAACAAGATGAATAATAAATGAAACAAGAGTCATCAAAGAAAAGGATTCCTTCACCAAAGAAACCTCCACCATCACCAAATCCAAAGTAGTAAATAAATAAATTTTTATCACAATAAAGGCAATTTTGCAACCTATACTACCTCCCCCAACTCTATAATTTCTCATCACAAACTTATCATAAATATCTCCATTACAAAAGTTTTAGTTAGGATATATGATACAACAATTGCAAGGGAGGATTGTTGAAATGAGGGCAGATAACTGAGAAGGGACAGTGAATTAGTTGTCACAAAAAATTTTATCCTTTACTGCAACTTAAACTTCTTTACCACTTATTAACAGATGAATGATATAACCATGAAAGCATGAATCAACAACACATGAGCAGAAACAAATCAACACACATAACACCAGGATTTTTATGTGGAAACCCGATAAGGGAAAAACCATGGTGGGGGTTAACCCACAAGATTTATTCTCTATTAAAAGAATAGGAAAATAGGGAAGACACTTGCCTTCAGGGCACACTGCCCAGAGCTCACTTCTCAAAGAGGCTCACTACCTACAGAAATATTTATAAGTTTATTATAGAAAGATTGAACTAGAAAATAGCATCTTCTTCATGCCAAGGTCAGTTCCATTGATGCGTATAACATTTCTTCTCTATCCCTCAAAGACTTCTTCACTATCTCCTCATCCTTTACTATTCTTCCTCTTATCTGCTCTATCTTTCTTCCTTTCTTATGATCTTGTCATTTTTGCACAAGGATACATTTCCACAACTCAACCACACATATTTATATGCTTCATCAACCTTGGAATAAACATCAAGGTCAGAACTACAAACATCTGACTTAATGCAAATCACTATACTATTGGCCAAACATAGCTGGGACCCAAATCTTCCTTGAACACCATGCCACACTTCATAGAACCTTTTTTAGATCATCTGCAACATCCACAAAGCATCCAGTCAGCCAAGACTGGAAAGAACAACATCCAAAGAGAAATCTTTAATAATGATCTTAAACCTGAATGCGGACCACCAACACAGTAGGCACATGATCTAGAGACCAACAAAAGCATAATGAAATCAACACGAACAACCACACCACCTCAAATAATCAGAAACACTTGCATCTTCATCCGGGAACTCAAGAACACTGACTGCCATGACTGTCACACTAGAAAGATTGCTTGTGGACATCCAAATCACAAACCACTTGAGTTGAGGATACACACTAACATTCCAAACATACCTCTAGATCCGTAAATCATAATATTGCAATGCGGATTAATCTGAACCAATTTTTTGTCAATCTGTCACCTCTAAACACTACAAAACTAGGTTCTACTTAGATGGCCATAACTTCACAAATTCTTCATGTGGATCCCTCAAATCTTGACTAGAGCAACTTCAGACAATCCTTTACAATACCCTTTGGTCTACAAAATCTGATCTTCAACTTGCTGGGAATGTAGATCAATCTACTTCACTGAACTACACTATCTTCTCTATCTCTTACAGAGAGATATGTAACTCACTTGTTTCTTTCGAAGAGGCTAATTTTCTCAATATCCTCAACATACAAGTCTTCTAGAATGGGATATAGTTGACACTAATGACAACAAGGATATGTTGACATCAATGACAACACCGATTAGGCACATATTTGCAACAATCTCCCCCTTTGTCATTGATGGCAACATATGATGTGAAAAATTGTTTCAACCATCAAGACAAGAACTTCTCCCCTTTCTCTTATCATATTTGCAACCACTTTCTTCACTACTCCCCCTTTCACCATCAACTGTTTACCTCCAAGATTTTCACGACTTCTCTCCCCCTTTGACATCAATGGCAAAGGGAACATATTTGCAATCATCTATTCCTCTTTTTTTTCTTAATCCAAAATCAACATATTGACTACTCCCCCTAAGTAGCAACTCCTTAACACCAATCTGGATCACAAGATATGACTATGAATTCCACTGGACTGATGCACCTTAGTGCACCTTAATTCTGAACAGGAGGGGTAATAACCCCTAGCATCAATCTGAGATACTCAAAAGTATCCTTAGATGGAGGCTTAGTGAAGATATCCACAATCTTATCCTTTGAAGAGAAAAACTCCAATATGACTTCATTCTCATCTACCTTCTCTCTCAAAATGTGAAACTTGATGGATATATTCTTTGTCTTTGAATACAATACTGGATTCTTTGAAATGTTTATTGCACTTGAATTATCACAGAAGATTGTAATAGGTTCTTCAAACACAACTCTGATATCCTTCAACATTTGCTTCATCCACAAAACTTGAGTATAATTACTTGCTCTTGTTATGTACTCTACCTCTACAGTAGACAAAGATATTGCCTCCTACTTTTTGCTCAACCAAGAAACCAATCTCTTTCTCAAGAAAAATGCACCTTCACTAGTACTCTTCCTATCATCCACATCTCCTACCCAATCAACATCTGTATATGCATGAAGAGTGAAATCATCACCCTTAGGATACCATAAACCATAGTCAGATGTTCCCTTCAAATATCTAAAAATTTCTTTGACTTCTATAACATGAGATTCTCTAGGATCAACTTGAAATCTAGCAACAAGGCCAATTGCATTCATAATATCAAGTCTGGCATGAGTCAGATAAAGCAGTTCACCAATCATTAATCTATACCTCTTTTGATCAGTCTTAGGAGAAGCATCATCTTTACTCAACTTGCATCTGGTTACCATAGGATTACTTACTGGTTTTGAATCCTCCATTCCAAACTTTTTCAAC
Organism: Cunninghamia lanceolata; assembly: GCA_027924645.1. Lineage (NCBI taxonomy): Eukaryota > Viridiplantae > Streptophyta > Pinopsida > Cupressales > Cupressaceae > Cunninghamia > Cunninghamia lanceolata. Next base: position 5,973,788 of record BSBN01000219.1, on the reverse strand, counting down.
AACTCTTTCACATACTTAGACTAAGATATGAAGATGCCTTTTTCTGACTGAATGATTTACAGATCTAAGAAGAAATTCATTTCACAAGCATGGACATCTCAAATTCACTTTGCATCTGATTAGCAAAATTTTTACATATACTCTCATTTCCACCAAAGATGATGTCATCAACAAATACCACAACAATCAAGATGTGTTCATGATCAATTTTGAAATATAGATTACTATCAACAGTGCCTTTATTAAAGCCTAACTTTAGCATATACTTATATAATCTTGGATACTAGCCTCTTGGGGCTTGTTTAAGTCCATATAGTGTTCTCTTCAATCTGCAGACCTTATCTTCTTGATCAGACAACTGGAATCCTTCTAGTTGCTCAATGTAGACCTCTTCTTCTAGTTCTCCATTCAAGAATGCTGACTTGACATCCATCTGCTAAACTTTGAAATCTTTGTAAGTAGCAAAGGCAAGAAATAATCTGACTGCTTCAATTCTTGCCACTAGAGCAAAAGTTTCTTCAAAATCAATTCCCTCACCTGAGAGTAACCTTTGCACACCAATCTTGCTTTGTTTCTCACAACTTCACCATCTTTATTCAATTTATTCCAGAAGACCCATTTAGTCTCAATTACATTTTTGTTTTCAGGTCTAGGAACAAGATCCCATGTATGATTCTTTTCAATTTGTATTAATTCTTCTTCCATTGCTTTTACCCAACTTTCATCATTACAAGCTTTATTCACTGATTTTGGTTCAATCTTTGAAATCAAACAGTACTCTTGTATTTCAACAATTTTTCTTCTAGTTTGAACACTTTTATTCTTATCTCCTATGATTTGATCTTTAGAATGATTCAACCTTACATACCTGGGGGTCTTGGGATTTTCTTGAACTTTTGATTCTTGAACTTGTTCCTTAACATTTTCATTGACTTCCAGAGTAAACTGAACTTCATTTGGACTTTCATTTTGATCATATGATTCATATCCATAAAACCTTGAAGGTCTATCCTTACTTTCATCAACCTTAACATTAGCACTTTCAACAACCTTTTCAATCTCTTGTTAAAGCACCGGTATGCCTTGCTTTGATTAGAATAGCCCAGAAATATTCCTTCATCACTTCTTGCATCAAACTTGCCTAGATCTTCATCTCTTTTCATATAGCATTTACTACCAAAGACTCTGAAGTATTTCATAGAAGGAGTATTACCAAACCATAGTTCACAAGGTGTTTTACCAAAATTACCTTTGATCTACACCTGGTTAAGAGTGTAGACAGTAGTACTTACAACCTCTCTCCAATAGACATGTGGAACATTTTCTTCCATCATCATGGTTCTAGCAGCCTCTTGAATAGTCCAGTTCTTCGTTTCCACAACTTCATTCTACTGAGGAGTCCTAGGAGAAGATAATTGTCTTCTTATCCCATGCTTCTCACAAAATGAATTAAACTCACCGAAAGTGAATTTTTCACCTCTGTCAGATCTTAGACACTTTATCTTCACACCAATCTCATTCTCCACCCTAGCATTGAACACCTTGAATTTGTCAAGAGCCTCTTATTTCTCTCTCAAGAAGGTGACCCACATCATCTGGGAGTGATCATCAATTAGCAACATAAAGTATATGTCTCCTTGTAGGCTCCTAACTCTAGAAGGACCACACAAATTAGTGTGCACAAGTTCCAACAATCCACTTAATGATTTTTCTTTACTCTTGAATGTAGTTCTACTCTGTTTGTCCAACTGGCATTCCTTACACATGCTATTAGTAGGTTTTACAAGATTTGGAAGGTCTTTCACAGCCTGAGTAGAACTTATCTTGACAATGTTGTCAAAGTTTACATGACACATTCTCCTATGCCATAGCGAACTCTAATAAAACTAAGTAATCAAACAACTTTTACCAGTACCACTTAAATCAAATATATTACCTCTAGTCTGTGTACTAGATGCAATCTCAATTCTGAAGCTCTCCAAAATTCTGCATTTTCCATCTTTGAATCAAAGATCATATCCCTTGTCAACCAACTATCCAACATTGAGAAGATTATGCTTCAACCCTTCTACATACAAAACATCATTAGTGTTATTCTTACCATCAAGAGAGATGGATCCTTTGCCATAGATTCTACCAGCTGAATTATCTCCAAACCTCACAATACCACCTTCATACCTTTCCATACTTACAAACTTACTCTTATCACCTGTCATATGATGAGAGCATCCACTGTCAATTACCCACTCATCCTTTTCTTCAACCTGAGTAGCCGAGGCTCTTTCCACATTCACACAGCTAACAGATTCAATAGGCATCGGATCTTCTTCTTTGATGGAAATGAACACCCATTCATTTCCTGAGGTACTTCCCTTATCAGATTCATCATCAGTGACTCCTTCTTCAGTAGCTTCTTGGACATAGTAGCATTTTTTCTGAACCCTAGGTCTATTAGGGTTGGGCTTTGAAACCCTCTCTGGACATCTTGAAGCAAAATGACCAATCTTATTGCAAGTAAAACATTTGAAAGCAATTTTTCTTCATACTTACCGGGTCCTCTTGGTAATCTTTTGGCAAACAAGGCTTCAAGTTCTTCAAACTCTAATTCATCCTCTTTAATTTCCTTCCTTGCCTTCTCAAATCTAGTTAGTCTTCTTGAAGAGCTTTCACCTAGATCAAATCTTTGCTTTCCATAAACACTGGCCTTAAATGCAAATTCAAATTTAGGAAGAGAATCACCAAACTCACTCATTTCAAATGCTAAGAGATTGCCAACCAATTGATCTCTTGTAACAGTTGTCACAATCCTGATCTCCTCACTAGTAGCAACTCTATGTTTGTATGAAGTAGGTAAGGATCGAAGCACTTTTATAACAATCTCTGATTCTTTGAGTTTTCCACTAGCACACCAGATACCACACACAAGTTCATTCACCTTCTACATGTAGGAAGTAATGTTTTCATCTTCACATATCCTCAAATTTTCATATCTACCCTTCATACTCTATAACTTAGCACATTGGACATGTTTATCACCTTCATTTAGAGTTTCCAACTTCTAGATTTCATGAGCAGTTTTCAATTCTAGGACATTTTTCATTTATGTATCAATTAGGGCACTTAGCAAAGCTTCTTAAGCTAGAATGTTGTTTTCAACATCTTTGAGTTCATCTGGAGTTGAAGGACCTTTCTCCAGGGGCTCATACTTATCCTTTGTTATCAACCAATAGGCATTACCCATGCATTGCAAATAGCACTCCATGCGACTCTTCCAAAGAGAGTAATTTGTTCCATCAAATCTTGGACTGACCTTCTTGTAAGTCGACATCCTAGATCTCCTCAAGTGGTCAAGCTTCTTTTAGAGGAACTAGCTCTGATACCAATTGTTGAAATGAGGGTAGACAACTGAGAGGGGGGTGAATCAGTTGTCACAAAAACTTTTATCCTTTACTACAACTTAAACTTCTTTACCAATTATTAACAGATGAATGATATAACCATGAAAGCATGAATCAACAACACATGAGCATAAACAAATCAACACACATAACACCAAGATTTTTAAGTGGAAACCTGGTTAAGGGAAAAACCACGGTGGAGATTAACCCACAAGATTTATTCTCTATTAAAATGATAGAAAAATGGGGAAGGCACTTGCCTTAAGGGCACACTACCAAGAGCTCACTGATCGAAGAGGCTCACTGCCTACAAAAATATTTATAATTTTATTATAGAAAGATTGAACTAGAAAACAACATCTTCTTCATGCCAAGGTCAGTTCCATTGATGCACATAACATTTCTTCTCTGTCCCTCAAACACTTCTTCGCTATCTCCTCATCCTTTACTACTCTTCCTCTTCTACTCTTCCTCTTCTCTGCTCCACCTTTCTTCCTTTCTTATGATCTTGTCATTTTTGCACAAGGATAAATTTCCACAACTCAACCACACATATTTATATGCTTCATCAACCTTGGAATAAACATCAAGGTCAGAACTACAAACATTTGACTTAATGTGATTCACTATACTATCGACCAAACATAGATCAAACCCAAATCTTCCTTGAACACCATGCCACACTTCATAAAACCTTTATTAGATCATCCACAAAGCATCTGGTTAGCCAAGACTAGAAAGAACAATGACATCCAAAGAGAAATCTTTAATCACGAGCTCAAACCTTAATGTGGACTACGAACATAGTAGGCACATGATCCAGAGATCACCACAAGCACAATGAAATCATCAGGAACAATCATGCCATTTCAATTCACCATAAACACTTGCATCTTCATCTAAGAACTTAAGACCACTGGCTGCCATGACTGTCACACTAGAAAGATTGCTTATGGACCTCTAAACCATGAACCACTTGAGTTGACAATACACATTGACATCCCAAACATACCTCTAGATTTGCAGATCATAATATTGTAATGCGGATTAATTTGGACCAATTTTATGTCACTCTATCACCTCTAAACACTGCAAAACCCAATTCTACTCAGATGGCCATAACATCACAAATTATTCATGCGGATCCCTCAAATCTTGACTAGAGCAACTTTAGACAATCCTTTACAACACCCTTTGGTCCGTAGACTCTGATATTCAACTTGCTAGGAATGCAGAGCAATCTACTTCACTGAATTGCACTGTCTTCTGTGTCTCTTACAGAGAGATATTTAACTCACTTGTTTCTTCCAAAGAGGCTAATTTTCTCAATATCCTCAACATACAAGTCTTCTAGAATGGGATATAGTTGACACTAATGACAACAAGGATATGTTGACATCAATGACGACACCAATTACGCACATATTTGCAACAAGGATATACTAAAACAACAAGTGGATATAGTAGATACTATGGATAATATTTTGAATACACTATAGACAGTATCACCACACATTATAGGGACATTTCAACTCCCATAGGATAGTAGTTGAAAAGTTTCACTGATGACATGTTACAACACATGCAGAATCAAGAGGATGGAATCAAGAAAAAGTTGCTAGCAAACATCAAGAAGAAACAAATATAAGAGATAAGGAAGAAGTATGCCACCACACACACAAAATTGGAATTTGAATTCAAGAACATCTAGACCATAGAAGTGAATGTAAATACATTATATTAGTTTTTTCTTGGATGGCTATCATCAACAAAGGACTTGAAAGTATAATTAAAAAATATTGAGAAATAGATAATAGAACAATTAGCGGCTTATGATACCCTAAACAACTTAGATGGAAGCTAAAGATCATATATTGAAATTCTCCATAATTAGTATTAGCAAGTACAAGATCAAAGGGAAGGCCTAAGAGCACAAATAAAATAGCTTTGTGAAGTAGTTAGCCTTTGTCATGCACATATCATAGCCCTGCTAATAGACACAAAATTAAAGTGGTAACATCAATTCAGATACTTGATACTCTTGATTATGGAGAGTAGATTCTACTTACCATCATTAGACAAATAATTTTGCTACAACAAGGAATGATACATTGGGATAACACATATAGCCAACTAAAGGGGATCTACAAATATATTTTTCCATGAAGGACAAAGGCTTCCTAAGTTTTATGACAACAAAATGTTCTAATTTTTTTATGGATAGAGCCAAGATGTCTTGATGAAAAGACATCATTTCAAAGGGGAGATGATGTTGGTAGGACATAGCCAACTTTATATCTAGAAACATCCATGACAAAAGAGATGTGATACCAGTACATCCAAACAATGCAATGTATACAAGAGACACACTCCTTGAGATAATTATACTTGGGTATAAGTATTGTATCTAAATATGCAAATATGTAATGAGAAATAGGAAAGAGTAAGATAATGAATTGTAAGAAAAAGATAATGAAATAAAAAAATATTCATAGGAGATAATATATAGAAGAAGACATTTGATGGAATAGATGTATGATATATTAATGAGGTGAGATATCAAGATTGATATATTGATAGATATTGTAATAGATCTATATATATGATGAATATAATCTATTGCAAGTTGATGTGGCTCATATGTATTATGTTATGATGCATGTTATGTATGCTAGTGGATGCATTTTATTAATTTTATGTACTCTTTCCTATCGCAATCTTCTATCATACCATTCACCGCATAGACCCTAATCCTCTTCTTATCCTTAACTTTTGGATATAAATACAATATTCAAGTAACTTAAAGCTTAGCTCCCTAATCTATACCTATTCTTGCCAACAAATGCCATCTATTTTAGAATCTAGTACTCTCGAGAAAATAGAATATAAATTAGAGAGATTATTTATATACAATAGTTTTGTATTTTATTCTATTACTTTAGGATACAAAATAAATAAGAAGAAAATCCAAAAGCAACAAATAAATACTTAATTTCTTATGTACCTTCATTAGTTGCCTCTATGGATGTTTTAGATCTTTCTATTCCTATCAAGCAACCCTTCCCTATTTTGATCATGGAGCTCTTATGATTGGTGACTCTATCATTCTTGTAGTGGTTGTTGTTATGGATCCTACTATTGTTGGGCCTACTATTTCCATTTTGTGGTTGACCATGCCTTCTTAGGTTACTTCATCTCTAATTAGGCATCTCCAATCCTTTCCTTCTTATCTAGTGCACCAATTCAAAGGGGTGGTAGTGAATTCCCCTCCTATGTTCCCTCTATTTGTGGATGTGTAAAATTTTGATCCATGGGTGAACCCAAAATAGTGTGTCCCACTTGTTTCCTAAAATGAGACATTGAAATCAACATTTTAAACCAAATTTTGACTTTATAACACCTATAGCAACTAAACTGTTAAGAATTTGGAGATGATGTGAAATAGTGATTTGTGAGATTTTGTGTGTAGATTTGAAATATATATATTTTTTAAATTTCAAACAATAATTTATAAAAAAATTTAAGTAACTTTTCATAACTTCTTTTTATAGTTAACAATACTTTAAAAAAGTGATGTTTATACCATATAGCATAAGCTTTTTTACAAAATGGATAAAATTATAATCCTTTAAATATAGATTTGTAACACCAATATCTAGTGTATAGATATTTTTTTGTAATTTTTTGTTGCATATTTTTTTAATTAATTTTTGAAGTGAGATTAAATATATTTAGACATAGGGTTATACAATACAACATAGCTTTTTGTGTATATCCAAATTAACTTTTTTTTTGTTAAACAAGGACATCAATACCTAGTGCACAAATATTTTTTAGAATTTTTTCTCTATTTAGTTATTTTCCACATTGAACATAGACCTTCCTGTTTGGAAAAAAACCTATGTTCACTAGATAATAGAAAATAAATACAATAATCAAATTAAATATATTCAATATTATATTTGTTCAAAAGCTCATTTTAAGGGCTATGATCCTACAAATTTTTTTGTCATGTTGATTCAATTTGCTAGTCCAACCCATGGTTCAAAGAAAAAAATTGAGCAAAATTTGAGGACCAAAGGAGAAAGAACTATCCAATGGTCTTCATTTGAAGGTACCTTTGTTTAAGGGTACCTTTGAATGAAGAAATGCGAGCACCTTCATTTGAAGATAATTTTTCCAGCCACAACAAATCAAACAAATTATTAACAAATGACCTTCAAACGAAGGTGGTTAGTTATAGAAGCATTATAAATTTTATTTTTCAAGACCTTCAATCAAAGGTTCTAAAACTAACATTTACAAAAAAAATTGTATAATTTATGAAATGTATATAAATATAAGGCCTCAAATCTGTCAATCCGAGGATTTGTTGGTCCAAACGGATCACTGGTAAGTGGCTGTTGAACCCACAGGGGGTGGAAGTTTTTGATGATTCTGAGTTTTTGGAGGAGACTATGGAGGAAGGCGAGGATGAAACCCCCACGGAATCTATCCATGAGGTTGAGGGTACCAGTCATTTCGCCTCTATGAATGAGTCCAGTTCTAAAGGTTTGGGTGACACGGTGAGGGCTGTTGTTGGTCAAGACACCGTGAGGGCTACTACAGATCATGACAAAAAGGGGAGTTGCACCTTGTGTGACAAGAATGAGAAGGATATTCAGTGCCTCCAGAGGAAAATGGAAACCTTGCAGAAGAATTGGAAGGCTATCGCAGAGTTTGCAGCCAAAGTTCTACACTGGGTTGCTTCCATCTTTGTTGGGGTTAAAGATCTGGATGAAAAGGTCAAGCAAGTGGGAATCGATAGCTTGGGAGATTACAAGGAGATGGTTGAGTTCCTTACTAAGTTTGGGGTGACTGATAGCCCATAGTTCCTTGTTTCTGTTGTTTTTGTCATCATTGTTAAAGGGATCTATCTGGACCCTGTTTTCCAGCTGGACTAATCAAAAACATAATGAATTGTATTTTTTTAAAAGAAAAAAGAAATATTCCAATTTTTTAGATTATTTACAGAAGGATATTTGCAATTTTGATATTTTTTGCAAGGGAGAATACTTGGTAAAGGAATTTTAGGTAGATATTCTGTAAAAGAAGAGATGGGAAATAAAAGTACAAGGCAAAATAAGGCAATGCATTCATATTTAGCATAAAAGGAACATAAATTAAGTCAGGAAAGGGTGCAAAGATATTTCAAAAAGAAAGAAGGTATGTATATTTTTAAATTTGTAGTTTCTCTCTTTAGAATAAATACCAATTTTCTAATTTCAATCAATGTAATTCTAATACAAATCTAAACTCATATACTCTTATTCTATTTGAAAACATGTTTATATATAATAATTTCATGGACAAGATCTAACTTTTAGTTAGATGACAAGAAGTTAATGGTTGTGGTAACTTAAGAAAACCTCCAATAGGCAAATACACAAAAAAAAATAGTTTTGATTAATAAAAGATGTCTCTTACACTCGAGATGCTCTTGCATCACATACATATAAACAAACCTTAACACCCACCATAAAGTTGTTCTTGGTGTGATGTTGATCATGCTTCTACTTGTATCTCTCTTGACTTGATTTCAACTTATCTTGCACTTGAAGATGTATTTGTCAGATAGTATTTATGATTTTTTTGTCCTTATCAACCTCTATGTCATTGTTTTTCCCTTTTCTTATGATCATCATGCAACATCAAGTCAACTTGGCTTAAAAACATGTTACCTCTTACAACTTCAAACAAAATTAGCATCATCACTTTTCATATATGCCTAATTAATGTAGTACTACAAATTAGATATGGTTTAGTGGCCTCAAAGTTCCCATCCACCTTAGGGTTGTGAATCTCAATAAGACTAATCTTTTCTCTTTTAGAATGCACAAAAAACCCAACTTCAAGAGAAAACTATTCTTCACATGAAAATTAACTCTTAGGAACAAATTCATATTTCTTACCTTATTTAATCTATTGACATGGCTCTCTAAAGTCCTTTTTATAGACATAATCCTCCACATATACTTAACTTGCAATGGGTTCTAGAAGAGAAAAAGTGTACTAGTTCTACCAATGTAACAATGATAGCCTTGGAGAAAAAACAACGACCTTATTATTTACACCTCTTTTATATTTTACACATGACCAAGTGGAATTGTTCAAGAAACAATGTCACCTTGTAATGTTGTGCTTCCTCAAGCTTCTCTTGATCTCATATGTAAATTGTAATGGTTGATCCAGTCCATTTAAATAATGTTCTCTTTGACCTTGACAAATAATGCTTCCACTTTTTCACCACTTGCACAAAAGAAAAAATCTCCTTGTCATAGGTGAAATACCCAAGGACAAAACTATGGAACATTTATAAATAGTTTTATATTACACAAGTTTACCTCCATGCATTATAATATAACTCCCATAACATAGTGATTAACATGTATCTATCTCCACTTCAAATAATGTTTTATATTTTAAAGAGCCAACATGGGTGTATTTATTACTTTATTGTTTAAATCCCTAAACGATTTTTGTTTCATATAACCTAGCTTGATTCTCTTTCCATAATTTTTTATTGCACATATAAAGTTGTATCTATAATTTAAGAAAAGACTTAACAATTATCCTTAACTATTAATCTTCCTATACAAAGCTCCTTACTTTGATGATACTTAGATAGGATTAGGCCAATTCATTTGGCCTCTACTTTTTATGGTACATACATATGAACCAATCCATGAACCAAACAACATTACAAGACTAACCAAACTTTTCTTAGAGAAATCACATCTTTAACCATTCAAATGACATTTGTTATCCTTTGAAATAATACCCTGTTTAGGTGTGCAACAAGTTCCTCATATTTTTAGCTCTAAAAATGATACTTTAATCCCAAGTATCCTATCACATACTCTAAAAAATGCTTGGGTGTCTAGCAGTTTAAATTCATAAGCCTCATTAAGGTTGTCAAAACTAAATTGAATTCTTGGTTGAATTTGATGATAAATCTTTGTTCTCTAGATATCTAGAGAAAAGTTTATTAGAAATTTGCAACAAAATTAGACTTCAAATCTCCTCAAATCTCAAGTGTTTAAAAACTATGTCTAATGATCAAAGCTTATTTTAAGCATAGCTTGATCATGTACACATTTTTAGATTCACTAAAATAGTCTAATTTTATAGATATTATCTATTTCTTTTATTCTATCATGTTGTAACACAGTCTTTGTCTTCTTCCATACATGCACATGGACCTGATATGTCTTTCCTACATCATGCCACATTTTGGATGTAATCTTGTATATTATCTAAATAATTTAAAATGTTAAATGCAAGTCACCTCAAAGGTTATCTTTTTTCATCTAAATGCTACCATTATGCAAGCATATATAGACATGAGGAAAATAAAGTTAGAAATAAATTTAAGAGCTTATATTTAATATATAATAGAGAATGGAAAATTAAATTAAAATGTTAAAACTTACATTGTTCAACTTTTGAAAATGAGTTTATTTTTAAAAAGTACTTTTTTGGTTTTAATATAGCCATCCCTTAAATATATTCTAACTTCTCTCTTTTATATGGTATACATATAGGGGCTCAACATATAGAAACTGGAGCAGAAGTTGAGCCTAATTTAGATACTATAGCAAAGGAGACCCAACCACACACAGTTGATGTCAGGGAAGAGGCCCAACCAAGGTTAGATGTTCGAGAGGTGTTAGGATCACTTCCTTCTATAGATATGTATATGAATCTCATTTAAGAGGTTAAGGGAAAATTTTTTAAGAGAAATATAAATCGTTTAGTTGGAATTGATATAGAGAAATTGAAATTTTATGAATAACCTAATCAAACTAGTAAGAGGTTGTTGAGTAGAACAAAAAAGGAAATACTTGACAAGTATTTTAAACATCATGATACAACTGGTCAAGCCCAACTATTATAAACTATACTTACTCGTGATGAAATGAAAGAGCCATTAGAATTGTCAAATGTAGATTTCAAAAAATAGAGGAAAAGACACCCAGAAAAACATGTTCAAAATATTGTAAAAGGTTTGAGTTCCATTGGAAAAAAATCTCAATCAGCTGATAAGAGCATTTCAAGAAGAGTGATGTTGCCCTTTATTGTAAGTTCACAAATACCAAGAAAGCCTCAACTTTCTTTACTTTCAAGTGAATTTTTCTTAAGTAGAAAGACACTAACAAGATATGTTAAAAGGAGAAAGGTTTTCGATGATAGTACTACAGAAGGAAATTGGGCATTGATGTGTAGGACTCCTCATTCTGACAAGATTGAAGATGGTGGTAGTAAGTTGATCTCAATTTTTTGGCAAGATCTTACTCATCCTTCATCAAATAGTAGAGATGTTCTCAAACATAGGATACGACCAATAGAATATGAACTGCATACAAAACATTAGTTAGACATAACACAAAATGAGATGTATGTTACATTTTGTGATACAAATTCTCATATAAAAATTAGACAAAAAATGTTTGAAATGTTAAGGCCATGGTATTGTTATCACTCATTTTTGCACCCTTGCATACAGCTATGAAACCTCTGCAAACTAGAGTAACATGGGACTGATCTCTAAGTGTGGGACTTTGCTAAATGAGATCAGACCTCCGAAGAAGGCCGGCTTCCTTGTCTAGTTATCACCTAAAACTACTAAATTTTGAGGGGAAAAGGAAGAAGGGAAGCTTGTAATGAAAATGAAACTAAAGCTTGAAAACAAAGGGTGATACACCAGACAGATTTAAAGAAATTTTCACAACAACTGAGAAAAATGCACAATATAATCAAATACAGCAAGTAGGTATACACAGATTAGATGACTCCAATAGAGGCAAGAAGCAATATGATTGAGGGGAATGAAACATTCACAGACAGCCATACGCAGATTCACACAGAACTAGAAAAATCAACAAAGAGGTAAAAATAACTTGCATATATTTAATGGAAAGGCAAAGTTACAGCATATGAAAACTCTGTTTGGAAACAAAAAGCCTAAATGCTAAAAAATTTCCAACCTTATTTACAACATTCGAATGCATATATATATCATTCTAAAACTAATCTAAGTCAATTACAAAGACATGTTCTAAGAGCTGTCTCAGAAAATATCTACATTTTTTGACTGCCCAGGCGCATCAGTTATGGTGTTAAATATCTGGCGCTGGGCAGGTAGGGGATATTTTGGGTCTTGAATGCAGGTAGCTTACTCATCGATCTACAGTAGAAAAGATGAAAATATCTGGAAGAGGACGGTGAAAAGATACTTCTAATCGTCAATGTGAGCTGCTTCATCTTTGTGCAACAATGAATGCAAGAAATATCTGTAACTGCTCAACAATAGTCGCTGAAATGTCCCCTTGACCAAAACATGCAACTCTAGATCTAAAAATTGAAAAGTGATAAAAGCTCCTGAAAACCCTGCCAAAAGAAAGAGGGGACCAAAATACGCAACTTTGTCTCTTACAGCAGGTCAAAAATTGCCAAAATGGAGGAGATATAGGCGGTCAAAATTTTGGTCAACCACCTGTATATACTGTATCTGCATCTGTGTGTATATCACTTGCATCTTGGCGCCTAAATTGGCATTCAAAAACTCTTCTAAAATTCCTTCTGCACATACATGGCACTTTGCATATTGGTCCGTGTATATCCTTTGTATTTTCAAAATTGCATATACATACAATCTCCCTTGTATATGCGGGCCCCACCTCTTTAAAATCACCCAGCATATATCTTTGTATCTACTCCTTTGTATGTCAAAACATACAATCACCTTTTATACAAGGCGGACCCCAAAAACACCATAGAACAAATTGGAACTTCTATTCAGGTCTGGGTTGTATATGTTCCTTGTATATTGGCCTTGTATGTGGAAACATACAAGCGATATACATACAATCTTCTTTGTATATGCGAGGGCCTCGTCTCATGCATCTTGGCGATATACAAACACCCATTCATACAAACTGAAGCTGAAGCCTGAATGAGCCAGAATGATATTCATTTGAAATCCAGCTTGCATATCGCCAATGTATATTCGCTTGTATATGTGCGATATACAAGCCACTATTCACGTGATCCTTTGTATGTATTCCCTGTGGCACTATAGCAAATGTACATTTGCATCTATATATCAGCCATTGCATATTTCCTTGTATATTTTCCTTGTATATTTCACTTGTATGTGCAAACACACAAGCATAAATATACGAGCCACTGTAGTAACCTGCCAATATACATTACACTGTTTTTGATGCATATAGGTCAGCCTTGTACATTCCATTGTATATTGGGTTGTATATGCGAATATACAAACCTGATATACATTCCACTGTTCACATGTATGTCCGCCGGCCCTGTATATTTTCCATGCATATTTATTTGTATCTTTCACTTGTACATGCGAATATAGAAGCCAAAACTACATTCCATCCTTGTATATTTTTATGCAACCGGATATACAAACCAGGAATATTCTGGGAATCTGCAAAAGATTCCCCCTTTGTATATGCATTTCCTTGGCCCGACATACATTCAAAAAATGTATAAAACTCACTTTTCTCAATATTTTCTAAGGCCGATAGGGATTTGCAAGCCCGCCAAATGTACATTTGAACTATATGTTTGACCAAACTTTGACCATGGATAACTTCTTTATTTGGCTGAATTTCAGGGTGGTGTAAAAAGAAAACCTACCTATTTTCTCAAGCTCTTTCCAATGATAAGGTTTGTTAGGAAATTTGGCACTTTTCAAATTTTGGGAACATTTTCCAAAGGATTGTCAAGGACAATACCAGGTTGACTATTTGGCTCTGGTCAGAGAAAAAATGGGTCAACAATTTAGCATCTTCTATGGGATGTTTGCCTGCTAAACAGTTAGATCAGTGGCCTTATATATCCATTTGGGCATAGAGTCATATTGAGACTAGAAATATACGGAGGCTTTCTGACTTTAACAATTTATTACAGCAGAGGGGAACAGAGAGACCAAAACAAGACAAAATGTTGCAAGCAACCACTCAACTATGCTAGACAGCACTTAAGGAAAGCAAAAAAAAGATCTAAACTAATGTACAACAGCACTTATTGAAAGCATAGAGACCTAATTTATTAATTTACAAGGCACTCATACCTCAAAACACCTCTTTAGGTGTATCCCATTGACTGGGATATGTAGATTTTGTCCATCCACATTTGATAACTAAAATACATTGTGCTCCTTGCATTTAGTGATGAGAAATGGGCCACTCCACATACTGTCAAACTTGGAATGTTTTCCTGGCCTGCTCTTCAATTCATCCCATTTGAGCACCATATCACCTTCTCTAAAGATTCTGGGAGTGGCCTTTTGATCAAAACTTCTTTTGGTCTGTAGCTGATGATATTCCATAGTCTTCATAGCCTTGTCTCTGATTTCTTCAAGCTCCATAAGCTGAGCATATCTGACAGCCATGGGATTCTCTTCTTCAAACATCTCCAGCTAGTTCATGATGTCCAGTGCTGGCAGCTCTACAGAGATAGGCAATCTTGCTTCCTTCCCATATACTAACATATATGGAGAATTTCCAATGGACCTCTTAGGAGTTATTCTATCAGCGCATAAGGCATATTTCAAATTAGTATGCCAAGTCCTCTGGCTATCTTCCATTGATCTTTTAATAATCCTTATGAGATTTTTGTTGGTAGACTCAGCCAAACCATTACCCTGTGGTTAATAATTGGAAGAAGTATTCAAATAAATCCCATTCTTAACAGCCCAGTCAGTTATCTTTAGGCCAACAAAGGCTAAAGCATTGTCAGAAATTATTGACTCAGGCACTCCAAATCTAGAAATCAAATAATGATAAAAATTTAAAACAACATTTTCATTTGATTCCTTTAGAGCCACTACTTTAGTCCATCTTGTGAAAAAATCTATATATGTAAGAATCCACTTGTGGCCTACACTTGACGGTGGATTAATGGGTCCTATGAAGTCAATACCCCATCTCATGAAGGGTTGCTCTATTTGAATTGGTCGTAGAGGTAAGGCTGGTAGCCTTTCCTTTCCTACAAAAATGGCACACTTTACACATTTCCTCGCCCATGCATGGGTATCCTTAAATAGGCTAGGCCAATAATATCCAGCTCTCATTATCTTCCAAGCAGTAGTCCTCGAGGCAAAATGACCTCCCACTGTTCCATTATGAAATTCATGCAATACCTTATCAGTCTGATCTCCAGCAATGCATCTCAGCAATACACCATTAAAATCTTTCCTAAAAAGAGTGCCATTAATCAAAATGTATGGAACGGACTGCAGTCTATAATATCTTCTCCTGGTTTTATCCAGACCTGCTGGACATTTGCCAGTCTGCAAAAATTGAGTCATATCAATAACCCAACTTGTGCCCACTATCTCTGAATTATTTTGAGGTGCATCCTCAATGGTCAAAAGCATCTCATCCCCCTTGTTGGAACTAGTAGTGAGCTGTTCGCTGAGTCGCTTGCCTCTAACAAGATTGGTTACCTGGATATCGACATCATATTCCATGACCTTGGTGATCCAGCCGGCTCTTTTCTCATTTATATATTTGCTCAACAGGAACTCCTTCATGCTGGGATGAGCCACCATCAAATGTATCTTGTTATTAGAAACAAGATGCCAAAATTTCTTGAGGCTCCTTATCACTGCAAGGATGTGCTTCTCAACAAAGCTATATCTCTACTCATATTCTTCCAACCCCTGACTGAAAAAAGCGATTGGCTGCTCAAAGCCGCTACTCTGTTGCTATACCAAAATCGTAGAGATTGTATCTGGGCTGCCATAAGCATATAAGATAAAATCTTTGGAAAAGTTAGGGTTTATTAAAGTTGGTGCAGCCGCTAACGCCTCCTTGATAGACTCAAATCTGAGCTTGGCCTCCTTCATCCAACTGAAAACTATGTTCTTCTTTAACATGGATGTCAAAGGCTTCAAAAGGTTCGCAATATCAGGGATGAATCTTTGCAGAAAATTAATTCTACCAATAAAACTTTGTAATCCCTTCTTATGGCTGGGGAAGGGCAGCTCCAGAATAGCTCTTACCCTTTCAGCATCAATGGTAATGCCCTCCTTTAACACAATATGCCCTAACAGCTTGCCTTCATGGACAACAAAAATACATTTATTTAGATTAAGGGATATCCCAAACTCTCGGCATCTTTCAAAGACTAGCCTCAGATGAGATAGATGTTCAGATGCATTCTTGGAAAAGACCGTTATGTCATCCAGATACACCAGCACCAGTTTGTACAGCAAACCTTTAAACGCCATATCCATGGCTCTTTGAAAAGTAGAGCCAGCATTTGAGAGGCTGAAAGGCATCCTTTGGTAGGCCATGGTAACCCATTTGGTGGTGAAAGTTGTCTTGAACTAATCCTCCTCCTTGACTAACACTTGATTGTAACCAGAAAAATTGTCAAGCAAAGAAAATCTTTTTGAGCCAGCCACTACTTAAAGAATTTGCTCCATTGAGGGCAATGGGTAATGATCTTTTAGAGAAGCTCTATTCAAGTCCCTGAAGTCGACACACAATCTAATTTCTCCATTCTTTTTTCTTACAGGAACAAGGTTGGAGACCCAAGAAGTGTGCTTGATTGGAAAAATAATTTTCCCCTCTATTAGTTTAGTTAGTTCTTTAATCATTAGAGGCTTAAGCTTTGGATTTAGGGGTCTTTGCTTCTGCCTCACAGGTTTTGTACCTAGTTCCAATTCTATAGTATGTTGGGCCATCTAAGGATCAAAACCCTTTAGGTCTGAATAATCCTAAGCCAACACATCTTTAAACTCTTGACAAAGAGCAATAAAAACTCTTATGTCCTCAACTGAGCAGATTTTACCAATTTTAAGGAGCCTACCTTTGAAAATTTCTAAATCCTCATAATGCTCCTCCTTAATCTGTATGTCAGTCTTACTTTTCTTCAATTGATCATCTATGCCAAAAATAGACTCCAAGGTTACCAATCCCTTGGGCAGTTTATTTGTTCTCAACTGCACAAATTGATCATTGCCATATTGTTGATTGAGCTTATCCTAATTTATCATAGAAAATTCATCTTCTTCTAATAAGAAACACAGGCTCTACTCATCACTTTCAAAAACTTGCCAGTGAATATTATTATCTGAGATAGAAGGTCTATCCACTATATTTACATGAGGCTACACCTTTTCTCGTTGAACATCACTAGGGATATCAAACTGTGCCCCAATCATAGCTAACCTATCAGCATGATGATTCTGATTTCTCAGAATAGAGGTCAGATTGAAAGCATCAAATTCTTCAATCATGTTCCACACTCTATTTTTGTAGCATTTCAGAACATCATTCTTTGTGAGATGCAGTCCCCTTACCTGATTTACAATAAGTTCACTGTCTCCAAACACTTGCAAATAACCTATTTTCCTCTTTCTTGCCCATTGCAAACCCTAAATTAGTCCTTCATATTCATCAGTGTTGTTTGTACATGCAAAGGCAAATCAGAAAGAAGAAAATTATTTTTCACCCTGTGGGGATACAAGCATTGCACCACCACTGGATCCATTTATGCTCCTAAAGCCATCAAAATACATTTTTCATACTTCATGTTGCTGCTCAGCCTGCTATCCTACATCCTTTACCAGATTTGGAATTGTTGTTTCAGGCTCATGTAGTATGTAAGTTCCCATACCAGTCTCTTGTATGTGTGCCTGAGGATCATCTACAACATTTTTTGAGGCCCATTCCCTTAATAACACCTCTGGTATACTCTCAGCTTGTAACTCTTGAGCAGCCACAAGTTCAAGATCATTAGAAATAATGCAATTTGCATTAAACACACTTGGTGTGTAGGGCTCTATGTGATGATTTGAAAGCAATTCAGATCTTAGGGTCACCTTAGTGCCATATCTGGTCCTAAAAAACATATGGGACCAATCAGAGGATAAATATCCTCCTATTTTGGCTATGAATTCTCTTGACAAACACATGGCAAAATAAGGGGGCAAATCAATGATGAAGATCTCCTGGGAAATGGAAACATTGGGACATGTATGTAGAGTGAGACCTAGGTCTTTTATTACACCCACAGTATTAATAGTTGTGCCATCTAATTGAAGTACACCCTTCTCAACATGCTGGTACTTGAGCCCTAATTGGTCTGCAATCTGTTTAGGCATCACAGAACTGCTTACTCCACTATCCACCATGTAATTATGAACTAATTTGTCTCTAATTATCAATGATATATAGAATGGGAGTGGCTTAGTACTTTTGTTAGGCTGCTTGCTATTATCTTCGGATGAATTGGTAAGGACAGCCTTATTTGGGTCAATAGTTGTATCATTGGATACTTTCAAATCAGATAAGGTGGACTGCAACATCTTCTTTTGGCCGGGGATGGCTAGGGAATCCCACATGGACATTATCACATTCATCTTTTTCATATTTTCAATAATATTGAAAGGTGGAATGGCACTCACCTTCTAATTTGATTTTGTAGCAGCTACCTCTACTTGCAAATTAGGCATCTCCCTTGCTTTTGCTGGGTTGCTTCTTTGTGAAATGTGGGGGATTTGGGGGGCAGAAGCATCAACAGACACTTTTCCTTTATTTACTGTTTGTTCTACCTCATAACCCCTCTTCTTGGCCATTGTATTTGCTGCCACTAGTGTATTCTCTCTATTCACGCCACAAAATTCGCTTTGCTGCCAATTCATGAAGGCAGAATCACTCTGAGGATGCTCTTGTTGTTGTATAGCTCCATCATGAAATGTATTTGGCTATGGGACTACAACATTCTATACCATCAAAGCTTGATTTATGACCCCATTTGAGCAGGCTGACTGATGTGTGGCTGATTACATGGAAACACCATTTGTAATCAACTGCAAGATTATTCTGAATAGGGACAAGGTCCCTTGCTGTATTGATGGGCACTGGATTATAAGGCTAAAAAGGCCTTTGATTGACATTCTGCCTGGGACCCTGATAATTACCTTAATATGGTTGTATGTTGGCTTGGTAAGGCTGATTCTGCCCTTGATATGGTTGTTGATGAGGCTAAAAAGGCCTTTGGGATTGTTGTTTCTTTATGTTCACCAGCTCATTTCCAAAAGTTTGAAGGATGCCCTCAATCTTTTGTTGACTATTTTTAATCTTTTTCAACTCTTGAGATGAACTAGAGGCAGAAGGCTCAGAATTGATAGTATTAGGTAATGTTGCGATAGTAGGTACAGAGGGAAAAAATGAAATTGGCAAAGGCATGGAAGCTTAAATATTAGGAAAAATAGGCACTGGCAGTCTGGGTGCTATTTTTTTTGGCCTGAATCAGATTATTCTCTGCTCTAATTGCTAATTCATAAGCATCTGGTAAACTATTACCTCCTAGTGATTAAATCATTACTGAAATATCACTATTTAGGGCTTTCAAAAAATATAGAAATGCATATTCAGCTGGATGTCTTACCATGGTAGGGATTCTGTCCCGTGTCTTTTAAAATCTAAAGTTAAAATCTATCATCTATTCTTGAGGAACTCTCTTTATAATGGTCATCTATTCGACCAATGATAAATTATCTGATTTGTCTTGGAATTGTCTGTTTAATTTCTCTCCTAGATCATCCCAAGTTGTAATAGTCTGCACTGGTAGACTCCTGAACCATTGCAATGCCTTCCCCTTGAAAGAGGCAGCTAGCAATCGGATGGCTACATTCTCTTGAGTGACATGATGTACCCCACACAGAGATGCTATGTCTCTAATGTGCTCAATAGGAGTAGTTTGATTTTCCCCTGTGAAATAGGGTAAATTCTTCAAATCTGCCATGGGTATGACATCATGTACTGTTAGATTCAAAGGGCTACCCCTATTAAAAGTCACAAATGGCTGATTTCTTACCATCTAAAGGGTTGTAGGTAGATTTGCTTGAGTTACTACAGGAACTACAGAAGCAACTGGTTTGAAACCTAGTGGAGTTGACTGTACTCTTTTAGAAACTGGAGTCCTTGCTACAGCTTTGCTCTGTCTTCTGGGTGGAGAGAGCTGCAAATATTTGAATGGACTTGAACTTGAACTCTTAGTTTGTACCTTTCTCATAAAACATGTAATGTCAAAACTGATCTGCTTGTCCTTCCTCAGCCTGAGTTGCCAGATATGCAAACTTTAACCTCTAAAGGTCTATAATCACTGGTTGCACATCAAAACCAGCAATAGCGATTGTTAAGTTGATTGTTGTCTTCTGACTTCGAGTCCCACCGGGCATGCCAAAAGCTGTTATCACTCAGTTTTGGACCATTGCATACAGTTGTGAAACCTCTGCAAACTGGAGTAACATGGGACTGATCTCTAAGTGTGGGACTTTGCTAAATGAGATCAAACCTCCGGAGAAGGGCGGTTGCCTTGTCTAGTTATCACCTAAAACTACTAAATTTTGAGGGGAAAAGGGAGAAGGGAAGCTTGTAATAGAAATGAGACAAAAGCTTGAAAATAAAGGGTGATACACCAGATAGATTTAAAGAAATTTTCACAACAACTGAGAAAAATTTACAATATAATCAAATACAACAAGTAGGTATACATAGATTAGATGACTCCAGTAGAGGTGAGAAGCAATATGATTGAGGGGAATGAAACATTCACAGACAGCCATACACAGATTCACACAAAACTGAAAAAAATCAACAAAGAGGTAAAAATAACTTGCATATATTCAATGGAAAGGCAAGGTTACAGCATATGAAAACTCTGTTTGGAAACAGAAAGCCTAAATGCTAAAAAATTTCCAACCTTATTTACAACATTCGAATGCATATATATAGCATTCTAAAACTAATCTAAGTCGGTTACAAAAACATGCTTTAAGAGCTATCTCAGAAAATATCTACATTTTTTTACTACCCAGGTGCATCAGTTATGGCATTAAATATCTGGCGTTGGGCAGGTAGGGGATATTTTGGGTCTTGAATGCGGGCAGCTTACTCATCGATCTACAGTAGAAAAGATGAAAATATCTGGAAGAGGACAGTGAAAAGATATTTCTGATCATCAATGCGAGCTACTTCATCTTTGTGCAGCAATGAATGCAATAAATATCTGCAATTGCTCAACAATAGTCGTTGAAACATCCCCTTGACCAAAACATGCAACTCCAAATCTAAAAATTGAAAAGTAACAAAAGCTCCTGAAAACCCTACCAAAAGAAAGAGGGGACCAAAATATGCAACTTTGTCTCTTACAGCAGGTCGAAAATCACCAAAATGGAGGACATATAGGCGGTCAAAGTTTTGGTCAACCACCTGTATATACTGCATATGCATCTGTGTGTATATCACTTGCATCTTGGCGCTTGAATCAGCATTCAAAAACTCTTTTGAAATTCTTTCTGCACATACATGGCGCTTTGCATTTTGGTCCCTATATATCTTTTGTATTTTCAAAATTGCATATACATACAAGCTCTCTTGTATATGTGGGCCCCACCTCTTTGAAATCACCTAGCATATATCTTTGTATCTACTCCTTTGTATGTAAAAACATACAATCACCTTTTATACAAGGCAGACCCCAAAAACACCATAGAACAAATTGAAACTTCTATTCATGTCCGGGTTGTATATGTTCCTTGTATATTGGCCTTGTATATGGAAACATACAGGCGATATACATA
This sequence comes from Cunninghamia lanceolata, assembly GCA_027924645.1. Lineage (NCBI taxonomy): Eukaryota > Viridiplantae > Streptophyta > Pinopsida > Cupressales > Cupressaceae > Cunninghamia > Cunninghamia lanceolata. The sequence goes on along the minus strand of BSBN01000219.1, from coordinate 5,951,717 downwards.
CAATCTTCTTTGTATATGCAAGGGCCTCGTCTCATGCATCTTGGCGATATACAAACACCCATTCATACAAACCAGGCCTAAAACCTGAATGAGCCATAATGATATTCATTTGAAATCTAGCTTGCATATCACCAATGTATATTCGCTTGTATATGCACGATATACAAGCCACTGTTCACATGATCCTTTATATGTATTCCCTGTGGCACTGTAGCAAATGTACATTTGTATCTGTATATCGGTCGTTGCATATTTCCTTGTATCTTTTCCTTGTATATTTTGCTTGTATGTGCAAACATACAGGCGTAAATATACGAGCCACTATAGCAACCTGCCAATATACATTACACTGTCCCTGATGCATATAGGTCGGCCTTGTACATTCCATTGTATATTGGGTTGTATATGCGAATATACAAACCCGATATACATTCCACTGTTCACATGTATGTCCACCGGCCCTGCATATTTTCCATGCATATTTCTTTGTATCTTTCACTTGTACATGCGAATAGAGAAGCCAAAAATACATTCCATCCTTGTATATTTTTATGCAACTGGATATACAAACCAGGAATATTCTGGGAATCTGTGAAAGATTCCTCCTTTGTATATGCATTTCCTTGGCCTGATATATGTTCAAAAAATGTATAAAACTCACTTTCCTCAATATTTTCTAAGGCCGATAGGGATTTGCAAGCCCGCCAAATGTACATTTGAACTATATGTTTGACCAAACTTTGACCATGGATAACTTCTTTATTTGGCCGAATTTCAGGGTGGTGTAAAAAGCAAACCTACCTATTTTTTCAAGCTCTTTCCAATGCTAAGGTTTGTTAGGCAATTTGGCTCTTTTCAAATTTTGGGAACATTTTCCAAAGGATTCTCAAGGAAAATACCAGGTTGACTGTTTGGCTCTGGTCAGAAGAAAAATGGGTCAATAGGTATATGAGGACAAATAAAGTTTTTGGAACTTGTTGTTGTTGTCACCATGTTGAATTTGATCTTTACTATTAAGTGTTTCAAAATATCAAAGAAGAAAGTGATGGTTTTCAAAATGTACCTCCTAAATGAGTAAGTGAGTTTATAGAATCCATCTTATGTGATAAATTTGAAGATGATATAGAGGGTCCAATGAAATATATAAAAGCACTTTGTAAAACATGTGGAAATTTGGTGAAATTACCTTTGAGAAATGAAGATACTGACATGATGAGGATGGTAAATTTCAAGAGTTACAAGTACAAAAAGTGTGAAACAAAATTTGGGAGAGAAGTCACAAGGTTAGATTGCGTAGAAGAAGAACTACCTATTGGAACATTTATGAAAAATTTTCATAAATTGATACAACCATACATACAACATGCATTTTTTTGCAAAATGGCAAACAAAAGAGTTTGAGTTGTTGAGAGATATTTTCCCTCCTAGAACAATCTTATCAGTAGTTGACTTTGTAGGAAATTACTCTTTTACCCATCAAAAGGAGATTCAAACATAGTATTATTATTCAGAGCATGTCACTATTATGGTGCATGTGTGTTATTGACATGCACAATTGGATTTGGATGGTGTTGAGAGTACATATCTATGAGTCATTAAGAAAGAATATCACTTTTATATTAGTGATGATAAAGAGAATGACACACATTTTGTACAACATTGATTTAAGAAGTTTTTATGATCTGGCAAGAAGGGGTGTGAAAATTTAGAAAGATTTTGTATGGTCAGATGGGTGTGTGTCACAATTCAAATCATCAAGGTCATTTTATGCACTTTGTAGATATCGTTGACATGAAAATATGTGAAAAATCTATTGCAGCTACTGATCATTAATTTCCTATCTTATAAGATTATTTGGCTGCCGAAAAATTAATTAATTTACAGCAAATATTAAATAATAACACAGCTGCAACTTCACGGAAAAATCACGGAAATAGAAAAATAAAATCAACACAATGTTTTGGACAAATTGTCCCTGGAAAAACCCCGAAGGGAAAACCAGTCAGTAGATATGAATTTTATTCAACTGCAGAAAATCAAGAGATACAAAATTGCTTGCCTCTTACTGACAGAGCTCTGGAAATTTCTTTCCTGTAAATTCCCTTCCCTCAATTGTTCCTGCTGAAATTGCTCCGGCAATATTTTCCTTCTCCGGCAATTCAACTGCTCTCCAACGCTATCACTGCGCCCTTTGCTTTCACTGCAAATCAATTTGCTATCACCGCAAATTTATTTATTTGCTATCGCTGCAAATACTTCTCGGATCTGTGTTTTCCAAATGCCTATTGATCCTCTTTTATAATCCCCTCATTGGAAACCAATGGCCATGATTTAATATTAATCAATGGCTAGGATTAATTAGACTCTAAACCCTAATATCTAGAAGTCTCTCGAGAAATCAATTATCTAGGTATGGAGATAATTATTCCAGCTGTGTTTCCAGCCTCGTAATCTCCACCCAAGACTAGAACACCTGTCCAAGCTACAAAAATTAACACTCCCTCTTAGCGAGGAAGGTGTTCTGCATAACACCCAACTTACCTCTGAAGAAGATGAATTTTGCCTTCCCCAATGCCTTTGTCAAAATGTCTGCTACCTGCTGATCTGTAGGTATATACTGTAGCTGAACAACCCTCCGCTGTACACAATCCCTGATGAAATGATATCTGATGTCTATATGTTTAGACCTATCATGAAACACTAGATTCTCAGATAATCTGATGCAACTCTGATTATCACAGTGTATCACTGTAGTCTCAACCCTCTGACCAAACAAGGCTACTAGCAACTTCCGAAGCCATATAGCCTCACACGTTGCCATGCTAGCTGCTATGTATTCTGCTTCTGCAGAACTCAGAGCCACGGACTTTTGCTTCCTGCTGTACCAAGAGACAACTCCTGATCCCAAACTAAAGCAGCACCCTGAAGTGCTTTTCCTGTCCACTGCACTACCTGTCCAATCTGCATCAGTATAGCCTATCAACTTGATACCATCACCTCGAGCATATCTGATCCCATACTCAATTGTACCACGCAAATACCGCAACACATGCTTTGTTGCTATCCAATGCACTCTCTTCGGCTCAACCATGAACTGACTAAGAGAGTTTACTGCAAAGGATATATCTGGCCTAGTGTTGACTAAATACATGAGAGATCCAATCAACATCCTGTATAAGGTGGGGTCTACATCCTTTTCCTTGGATGTGTCTACCTTCTTCCAATTCGTGATCATAGGTGTAGACATGGCTCTGCAATCTTGCATCTCAAACCTCTTCAAGATTTCAATGCAGTATTTCCCTTGTCCAAGGAAAATCTCTCCATCTGTCTGCCACACTTCCATGCCTAGAAAGTAATGCATAAGCCCCAAATCCTTCATCTCGAACTCTGCTGCAAGGTCCCTCTTGCACTCCTCTATAAGCCCCAGTGAACCTGTTAAGAACAAGTCATCCACATATAGAACAAGAATAAGAATTTCACCCCCAACCACCAAGTAGTAGAGGTTAGCATCCGCCTCACTCTTCACAAAGCCTATTCCTTGCAAGTATCTATCAATGCGCTCATACCACGCCCTGGGAGCCTGCTTGAGTCCATACAAAGCTTTCTTCAATCTGCACACGTGGGTTTCGCTGCTGTGTGCTACAAAGCCCTCTGGTTGTTCTATGTATACCTCTTCTAACAATTCACCATTAAGAAATGCCGTCTTGACATCCATTTGATGGATCTGCCATCCCATATGTGCTGCAAGTGAGATTACGGCTCGTATAGAAGTATACCTGGCCACTGGAGCGAATGTCTCCTCATAGTCTATTCCCTCCTTCTGAGAGAACCCCTTGGCCACGAACCTTGCCTTGTATTTCTCGATGCTACCATCTGCACCATGCTTAATCTTATAGATCCAACGTGATCCAACCACTGCCCTATCTGTCGGTCTAGGCACAACCTCCCAGACATCATTCTGCATTATTGAGGTATATTCCTCAACCATCGCATCTTGCCACACCTGTTGCTGTGCAGCCTCTTGATAGCTAGAAGGCTCACTATCTACCAACTGACTAACCAATGCCACATAGTCATTATACCTAGCTGGTTGTTTCCGCTGTCTATTACTCATCCTAGGAGCTCCCACAAACTCCTGAGTATCCTTATGTGTCTGTTGAACCTCACGGTTCCTCCTGTCAACTATAGAGGATGAAATATCAAACTCCATATCTTCTTGATGCATCTCTTGGATTTGTTGTATCTGTTGCTCCATACTCTGCGAACTCTCAGCACCTGAGCCTGTGCTTGTACTAGTAACTGTACTCGTGCTTCGCTGCCCCTGTTCTGGTTGAACAATCCTTGGAGCTTCTGTTGGCTGCTCATTCTGATCATCTGCTGGCAAATCTCTGGACCTCCTATATGCCTTGTCCTCCATGAATTTGACATCACGCCTGACTATAATCCTCTTGGTCCCTGGAATAAATATCCGATATGCCTTTGAGGTTTCGCTGTACCCCACAAAGTACCCTCTCTCTGCAGTCTGATCTAACTTGGAACGTGTAGCCCCTGGAATGTGACAAAATGCCAAACTCCCAAATATCCTGAAGTGACTAACATCTGGCTTCTTCCCTGAGAATGCCTCCTCTGGTGTCATCTTGCCCAATACCTTATGTGGAACCCTGTTCTGTATGTATACTGCTGTACTGCATGCCTCTGCCCATAAGTATCGTGGCATATCTTGGTCATACAACATAGCCCTTGCTGCCTCTGATATAGAACGATTCTTCCTCTCAGCAACCCCATTCTACTGCGGGTTGTAAGGAACGGTCCACTCTCTCTTGATTCCTTCCCTAGTACAGAACTCCTGGAACTCTTTCCCTTTGTACTCGCCTCCATTGTCTGACCGAAGAACCTTTACCTTCTTGCCTGTCGAATTCTCCACAAGAGCTTTGAACTCTTGGAAGTGACTGAAGACCTCATCCTTGGTCTTCAAGAAGTATATCCAGGTCTTCCTGGAGAAATCATCAATAAAAGTAACAAAGTACTCATATCCTCTGAGAGACTTCGTTGACATCGGTCCACATATATCTGAATGTACTAGATCAAGAACCCCCTTGGATCTGGTGTCACTCCTTGGAAAAGCTGCTTTCACAAACTTCCCCAATACACATCCCTTACATACATCATCATGCTCTGTGCTCACGTCTGGAACACCTGTCACTGTCTCACGAAGCAATTTAAGTGCTCCATGATGTATATGGCCCATCCTTCTATGCCATAGCTCTCCTTGATCTCTAGGATTACTGCTGCTCACTAGTGCCTTAGGAGTATCAAACTGCAACCTATAAAGTCGGCCGCTTCTAACTCCAATAGCTATGGGTGATTTCCAATCCTTATGCTTGCTTAAAACATGCGCCCCTCTAAAGAGTACATTGTAGCCTTTATCCTGAAGGACAGATACGGAAATTAGATTCATGCCCAAGCCTGGCACATACAACACATCATGAATGGAAATAGGCTTGCCATTCTCCCTCTGAAATAGAACAGTCCCTCTCCCAACTGGATTGCACTTAGACTTGTTCCCCATCTGAATCTGGAATCTGATGTCCTCCTCCTTGTATCTAGAGAAGTACTCCCTAACTCCTGTCATATGAAATGACGCCCCACTGTCTATATACCAAACACCCTGTGAGGTTGAGCTAGTCAGGCAAGCTATGAGTGCAAACTCATCCTCCATTCTACTAGAAAGCTCATCTACACTTGCTGAAGCTGCCGTCTGCTTCTTGCCCTTCTTTTCATTTTTCTTCCTTTGTGGGCAATCGCTGACATAGTGGCCGAACTCGTGACAGCCATAGCATTTGATCTTAGATAAGTCCTTCTTCTTCTCACTTTTTGAATTTGATCCTTTGCCAGACCCCTTCTTCGCTTTCCCTTTTCCTGCTAGGGCAACGTTTTCCTGTTCCACCTCACTTTTCTGACTATTACTGCTGGTTCCATTGACAAGACTTAGTCTAAGCTCCTCCTGAGTGAAGTCACTCCATAGTCGATCCCAACTTGGTAAGGTATCTCATCCATTAATAACTTGAACAAAGACATCCCACTGCTTAGTAAACCCATTTAGGGCTATTCGTACTAGCTCATCATCCTTTGGTTTGTCTCCAACAGCTGCCAATTCATCTTTGACAAGTCTAAGTCTGGTGAGGTAACTTGTGACGTCTTCTCCCTTATTCATCCGGGTATTCCTTAACTTTTCTCTGAGAATCAGCTTTCGGTTAAGGGTAGCATTCTGGTACAGATTCATAATGGCATCCCACATCGTCTTTGCTGTATCTAACTCTGCAATATGCAGAACAATATGATCCTTAACACCATCAAGAATCAGCCTCCTTGCCTTGGCATCTTCCTTCTTATATGCTACGAACTGTGTTGCGTCTATAGGTATAGGTACAACAGTGGTCACATAATCTTTGATACCATTCTCTTCCAGCAATAAAGAAATTCTGGCTTTCCAGACACCAAAATTTGAGGCTCCATCCAATCTGTCCTGATCTCTTAAACCTGCTGAGGCCATCTCAAAAGAAATAATAATTTGAAGAGGTCAAACTGGGTTTTATAAACCCTAGATTTATTTTTTCTTTCTCCCTGTGCCTGTTCTGCCCTCAGATCTGCCCTGATACCATGTGAAAAATCTATTGCAGCTACTGATCATTAATTTCCTATCTTATAAGATTATTTGGCTGCCGAAAAATTAATTAATTTACAGCAAATATTAAATAATAACATAGCTGCAACTTCACGGAAAAATCACGGAAATAGAAAAATAAAATCAACACAATGTTTTGGACAAATTGTCCCTGGAAAAACCCCGAAGGGAAAACCAGTCAGCAGATATGAATTTTATTCAACTGCAGAAAATCAAGAGATACAAAATTGCTTGCCTCTTACTGGCAGAGCTCTGGAAATTTCTTTCCTGTAAATTCCCTTCCCTCAATTGTTCCTGCTGAAATTGCTCCGGCAATATTTTCCTTCTCCGGCAATTCCACTGCTCTCCAACGCTATCACTGCGCCCTTTGCTTTCACTGCAAATCAATTTGCTATCACCGCAAATTTATTTATTTGCTATCACTGCAAATACTTCTCGGATCTGTGTTTTCCAAATGCCTATTGATCCTCTTTTATAATCCCCTCATTGGAAACCAATGGCCATGATTTAATATTAATCAATGGCTAGGATTAATTAGACTCTAAACCCTAATATCTAGAAGTCTCTCGAGAAATCAATTATCTAGGTATGGAGATAATTATTCCAGCTGTGTTTCCAGCCTCGTAATCTCCACCCGAGACTAGAACACCTGTCCAAGCTACAAAAATTAACAAAATATACCTCACATTTGGAGTTTCTTTAAGAAAGGGCAAGGAAAGGGCAAGCATGATGATGCAAGAGCTTGCATCAAATGTCCTCTAAGAAAATAACAAATGAATTATGATAGAGGTCATATAAATGATGCACATAATGTTGTTGAATGGTGTAAGAAACACTTCACATGTGAGGTTGGCATGTCTTTAGGGAGGAACCCACATCCAAATAGAGTGTTTTAGGAGATATCAAGTATGCATTGTTTGAAAAAGTTCAATGGTTTATTTAATATTTACTTAAATATTTATTTTAGTTGATTGTTGTGTTACAATTTTACAATTTTGACAATATTATAAAATTGTAATTCATAGGTGTGGATCAATGAATAATGCATGGATGTAAGAGGGTAGAGAAAAAAAGGTCATTGCATTATTTCAAGATTACAAATAACCACATATGGACATTGTATACTAGGGATTACTCTTACTTCTGTTATGACTACATGTTGGGAGATTATGAGAATTGCAAGAGTCAACAACATGGATATGTCAATGAATGGAATTTTGTGCCACTAATTGTTATTGACACATATGACAACGATGAAGATGAAAGCTTTGAATGCATTTTTTTTATTTCAACTAATTATGACCACATTTCTGGATTAATTAAAAAAGGTATATATGGGTATAAAATCTAGGTGTCTTAGTTCTAGACTAGAATAAGGTATAAAATCTAGGTGTTTTAGGTCTACTAGAATAAGGTATCTAGAATAGGTGTCTTAGGTCTACTAGAATAGGTGTTTTAGGCATGTAGATTAGGTGTCTTAGGTGTCTTATGTAATGCCCACCCATACAATTTCATACAAGTGAGTGCGCACACACGTAACTATAAAAAATTCTTTGACTAACAAAGAAATAGTTGAAAATAAACTAAATTTCAATCAAAATAAAGTCAATCACTAATAGTTTTATGTTGTCACTTGACACGAAGTCGAAGAAAATAAAGCACATGATTAATCCCCACAATATTTTTTTTTCATAAGAAGCAATGAGGTGTTGTTGCCTTACTGCATTAAAATATTATCTAGGTTAAACAATGCAAATGTGTCAAATTTATACTTTATCAATCATGTAACCAATTCCAACAAAGAAAAGAGAAAATTATTTAAATGAGAAAAGATTAATTATACTTTACAAATAAGTTTCATAATTAAATACCAAGTAAACTATACTGAAAATACTAAAATCATCAATCTAATTCAACTCTAATGCAATGAAAATAAAATTTTATTTAGTAATTCTATTATTTAATAATATAATGTTAAAATAACACTAATATAATTTAAATAATAATGAAATTCGAATAAAATCTAAATACTATACATAATTACGCTGGGTCGTTGTGCCCCAGGCTGGTCCAATGAGGTTTGAACCCCCGAACCATGTCAGGTCCATTTATTCTTATAAATTAGGCTATATAATATTACATTATTGTTTGTTCAGATACTATTTTATTGTATATTACATTTCGTAATGATTTATTTGAATTTTTTCATGGTACAATTGATTAGTTTTGTTGCATCCACATCCAGATATCGGTGAACGTTCAGTTTGTAATGATTTATTTGAATTTTTATAGTGCAACATATCGATGAATGCTCAGATCCTGTTTTGAATGATTTTATCCTTCGTCAGAAAGAGGAAGATGTGAAAATACAGAGGGCTCATATAAGTGCTCCTGCACCCACAATAGCGGTAATGGCACTAGGAATGACACCCTTTGTATATTCATTCAGGTGGCAATTGGTTTTTAGTTAAATACAGCTTTTGTTGTACTATGTTAAATGTTCTTGGTGTGTTCTTTAGGCTGTTCTTAAATATTATCTACTTCAACAGTCAAATGTCAATTTTGGCCAATAAAAATAGGACAAATATTTACCTTTTTTTTTATTGTGAATGAGGTGTAAAATTACTATTAGCTCTTTGATCATTGAAGTGGATGATATTGTGAATGAGATGTAAAATTACTAGTAGCTGTTTGTTTCTCGACACTGCTTCCAGCTTCTCTTTTCCAATGTGTGAAGCTCACAAATAAGGGTTTAGTTTGCACCACATCAATAATATCTCTGGATTTCCATGCCTTAAAACAATTTTCCTTGAATACATTAAAGCAGACACTATACACTCAGATCTTTGGGGTAAAACTTGACCAGCTAGTGCATTGTAAAACATCCGGCTGGTCGAAATCCTGTTGACCAAAATCTTTTCAATAAATTCATCGACAAACAAGGGCATTTAATAGGTGGAGAGAATCATAGAGAAGATGTTGACAATAAAAGTAGACAAAAAGCAGAGTAAAAAAAAACCATAAACAGACAGCACACAACGTGCCAGCTATTTACGGTAGGCGGGTCTTTGGTAGAGTTATATCCAGTTCTTAAAAATTTAACAATAGCTTCCTGCAGACAGATTCCGAATCTTACTTCATTCTTGCAGCCTTATTTCTCTCACTATCAAAAACTCATCTGCCAATTCAATTATAGGAGATTGTCTGCAACTGGCAAATATTAAATTTCTAGATAACAATATATGGAATTTGGAGCTGAATTTGCCAAAGTGTGGAAACTTGGTTACCGATAAACATCCTGGCTTATTACTTGCACAGTTTACAACTTCAAAGTCATTGAGAAAAAATTGCTTTAACCTTAGAGAGGATGATATGGGCAGCGATTTCAACCTTCTTAACATATTGCCCCACATTCAACAGCTTTGCATGAAGATTGATTTGGTGCAGGCACTTAAGTGATTTTCTTTCTTACAAAATTTTATTTAAAAAAGAAACTCTTGTGTAAACATATTGAAGTGATTACTTTCATATTGCATATTTAGTTACTGCAAAACATCATGATTTTTGAATAATATTATTTAGAGTTTAAAATATTTTGGTTTTATATTGATATAATTGATTTTTCAATTTATTAACTGCTTTCATTTTTTTAACTCTTCTATTCTAGAGTTTAAGAGCAATGTTGTAGTGTGCACACTTCAATTCAGTTTTGAGATTATAATTGTTTAAAATAGATATGATAATCCGAGCATGATGTAATTCTCTTTATTAATTATTTGTAATTATAGTAAGTTTTGTTATAAAGCCTAACCATCCATATTTTTTTTAGTGGAAGGAGATCACAGAGCCAACCATTTCAATGGCATAAATATACACTATTTGCATGGAATTTGAGATAATTTACTAGATGTCAATGATGTCACTCCAAACTTGAAAGAAGTGATAATTTACTTGATAGATTCTTTAGACAAAACTCAAGTCCTCATATTTGCTAATAAAATGTTTGATCTTACACAAATTTACATAAAAGGAAGAGTTTTACCAGCAATGCAAAAGGAGAACACTTGTCAGCCAAGTTGAACTCCTAATCTTTCTCTAGATGGGTAACTCCTATTATAGCAGCACAGGATTGTCGCTCTCACTCACATTCGATCTCAGGGAGTCGAAAGTGCTCTCCTCTCATAGGAACACCTAATATGTGATACACATCATAAAGAGTGATGGTCCACCCTCTTAGATACCTGAAGAAGTCAAAAGTTGCTCTTATTTGCATCCTAGTACATCATAATGTCATAGCAAATCCATGAAAGAGGAAGAACCACCGAAATCTAAGCAATAAGATCCAAACCTATCTAAGAATAGAATGATCCCTAGAAGACAAATCCCCATAAGCTTGGTTGCGTGTCGCATTCCATCGAATGTGTCCATCCTGTCACACATAAGGAACAATTGACTTAGATCCCCAAAAACACAAAATCTCACCAAAAAAGCATAAAACATGACAAAGTCTCACAAAAAAGCGTATATAGTTAGAAAATTGCAATAAGCAGAAGAGATTAATAGAGAAAAATAGACAAAATCAAGGGTTAGAAACATCGAATCACAAATGACACCATCCAAAGGCACTATAGGTGCGTTGCCCCTTTCACCAAGGAAAATCCCCCGGGTAACCCATGGTGCCCCAGAGGGTGACCAACCCTATCACAAGGGGTGACCCTACCCCATTATTTGAACCTTAGTCTGTTTCATAACAACCAAGTGGCCCAACCACTTGAACACACCCACACACAAATTAATAAGTATGAAATATTTTAACACTTAAAATAATATCTAAACTAGCCCCACATCTAAAAATATTCCAAAAACATCCAACTTTCAAAAAAAAAAAAAAAATCATAAATTGAATGCAATTACTGAAGTCTTCTCATTTAAATATCAATTTGAATATACAAATATTTTTGTAATGTCTACAATGACATATAACTTCCTTGAAACACCTTATTTTTTAAGTCGAAACTTTAATTTGAATAGCAAGGGGAATACTAAAAATTAGGGTTTGACTTTGACTTTTACTCGGTCAAAACTTGTAATTTGAATATAAAATCACCCTGTCAAAGACAAAGATCACGTTTAAGGCAAAGTTTGGTGAATTTCACCGTCTCCGCTACGCCATATGACTTTGAATACGTTCGTTTTAGCCGAAAATTATTACTCGTATTGTTGTTAAATTTATGTCTCCCTCTATAAATGAATCATAGTATTGCATTGGATTCCATCTCAATATTCAGTGGAAACATAAAGATTTTCCTCTGCAATTGATTTGGTAAAGCCTATCAGCCTTTAATATGGGGAGTTTGATGCGCATGAAAATAAGCACAGTGCTTGTCGTGATCTTGTTTCTGTTTACGCTCAATGTCTCCGCTCGACATAACCTCCCAAATCCTCCCAAAAACAATAATCTGGTTACAGGTATGGAGCAGTTAGCTGGCTCTGGTCCAAGCTGCAAAGGCAATACTAAAGACCCAAGATGCACAAAGAAGGCTGTTTTCTCAGAACAGAACTGGGCATATGGGCTGGCTCGCTCATAATGGCGAAGGGCCTGCTTTCAAGTCTCAGCGTAGAGACAGCCACTGAAACCCATATTCATTTTTTCTTTCCTAATGCATAGTCACAAGGCACCCCACACAAACTAAATCTCTTATTTTCTACAATTCCTTGCTCTTATCATTTCATTTTCAGTCATTCACTAGATTGTAATAATTGTTGCTTCCCTTCTCCACAAATGTTTAATTGCACCCATCTTTGTTCTAGAAATCATGTTGAAAGGAAAGCTGGTTGATCATCTAATTCCTGATGTATTAAAATTGATTTATGTAAAAGTTTGAAATATACAAGGGGCAGCTATTTCAAATGAGAATCTTGAAGAAGATAAAATATTGTTTCAAAAAATGATACACCAGTTGGTTTAATCTAATTTAATCCGTTAAAATGTATACACATAAGCATAAATTAATCTATATCAACAGCTGTGAGTATAGATATCAGTAATATGAAATATTAAAGTTCCAAAACTAAAATGTAATAATAAATGAAAGTTTATAGATATATGTCTGGAGGAGAAGAATAATTTTGTTGATCCACTAAATTATAGGCTTCTTTAAATTAGAAAAATATGATCTTTGTTTGTATCATGTTTTAGAAGTAGAAAATTTGATCTTGTGGTGGGTCGAGCTTACCAATCAAGGTCAGATCTATATATATAGAAGTGTCCTAGACCAGCATATATGATCTAGTGGTTTGAACACTTTTACTTCCTGATTCACCTCTATTTCCTTTACCATCTAGACTATTGGCATTTAAAAATACCTTTGGAGGGTTGTTGGTAAGTCGCTAGGAAACTTATTCTCCTAGACCAACCTCTAAAAAAACTTAGGTAGAAGATCAAAAACATCAAGCTTGACTCATGCAAATACTCCTAGGAATGAATGTATAGATCCAAATTAGTTTTAGTTTACCAATGGAAGTTGTTCTAGCATTTTGTTCTCTTTGAATACAAATGATATGTAAATGATTACTAGATGATAAAAAATTGAGTGCAATTTAGTGCCTCTAAATACAAGTACACAATAATAAATCATGCAAATGAGTGTTTAGTTAGCTCAAGGAAGGAAAAGACTAGGTAACAATTGACCAAAATTTTAATTTTGATTTTAAAAGTTAAAGATCAAATTTGCAGCTGCAGTGTCGATCTTGCATCTACGAAAATGACCTAGGACATGGAAACAATCAAATCAAGTGGATAACATAATGCACAGGGATAAATACATGCATAAGCATAATAAATACATAACTCGGATGATTATATAGGAATGTGTGTAATTAGATAGGTAGAAGCATAGGTAAAGAGATTTGACTTTGCACAAGATTGCACCATTTGTCAATGTGTAAATATATTAAGCCATTCTCACAAAGTAGATATAAAATTAAATAGAAAATAATATGAATATATAAGTTTCAAAATTACAACTAATGTAGATCTTAAATCTATCTATTTAAGACATTGAGATATCAATTAAATAATAATGCAATAAGTCATAGAAATCATGCACAAATTTTAAAAAAAGATAAATGAAACAAAATTATTTTCTTTAAATTTTACTTCAATAATTTTTTGATAACTTAGGGTAAAATGGGGTTTTGAAAGGGGCCCCACCCTTATACAAAAACATAATGACCAATAGGCAACAAACAATCAAGGTTGAAATAAAGTTGAAACAAAGCTAAGAGCCATTAGCCCCTCAAGGATTCTATCCCAGCTAAAAATCCACCACCCAACCAACTAATGGACAGGCAGAAGAAAGAAATGTTGTATTCGATTATTATGGCAAATACATCAAGTGCATATATATCAGTAGCTATCAATTATAAACTAGTGTAACTACGTGGAACTGCAACAGGTGTAACCGCAGATGATAACTAATATAACTATGCAATGTAGTTACTAAACTAAACAATGTAATAATTACACTAACATTCCCCCCTTATTACATTGTTTTTACAAATGTACCCCCTAAACAATTCAAATTTGATCCTACCAAGAGATTTGGTGAACATATCTGTGATCTGAGAGTCTGTAGGGCAGTACTGGAGCTGGATGTGGTGGTTCAAAACTTGATCCCGAATGTAATGACATTCGACCTCGATATGCTTAGTACACTCATGGAAAACTGGATTCTTCACAAGTTTTAACACACCCTGATTGTCACAATGAAGAACTAGTGACTTGTCTTCAGGAATGTCCATATCTGCCAGAATGCGACATAACCAAATCACTTCACACACAGCTCCTTGTGCGGCGTGATATTCAGCCTCAGTGGATGAAAGAGCAACAACAGTTTGCTTCTTACTAACCCACAAAATTGGCCCAGATCCAAGATGAAAAACATAACCTGAGGTGGATTTCCTGTCATCTATAGATCCTGCATAATCCGAGTCTGTATATCCCTGTAAGAAGAACTGAGTGTTCTTCTTATATTCTAGACCATAATCAACTGTGCCTCGGATATATCTCAACACATGCTTTGCTGCAACCCAATGACACTTCTTTGGTTCCTGCATGAATCTGGCAAGATAGCTTACAGCAAAACACAAGTCTGGTCTGGTGTAGGTCAAGTAGATAAGGCTCCCAACCAGCTGCCTATAGAGAGTGACATCTACTTGAGGTGAATCCTGGAAACGAGATAGTTGCAAACCTTTCTCCATTGGAGTGGACATAGGCTTACAGTTGACCATTCCATACTTTTCCAGGAGTGTCTTGGCATATTTCATTTGGGAGATGAATATGTGGTTCTTCTTCTGCCATATCTCCAAGCCAAGACAATAATGAAGTAGCCCCAAATCTGTCATGTCGAAGGAGTTCTTTAGATCATTCTTGGCATCATCAACGAGACTGTCTGAGCTGCCAGTGAGAATAAGATCGTCCACATACAAAACCAGAATGACAATCTCTGTGCCTACCTTCTTAATATACAAATTAGGATCTGAGGGGCTACGAGTGAATCCATGCTGCAATAGGTGACCATCAATCTTGATGTACCATGCCCTAGGAGCTTGCTTAAGGCCATAAAGAGATTTGATAAGATGACATACCTTGTGTGGATGATGTTCATCAACAAACCCTTCTGGCTGGGTCATGTACACTTCTTCTTTGAGATCACCGTTTAAGAAAGCACTCTTGACATCGATCTGCTGAAGCTTCCATCCCTTCTGCACTGCCAATGCACAGACCATTCTGATAGTTTTGATCTTCGCAGTGGGTGCAAAGGTCTTTTCATAATCAATGCCTTCCTGTTGAGCATATCCCTTTGCTACAAGTCGTGCTTTGTACTTGTCGATAGATCCATCTGCCTTGTACTTTGTTTTGAAGATCCATTTGCAACCAATGGATTTCTTCCCTTCAGGCAGATCGACAAGTTCCCAAGTATGATTTTGCATCAGAGAATCATACTCTGCATCCATAGCCTCCTTCCACTGAGGTTGGCTTAAGGCCTCTCGAACTGTGTCAGGTTCAGTGCTGTCAACAACAGTACTCATGAGCGCAAGATTCACTTCATTTCTTGTCTGACTCCTGGTTCTGACTCCTGACGAAGTGTCTGGAAGAGTGTGTAGGTTAGAGTCCCTGATTGTACTTTGGACCCACTTTGGAGGTTGACTGTGCTGCTGCTGGTGTCGAATGTTTTCTAGAGGGCCTAGATCAATATACAACTCTCCTTGTAGTTCACTGTCTCTGTGAGAGTCATCCATATGCTCATCATCTGATTGTGAGAGCAATTTATGAGAAGTAGGAGGCTGTTGCTCTTCTTTCTGTGATAAGGAATCGAATGACGATTCATCACATACCACATCTTGACTCTCATGTATCTTCATTGTCTCAGGATCTATGAGACGATAAGCTTTTGATGTAATACTATATCCCAACAATATACACTGAAGTGTCTTAGGATCAGTCTTCTTTCTCCTATTGGTAGGGACATGCATGTATGCAGTGCAACCAAACACCCTTAGATGAGAAATTGAAGCCTTTTGTCCAGTCCATACCTCTTCCGGTGTCTTGTGTTGTAGAATCTTTGTTGGTGCCCTATTGATGAGGTATACAGCTGTCCATACTGCTTCTGCCCAAAATCTTTCCTCCAACTTGGCTATGGAGAGCATGCATCGAGCCATCTCCATGACAGTCCGATTGCGACGTTCTGCAACTCCATTCTGTTGGGGTGTATAGGGAGCAGTGAGGTGCTGCTTGATGCCATGATGTTTTAGGTATGCCACGAACTCCTTGGAGGTGAATTCCCCCCCTCGATCTGACCGGAGCACAAGAAGAGACTGGCCGGCTTCTTTGACAACTTGCTTGTGAAAGTCTTGAAAGTTGGCAAAGGCTTGATCTTTCTTCTTGAGGAAATACACCCAGGTCTTTCGGGAGAAGTCATCCATGAACAACTGGAAGTACTTATGGCCTAAAAATGAAGCAGGCATGGGTCCGCATAGATCAATATTGTCACATCCCTCTTTTTGAAAATAATTATGCTATTTACTTTCTTGCAAATTTTAGTAATTTAATATGTTGTGAATGACATGGAAATCGACGATTTATCTTACAAAGTTGTTATATTGAATTGTGGAATCTAATGATTACGATCAAGGTGATATTGTAGACTAAATGTCTTTATAATAAATGCAATGATGTTTGGATATATTATGTTTTGATTTGAAAATAGGTGCTTTGACCACAAAATTGTATGTGAGTCTGTCGATGCGAGAACAGGTGGATCGTGTTCGACGGGAAGAGAAAGTATCTTCGAGAGAGAGTATAGACTCTGGAAATTAACCATGGGCGTTTGTTACTGGGATCGCCAAACAGGTAGATAAACCTTGGAACCAACCAGTAAGTCTTGTATGTCGGTTGGGTTAGTTAGCTAGACGTCGACGTCAAAGGATAGAGTGTGACATCCTAGTCGAAAGTCGTCATGTAGAATCTTGGAGTCGTCGACGTCGTTGTAAGTCCATCATAGCAAGTCGACTTATTTAGACGTTTAATATTTTCGCTTATAAGTATTTATTGAACCATCTTGTGGCGAAATTGTAATTCACGTCTCGTAGTCGAAATGTGCGAGAAGTCAGCTTGGTCCGTCTAACGTTGTAAGAACTCATTCGCGTTACGATCAATCCGTCGTGATTGTCGTAAAACGCGTCGAACTTGTGTTGTGAATTTATTCTTTTCCTTTTGGCCAAAAAGTTGCTCTAGAGACTTGTTAACCATTGTCTTGTCAAGTTTAACCTCTCTTTTAGCTTTTAGATGCTTGGTGTTCGAGTGAGTTTTGGTTAACGAAGTCTTCACCATGATTGGATCTGTCGCAATAAGTTAAACGTTTACCATGGTAATCCGTGAACCTTGGGCCTATGCATGTCATTATGACGTGTGTCCTTATATAGGCAATTGTGTGATGTTGAGATGCCAAGTGTGTGTAAACCGTGCAAGAATGGCTTAGATTTTATGCCATGTATTCTTTTCTTTCCTTAATATTCTTGTTGATTGTTAAGTTGCGCAATGTTATTAAAAATCATTTTCCCATTTAAACCTTTATGCTTAGCCTCGTATGAGAGTTAAGATTCTATTTCACCATGAGAAAGAGAGAGAGCTAGCTCAGCGGTTGTAATGAAGTTAACTGATGTCTTTAATGATGAAAATTGTCTCATAAATGAGGGAGCAGAATCAAGGGGTGGCTGTTGTCGAGAGGTCATCAAACCGCAGTCTTAGAGGAGCGGTTTCCTTCTCATAAAGGCGGCAGAGAGTGATGGGAGAGGGAATCAGTTGTGAGTGGAGAATGGATCGATGTAATCGATGTTGTGTGGCAAGGAAACTGCAGATAGAGTTCCTTCGAAGTAGGAAGATAGACGAGAGATAGTTAGAAGAAAGAGATGGAGAAAGGTAAGTGGGAGAGATATTCAAGGGCGAGAGAGAGCAAGATGGAGAAAAAGGCCGTCGTGGTTGGTATGGAAAGAAAAGTAAGTACGGAGGGGAAGGAGTTGGAGTGGACGGGCGGTGGCAAACAGAGAGAGCGCATTTTCTTTTGAGGGGATTAGTTTTTCGAGAGAGTGGAGAGTTGCTGAGTAGAGGGTGACGGAGAGAAATAGCTGTGGGAGCTTCTGTACAGTAAAGAACTTCTACGTAGTGAACGGTTCCCTGAGGAGGATCGATTTATGGGGAAATAAGAGTGAGTGTCTCTTCTAAAGAGTGAAGAGATTCTGAGTGGAAAGTGACAGAGAGAGAGAGTGTTAACTGTGGGAGCTGGGGTTTTCGCTTTGGGTAGTCATCCGCAGATTTTGGAAGTGGTAGAAGAGTGATAACCGTGGTAGTCCCTTGTTGTCTAGAGGAGAAATGGTAGAAAGGCATGAGTGGAAGCTTTTGTGAAGTTACCGGGCAGAGAAGAGGACATTTAACCTAGAGGAGAAGTCAAATTTGCCACAGCAACCTACAACAACGTCCGCAAGTTCATTTCTTTTGTTTTCTTCTTGCAGTTTAGACCAGTACGTAAGCAAGTTTCATGTTTGCGAAAGATGAATACGTATAATATGAGTAGAATAGAATGACAACGTAATTCAACTACGATTTCAGTGTGCGGTTAATCCATGAAATAGAAGTATTAGTGTTTCGTTATTGCTGTGTTTGTGAATTTTAAAACTCAGAAAAGAGGTATGCTGTCTTCTAGAATCCGTAAACTCAGAAATGGTAGCATTTTTGCCATAAATTAAATGATGTAATATAAGAACGCAGTTCTCTAACATATATTCATTTAGGAACAAACTTATATTGATGCAAGATATAATACACCTTCCTTGAACGATAACTCCACAGCGAGTAAACGTGTTGCTCCACGTGCATGTTGCGTAGGAGTCAAAAACCATAGTTTTAAGTTTGTTTTGACGTAAAATTTAGTATGTTTAATAGCCAAGAAATGCTATTGTAAATGGCTGATGTCTTATCCATCATACATCTTTAGTTAGAGGTCGACCATGTGTTGGTTATCTTTAATGACATAAGAAAGATTCCAAAACTATATATATATATATTATTTACGACTCTCATCTTGTTGAACCATGTGAAACTAATAACACGGAAAGAGGAATAGGCAGATAAAGTTTTAGTAATGGTTAGGAAACTGTCATAGATCTGAAACGATCCATTTGAGTTGAAAACCGGCATGTGAGTTGAAATTACGTTGCATGCAATGGTGTAGAATCGTTTTACCTTGTAGACCATATGAGTCTAGAATCCTCAAATTTTGGAATAATGGGAAATGGCTTTAAATGTTTGAGTATGTTGTGTAAACATGGGAAGCAAGTAAACAAATAGGAAACCACTTAGGAGTGGGTGCTTATAAGCAATGTTTTTACCTGAAAATGGATTATGAAACTCTGAACTCAAGATTAGAGTAAAAAGTGTGCCATGCGCTATTGTAGGAGGATCTCCTAAACCCTTGAGGTCATCAAGGTCGTCAAATAGTTAAAACTAAACAAATAGGAAACTGTAGGATTTTGACTAGTTCAAGTCGAGTAGGGTGGGTGAACCAAGTTCATGCGTTCTTAGAATGCTAATCAAAAACAAATCCTTTGGCCAAGGTGATGTACTATCCTCAAGTGCATCGAACGTTCACCATAATTGGATGGCGTTTCTTGTGGAGTGTCGTGCATGACTAGAGGGTATCTAGGGATCTGCATGATAACAAGACACGTAGGTTACAACACCAGAGCTCAGATGGCAAACACCGATGGTTATCCTAAGTCTATCCTCTTGAGTAGGGTAGGGCCACTTCTGGTTAGGAAGGAGTGTGGGAGACCGACGGTCTGTGGTTGGAGGTTAAGCCCCTTGAAGATACTTTCTCTTCCAAATGCTGAGGAATGCCGAGTCTTGAATATGATGGATCGACAATCAAGATGCATGATAATGGTATGTTTCCAATATTTGTTGTTTCAAGAAAATTTCATCTGTTAGAAAACAAAATGTTTAATGATTATCATTTCTTTCAGCTTTATAAAAATGAGATCATGTTTGTGATAAAATGAAAAATGTTGTATTGGATTATAGATGAGTAACTTTTGTATTTGAGTTCCTAGTAAAAAAAAAGAAATTTACCATTGTGATTACTTAGTTTCTTCTTGTCATTTCGGATCTAGATGTTACAGGTATGTACCAACTCAAGGCGATGTGTAGCATGGAAGCTACTAGCCTCGAACGAATCCTGGTGTTGTTTACCTGCAAGGCATCCAGGACATATAGGCAATGAATTTGAAATTGGAGGAAGACCTCTTACCATTTGTTTGGAGCTGAGCTGATGCAAGGAGCTGACTGAAAGGTGCCCATAGCGATAGTACCTGAGTCCCGTAGATTCTATTATGGAGGCTGATAGAGCTACTGTAGGGGAGGAGACAACATCTAATGCAAATAGTCTATCCTTCATAAATGCTCTAGCAAGCATCATACCTTCTCTTGAGATTAGACAGGTCTTGACCCCGTCCTTCACCTGGAACTCAACTTTCAGTTTGTGGTTCAGAAGCTGACTGACAGAGAGTAGGTTTGTTGTCAAACCAGGAACATACAGCACCTTGGTGAGGGTACAATGGCTCGTCCTAAGAGGAATTATGACCTTGCCTATACCCTCTGCAACATACTCCTTATTGTCAGTAATTCAAACTCTATCTCCAGTAGGTTGTTCTGTCAGTGCATCGAATAGCTCACGATTGCCTGTCATATGCTTGCTGGCACCTGAGTCTATCAACCAAATATCCCTTGTGGGCTGCGAGGTTTGGGAGACAAGGACTAGATTGTGATGAGTGCTGCAGTTGGCTGTTTCTGGTTCATCTTCTTCTGATGCATCATCTTGTTGGGTTGCTACATTTCCTTTGTGCCTTCTGCGATGATGACGGCATTTGGATGGTTGAGTATCACTGCAACCAAAAAAGCCTTCTTTGCTTGAATTGCCTTTTGTTAAGGCATTGTACCAACAGTTGATAGTGTCATGATTGTTCTTGTTGCATATATGACACCATCAGTTTGCCTTTGGAGGCTTTGACTGTTGATGTTCTTGTTGTTTTCGTGGCTGCTTTCCATGAAACTTCTGACCTTTTGATTATCTGGAGATCAGGGCCTTATCTTCCAGTTCACCTTGAACAGATTGAATGGCTTCTTCTTGCTACAACAGATTCACCAATTCATCATATGAAACATCTTTCTTGGTGATGTTCAGCGTGGTGACAAAAATTTTGAACTGAGATGGCAGTGCTCTCAGCGTAATTGGGACAAGTAGTTTGTCCTCCACCTTTTCTCCAAGTGCAACAAGCTCAGCTCGCAGTTCAGATACCCATCGTAAGAATTCCTCAACTTTCTCACCAGCATGCATACTAAGTGTATGTAGCTTGGACTATAGATGGAGAATCTTTGTCTGGTTCTTCGCTTGGTAGATTGTGGAGAGAGAATCACATGCCACTTTTGATGTTGCTGCATCCCGAATGTGAGGTTGAACTTCATCGGTGATGCCAAGTGTTATCAACATCAATGCTTTGGCATCGGCCTTGTCAAACTTCTACCTTTCATCTGGGTCTGTTGGTCTGGTTATGTCACCCTTGACAATTCCCCATAGCTCCTCAAAAATGAGAATAGTCCGCATCTTTGTCTTCCATGCGGCATAATTTGGCCCTTTCAAAAGTTGAGCATCGGAAAGAAGCAATTTCGGGGTAGACATTTTAAAACAAAATAATCCAGACTACAAATTTATTATTATTTAATTTGACAGTACATTCACTTTGAAGAGGAAATAGTGGCACGGAGATGAGCACGATAGGCCTGTACTGTGAGACGGGGACGCTTTGGTGTGCGTTCTACCTCATCTTCATCATCAGCATCATAACCCTCATCTAGTTTTGCTCTAATCTTCCTTGCTTGACATTGTACATCAAATAGAAAGTAATCTAGCAATCCTTGCCTAAACAATTCATCGAATTGGAGATTACTGGTGTTTTGCGGGGCATCTAGAAGTGCAAAGTAGAAGCCTGAGCTTTCTGAAATAGCACGTCCGCCTCGAGGTGGATCATTCGCATGATTATTGGCCACACTACTGGCATCAGGTGCAGTGGATATTCATTTTTCTCAGACTATGTCTTCCTCTACTCACCAACTTAGACTCCAAGTGCCTTATGGAAGGAGAAAGAAATTTCAGTACCTCCTTTGGTATTGAATTGTAACGTGGTCTGCAGGTGGAAGTGGCGCTTTCACTCAACAAGCGATCTTCTCAGACTTCTTCAATAGAAACACAGTCTTTAAATAGCTTCAACAGAAACACAGTCTTCAAATAGCTTCCTTGCTTCCTGTCTGGTCTCTACTGAGAGCAGTTTGTAGTTTCAATTGACGCTGATGGGCCTGCAACAGTCTTCAAAGGCTGTCTTCTTCCATTCGCTGCTCAACAAGACTCTATCGGCCATGCTTGCTGCTCAATAGGAATCGGCCCATGCTTGCTGCTCAACAGGATGCCATCCAAAGCTCTGATACCATTTAATGGACAAGCAGAAGAAAGAAATGTTGTATTCGATTATTATGGCAAATACATCAAGTGCATATATATCAGTAGCTATCAGTTATAAACTGGTGTAACTGCGTGGAACTGCAACAGGTGTAACCGCAGATGATAACTGATATAACTATGCAATGTAGTTACTAAACTAAACAATGTAATAATTACGCTAACACCAACCCACAAGAGCCACACACCTAAATAGTCCCCAAAACCTCCCTAGTAGACTTTCCCCCTCCTTTCTAGGAGTAGGGATCTCAACCAAAAATAGAATGGCATTTCCTCTTTTTTGTAGAACTATCTAAGAATTAGGGTCAAACTCATGAACAAATGATGCCAGCACATCATAATCAACTATTAATCGTAAAACATGAGTTAGTGTTGCAAGCACATCAAGTTAATCCATCAGACATGAGTTATAATCATTCATAAGAGGTACTATAGGACTAGGAGAAGCCACCACATGAGAGACAAGCTCATCATCATAACTAGAAGGAACATTTAGAACAACCAAAGAACCATCATCATTAGGGCCATAAATAGTGAAATGATGTGGGAGAACATCCTACCACCAGGAAGTAGAAGTACTAGCCATGTGTTTGGGATAGATGAAATCCAAAGCCAATTTTACAATAGTAAAACATCTATGACAGTAGAAAGGGAGACCTTCATAGTCAAGGAGTGGAACCTAAGAGTAGTCCTCCATATGTAGAACAATATCTATTGGGATTTGATCAGTCATGTCCATATCCACCAAGATGTGAGAAAAATTCATGTGTGTGAAATTTGTAGTATCTTCTATCCCCAAAACATTACCAATAGCTTCAAAATAAGATTCCAACCAAAACTAAAGTAGAAGATTAGGTAATCTAACCCACACAAGAAAAATATTGAGAGATTTAGTCACTAGGTTGAATGAAGGAGACTAGGGATTTAACACAAGAGTGTTGTACCACCAATCCAAAATCTTCCATCTCATACATCGATCCTTCCAACATACCATAAAAATCACAAACATCCACCCCTTCTGAGGTCAAGCTCAAGACAAGTGACATGGGATGCTAAGAATATGATCTACATGGGACATTTTGTGTAATCTTACTCCCACCATCCCCTAAGGCATTCAGTGTTCCTAAAGACAATGAAGTCTCCATGGTAATCATCAAATGCAATCCATCTCATATATTTGAATGCAAACACTTCATGGAAAAGGATGTCCTTGAAGACATATCATCTAGGTTATATAAAGATGAAGATGAACAACAAGAAGCTCCAATCCTCCCAACCAAGATCTATGGAAAGGGTCTCAAGATTGTCAAATACATGGGTTACAAAGGACAAGGTAGAATAGGCCTTCATGAATAAGGAATCCTTATCTCTAAGGGCTAGGGTATAGAGAACAAGAGTTTGCCCCTACCGGACTTGATTGTATATTGAGTGAGGATGCTAGGTCTTTCCATATGATCAATAACATCAACAAAGAGGACCATCAAGACAGCTTTGTTGATTTTTCTAAACTCTTCAAATCCTCCATTTGCACCATTTACACCCTAACAACCATGCCATCAACATTCAACGAACTACCTCTCGTCTACCCCCAACTCATAGATTGGGACCAACAAGGGCCTCCCATCCTTGATTGTCACACAAAATGACGAAGCTATTGTAGAGTTCCTAGGGGTTAGAGACCATATGCCCCTTGGAGATCATAGAGCCAAATACATCATGGAAATCAACACCTCTGTATACTTTGGGGAGATAGTCCAATCTCTTAGTCATAAAATTATAAACATAAAAATAACATCCCCTAGTGAAATCCACTTTGTGGCACTTCTGGATGATGAAAAAATCAAAATAAAGGATGTATCCCCTAGTAAAAACTTCACCGAGGTACTAGGGGATGAGAGAATGGACATCCCCAAAGTCTCAGAGTTATATCAAGAGAGATTACCGATCCTGGTAGAAGAATCACATGAAATGAACCTCGGAACCGAAGAAGCACCCAAGATCACATTCTAAGCAGAATCCCTTATGGAAGTAGAACAAGAGGCCTTCTTGACATTCTTGAAACAAAGGAGTCATAACTTTACATAGACATATGTGGATATGTCAAGTTTGGACCCCGCATTGGTAGTGCACCATCTCGTTGTACATCCTGAAACAAAATCGGTAAAACAAAAGCTAAGGAAAATGAATACCCAAGTTATGCTTCTCGTAAAAGCTGAGCTCAAAAACCTCCTAGATGTTGGATTCATTTGACCTATTGACTATCTTGAATGGGTATCGATATTGTGCCAATAGCTAAAGTCATTGGGGGCATCCATGTGTGCACTGATTTTAGAGATCTTAATAAGGCATGCCCTAAAGATGACTTTCCATTACCAAACATAGATATCATTGTGGATCTCATTGTCGAACATGAGATGTTGTCCCTCATGGATGGATTTTTTGACTATAACCAAATAAGGATAG
Source organism: Cunninghamia lanceolata (assembly GCA_027924645.1). Taxonomy (NCBI): domain Eukaryota; kingdom Viridiplantae; phylum Streptophyta; class Pinopsida; order Cupressales; family Cupressaceae; genus Cunninghamia; species Cunninghamia lanceolata. The sequence goes on along the minus strand of BSBN01000219.1, from coordinate 5,926,442 downwards.
CAAAAGAAGATCAACATAAAACATCCTTGATATGTCCATGGGGAACCTACTACTAGTTTGTGATGCCTTTTGGGTTGAAAAATGCAGGTGCCACATATCAGATAGCCATGACAATCATCTTCCATGACCCTTTCCATAGCATACTGGAAGATTATGTAGATGATTTGCTAGGAAAATCCAAGACTAGAGATGATCATTTGAATAGGTTGGCAAAGATCTTTAATATATTAGAACAATACAAGGTGCAACTAAATCCTAAGAAATGTGTCTTTAGAGTCATCTTCAGAAAACTCCTAGGGTATATTGTATCAAGAAGAGGAATTAAAGTCAACCTTACTACAATTAAGGCTATAGTGGAGATGCCTCTACCTAAAACACTCAAACAACTTTGTAGCCTTCAAGGGAAGCTTCAATCCATCTGTTGCTTCCTAGCACAACTTGCATATAAGTGTCAACCTTTTCAGCATCTTCTAAATGAAAAGATATAGCATTTGTATGGGATGACAAGTGTCAAAAATCCTTTGAATAGCTAAAGGAATATATTGCTATGCCACTCATCCTTATTGTACCAAAGGAAGGGCAACCCCTCCTATACATCTCAATAACAGAAATAATAATAGGGGGCTTGATAGCACAACATGATGAACAAGGAAAAGAGAGAGCCATATATTACATTAGTTGCACTTTGGTGACCTATGAGCTGAATTATACTCCTATTGAATGAGCATGCCCTACAGTTGTCCTCACCTCATAAAATCTAAGACACTATATTCTCAATCATAAGACAAATCTCATTGCCAAAATTGATCTACTGAAATATCTATTGACTAGAGTAGCTCTCACTGGATGAATAGATAAGTTGGTTATGATCCTAAGTGAGTTTGACATTGAGTACGCGGAGCAAAAAGCTATCAAAGGACAAGTAATCATTGGTTAGTTAGTCGATGCACCTATCCCAATAGAACAACCATTCCTTTCAAAATTCCCAGATGAGCCCATACTCATAGTAGCACCAGCAATAGATACATGAAAATTGTATTTTGGTGGATCTTACACACACCATGGCTTGGGGGCAGGCATTTTGTTTGTTACCCCTCAAGGAGACACTATTATGAAATCTTACAAAATAACATTTCCATGTACAAACAATGTAGCAAAATACAAGGCCCTCATCATAGGACTTTGCATCACCATCCAATGGAAGATTAAAAATCTCATGGTTTATGATGATTCCCAGCTAGTTCTCAGGCACATCAACAATGAATATAAAACAAAAGATGACAAGCTCCTGCCATATAAAATAATGGTTGATGATTTCAAGGAATACTTTCATGACATCACATTTGAGCAATGAATAACAAAGCAACAAATGACATGGCTACTATAGGATCCCTATTTGACATGAAAAAAGACAGTAAGAAATGTGAGTTCCTAATTGGAGAGCTTCTAATGCTGGCTTATGATATCCTGCAATCCAAGCTAGTATGCGACATTTTTGGTCTCCTATCTCCATGGTACCAAGAGACCTACATGTACCTCCATAACAACACCATTCCATCCAACCTAAAATCCACACAATGCCACACTTTCATCCATCAAGCCTCCCACTTCACCATCATAGGTGACACCCTTTACCAAAAAAGTCTTGATGGTACTCTTTTGCAATGCCTTGCTTCTAGGGAAGCTATAGTGGCCTTACAAGAGGCACACAAAGGTATTTGTGGGGCACACTCTAGTGGACCTACTCTAGGAAAGAAGATTCTAAGGACAAGATACTATTGGCCCACCATGCAACATGATGCTCATTAGTTTGTAAAGAAATGCCTTCCATGTCAGCAACATGGTGATCTCATCCATGAACCATCACAAGAATTGTAGCTGATTACGACCCCTTGGCCCTTATAAAAATGGGGGCTTGACCTTGTAGGAAAAATTCACCCACCATCATATAATGGACATAAGTTCATTATCACCGCCACTAAATATTTCACTAAGTGGTTAAAAGCCATTCCACTTGCTTACACCATTGGAATACAAATAGCCAAATTCATCATCCACTACATAATATGTCATTATGGTATTCCCCTTTCCATCATCACCGACAATGGGAAACTATTTAAAAAACAAGAAGTTCACACTCTTTGCAAAAAATTCCACATCCAACATCACTTTTCCACACCATATTACCTTCAAGGTAATGGTCAAGCCAAAGCTTCCAATAAAACCATCTTACACATCCTAAAAAAGATGGTTAATGAAGCTGGCCGTGACTGGTACCTCCATCTCAATCCTACCCTTTGGGGCTATCGTACAAGAATTCATAACCCCCACAGGAGCCACTCCATACTCATTATTATTTGGTTCCAAAGCCATCTTGCCAATTGAGGTTGAGCTCCCCTCACTCAAAATTTAATTGTGGAATATCATTACTTAGGAGGAGTATCGAGTTGCATACCTGAATTGGCTAGAACTTTTGGATGAGAATCATTTGAATGCTCTCAATCACTTACAAGCCTATCAAAATTGCCTATACAAAATATACAATAAGAAGATCAAGAACTACAAGTTTGAGATAGGCAACCTTGTCCTTATGGAAAATCAGACGAAACTACAAGAGCATCATAAGAAGGGAAAGCTTGAGCCTAATTGGTTAGTACCATATGTCATCACAACTAGCTATGGATAAGCATCTTATCATCTTGCAACACCTAAGGGGAAGCCTCTGGATGAGCTGATGAACATTATTCACCTAAAAAAGTTCTCTGTCTAATGGGTAAGTGCAAGAAGATGAGTTCACTTTTTGGCCAAAAAGTGGAAGTGTTTTCCCTATTTTTCAAATTTTGTCATACTTGCAGTGACAATTTGAAGCACTTGCACATAACATATTAAGATGATGTAAAAATAAGAAATGTAGGATTTTGTTTCTAGTTTTCAAATATGTAATTTGTTCTAATATCCAGATAATGCAAGTTGGGTTTTTATTGGATGTACAAAAAATGGCTTTTTAAAAGTCCCCTATTTTTTGCAAAAGCATGCATGTGTACGACCAACATAATTTGACCTAAATTAATGTATTTATCTAATTCCTTTTGTGGAAAGATTCTTAGGATGTTTAATTTTGGTTAGGATATTTTTTTGTAATTTTTTGATAAACATTTTTTTTATTAAATTTTTAATGAGCCTAATTAGTGTTTTTTAAAACCCCTTGTGTACGGCCAACATAATTTGAGCTAAACTAATAAATTCAATAAAAAAAAAAATTATCATGTAGAGAATGATGTCTAGTTTGGTCAGACATAATTTTTTTTCAAGAAACTTCCAAAATCGAAAGTTATTAAGAAACTAGTAAGCTATGTTATTTAAATTTTATGAGTTAGTTTGTTTAGAAAATAATTAATAAATAGAAAATTATGTTCCATAGTAAAAAAAAATTACATATTTGAAAACTAGAGTTTTAGATCTATAATGGGTTTTAATTTTGTTAAAATATTCTAAAAAAAATGTCGTCAGCCACAGTGGTGAAACTGGTTTTTTCTCCCATTGTTTTCATGGCTTCTTAGTTGCAAGTTGGCTACAGGTCCAAGGCTTAGGGTCGAGTTTCCAATCCTTTACCAATCATAAAACCAAGGCCAATTGATGGTTGTCACATTTGAAAACACAAGAAACAGGTACCCGCTCATAACAGGTACTCGTTACAAATGGGTACCTGTTTTATTTTCCTTTTTAAAAATGTGTACATGTTTAAAAATGGGTACCCATTTCTTGTTTTTAAGAATGGGTACCCATTTTAAAATGGGCACCCATTTCTTGTTTTTAAGAATGGGTACCCATTTTAAAATGGGCACCCATTTCTATTTTAGCCATTATTTATTTCTTTTCATAAATTGGTAGTATGACTGAAACCCTGCAACATTCCCTTTTACTAGTACGATGGACAGCGACAGATTCTATGATTTTTTTATGTGCAAAGTGTCGATTCGAGCTCTCAATGGGGCATATCTTATACAATTTTTATAGGGATTCAATCATAAGGAGAATATTTAGATGGAATGACTTGTAGAAAATTTATTTTTTACAGGCATTCAACTTCTTGGAGAGACATTCATTTTTACCAATATATCGACAGTGACAAATTCTATGACTTTTTTATATGCAAAGTGTTAATTCAAGCTTTTAAGAGGACATATTTTATGCAATTTTTATAGGGATTCAATCATTAAGAGAATTTTCAGATGTGATAAAGTAGGAAATCCATTTTTTAGTAGGATTCAATTTCTTGGAGAGATCAAACAAATATCAAGAAACTATCATATTGAACAAAGGATCTATTTCTACTTGTATTTCATACATTTTTAAAGAAGAGATCCAACACATTTTGATAATCATGGGATCAAATAAATGTCAACAAAAAAAATAAGAGGAAGGTTATGATAGTTGAAGAAATTAAAGCACATCAAAAGAAAGAGGCAAAACGACAAAAAGATAGGAGAGAGAGGATTGAAAAAATGAAGAATGATGTAGCATCCAGTTTGATGACTATTGAAGAGGAGAACATTGAGGAAGAAAACATTCAAGAGGAGACTAATTTGAATGAAATGAATGTAGAGTATGCAAATGTGGAAGAGGTCAAGAACATGAAAAATACAAATATAAGAACGAATCCAAGTATGTCTTCGAATGATCCATTCGATGATAATGAGATTAAAGATTTAAAGCAAGTTGGATATAATGTTGATGAGATAAATGCTTCTACTAGAAACAAGATAATAAAAAAAGAAAATGAAAACCCTTGTATGCATGAAAATGAAAATGTTTTTTTTAATTGAAAGTAATGTTTTGAACGATCTTCGTGGTGAGATATCTTGGAGAAAATTAGAACACATGCAAATAGATTGTACAAACAATTTTTTTTAGAAAAACTCTTGGATTTCAATGTCAACTTGTATTGCAATTGATGAGAATGACAAAAATGAGAAAAATAATAAAAAAATTAGGCATTTTTGTAAAATCCAAAAAGGTGGATGAATCAATGCAACAAGTCATGTCTAGTATTGCTAATGCTATTGGTTCTATAGGAAAAAATAGTTGATCTAAGGATAATAATGCAACACATAGAGCAATAACAACTGCTTTAGTTAATAAATCAGTTGTGAGTAAAAGAATGATACGTAAAACAAGTGGATATTCAAATGTGCATGCTATAACTCTAAGAAGAGCAGTAAAGAGAAGACTAAGTATTGAAGAGGATCCAGTCAACCAATGTTGGAATTTTAGTGGTAGACTCCCAAGGTCTGACATGAAATTAAATAATGAAATTAGGTCTTTGATTGAAAAATATTGGCATGATAATACAAGGGTTGAACATCAAATGCTCTAGATGTTTTGAAATTAAGGGTGGGTTCGAAAAATTGTGATCCTCATCCAAAACATCTTTTAAACATGACTCAAATAGAATTATATATAAAATTTCTAGATGATTTAGTTATAGAAAATTTTAGTATAAGTCAAAGATCATTTGAGAAATGCAAACCTTGGTATGTCAAGATTAATAAGAAACAAATCTCTTGTTGCTATAAAACTCATGTGCAATTTCATTATTTTTATGATATTTTTTGAAATATACGTTGTACTTTGCATACTAACCAAATTATGCAGGAATGTCATATTAATATGCCACCTACAATAGTTAAGGATTTTATAACAAATATACTTTGTGAAACAACTGAGGGAAAATTCTATTTTTCAAAACGATGTGTTTCTGGATAATGCAATAGATGTGGTAACCTTTCGTTGTTAGGAGAATGCATGCATGAAAGTAGTTCACAAGATTTTGGACAACAGTTAGTGGAGGTGAAGAGGTTCACCAATGTTCAATATCTATTAAAGGATGGAAAAACTAGAAAGTGTTGTGAGTTAGTCACATAACAAAGTAGTGTACATGCATTCATCACAGAGTTCAAGAATAAGATTGTGTATAAATATGCCAAACATTCTCAATATGCTCAGTAGCTTGATGAACAATTCCATAGATGTAAGAACACATTTCCTATTGGAACTATACTTTCAGTGGTTGACTTTGCAAAAAACTATACACTTGCTCCACGAGAGGATATTCAATCATAATATTATAACTCAGTACAGGTGGCCATAATTGTTCATATTGTATACAGACATGCAGTTGATAGTACAAAAGATGACTAGAAATTTTTGAGAGAGTACCATTTCTATGTGAGTGATAACCGATTACATTCATCAGAGTTTGTGCAGTATTGTTTCAAAATATTTTACAACTTAAAAGAAAGACAAATCCAAATGACACAACATTTCATATGGTTAGACAATTGTACAGAACAATTCAAAAATTCTTAAATATTTTTGTGGTTAAGTAGGGTCCATAAAGAAAACAATATCCAACATATTTGGAGTTTCTTCGAAGCTGGACATGGTAAAGGAGAACATGATGGAGTTGGAGCATGTGTGAAAAGGGATCTTGCTAGGGAGCAACTAATATTTCATGATGCAACAAAGTTTCAAGATGCACGTGCAATTGTGGATTGATGTAATGCAAAATTGACTACAGGATCAAGTGAGAACTCTAAAGTTCAATAGTTTTCTTAGTTGGTTGAAGAAGAAAACATTCCTCCCTGATTTGATTGTGATACAATTAGTGGATCAGCAAAATGGCATTCATTTAATAGTTCAAATTCAAGCACATGGACTTTATGGACTAGGGAGCTCACATGTTTTTGTTAGTTTTGTATCGCAGGCGAGTGGGAAGCATGTGAAAATATAGATTGGGTTGAAGAATGGAAACAAAATTCATTAAGACCTCTACAAACACATGATCAAAATGAGATAACATTTGAGGAGGATAATCATTTGCAAGCATCAGATGACTATGACCGTATTTTAGACCTCGTACAAGAAGGTACAAATTTATTCAATATTTCTTTTCGATACCTTTTTTGGAAATATATATTTAATTGGACATATGTATGTATGTATATTTTTGTGATTTATTGAATTTGAAATATTTTTGTAGGACATGTGTATGTTGTTGTTGCACCTGAGGGTAATGAAGAGGAAATAGAGTATTGGTTGGCTTGGTGTGTTGAGGCAAAACATAAGTTGTTACAACCTAGAGTAGATGATGATAACCTTGAGTGTCCAATAGGTTTTTTGGTTGTTACTGGCACTTGGCTATGCAAATATTTGATAAGGAAGAATGGTATACCTGCATTTGAAGATTATGAAAGACATAAAAAAAATTTGCACTACTTGCATCTAATTGTGGCAACAAATATACAATTAGTGATATATAAAGGGAGACCTGTCACAAAAGAATTATGGTCACTTTTAATGGAAGAGCATGAGGCAATCATAGATGCAATACAAAAAAGAGAGGATGCAGATGGTACCATAGAGTAAATGTTTTAAATGATTAGCAGGTATGTAGAAATTTTTAAACTTTTAATCTTTGTCTAGGATGTGAGTTTAGGATTTAATATGATTGATAACTTAACTAATTGATTGCATCTCCCCTTAATCCATCCTCTTAAGTCCCCTTAAGACATCCCTTAGTTATGTTACGTAAGTTACGTAAGTCATATCCCCTAATTGATTTCATCTCCCCTTAAGGCATTCTCTTAACTCCCCTTATGTCATCCCCTAGCTAAATGATATAAGTTAGTGCAGGTACCCTTACAAAAAAATACTATAGTTGATTGGACCATCTCCCCTTAAGACATTGTCTTAACTCCTCTTAAGCCATCCCCTAGCTAAATGATATAAGTTAGTGCATGTACCCTTACCAAAAATACTATAGTTGATTGGACCATCTCCCCTTAAGACATCTTCTTAACTCCCCTTAAGTTGTCCCCTAGCTAACTGATATAAGTTAGTGCATGTACCCTTACCATTTAAATACTACAGTTGATTCCATCTCCCCTTAATCCATCCTCTTAACTCCCTTTTTAATCCATCCTCTTAACTCCCCTTAATCCATCCCCTAGCTATGCTCCATAAGTTAGGTAAACTGTCATTTCCCTAATTGATTGCATCTCCCCTTAATCCATCCTCTTAACTCCCCTTAAGCCTTCATATTAATATTCCTAATTTTCTTAAAGATTATTACACATTCTAAGTTTTTTACAATACATTACATGGTGCAGGAGATGTTTTTTGCAATCATAATAGAGGCTAGAAACATATAATCTATGTTAAATTTCACTTACACTTTATTTTAGGTATTCACTAGACCTATACTATTAATTATTTTAATTTATGCTTCAATAGTTCTTTCCTTAAATCATTATAATTTCAATGGAACTTCTTAACAAATTCTATCTTTAAATAAAATGATCTCTAGAGACCTTCTAAATTTTTATATATGTTTCATCGTGTCCTAACCTCTATATTTGTTTTTACAATTTTTCACATGTAGTGTTGAAAGGATTCAAATCTATTGTTTCTTGTTGCATAGGTATGATCTCTACACATGTTTCATATCTAGAGTCTTCAACTTCTAAGTGTCAAGTATAAAATCTTAGATGATCTAGACTTAGAGAATAACATTGTATAAAATCTAGGTGTCTCTAGGTGTCTTGGGTTATAACTATATAATACTTGTGTCTCTACCTGTGTCTTAGTTATTTTATATGTCAACTAGGTAGATAAAGACTAGAAAAAAAGGCATTTAATCTAATCTAGGTGTCTTAGGTAGATAATATATATCAACTACCTGTCTAGAGATATAATATGGAATCTAGGCATATCTTAGGTAGATACTATATATATCAACTACTTGTCTAGAGACTAGAATAAGGTTTTAATTTAATCTAGGTGGCTTAGGTAGATACTAGATATGTCAACTAGGTCTAACATGTAATAGGTGTCTAGAGCCTATGTATTAGGTAGAAAGTTATAGTTTCTAGGTGTCTATACAATGTGTCCTAGGTGTCCTACATAAAACTAGATTACATGTGTCTTAAGTCTTAGGTGAGGCCACATGAGCTTCCACCTTCATGTGGTTGGCCTTGTCAGTATAGAATATTTATATTTCTTGAAGCTAAGGGGAGATCTTTTTATTGTACATAGAAGTTATGAAAAACTAACTAATGCAAATTGATTAAAAGTTATTATTTAGTGCAGATTGATTAAATTACATACAAAATGCTAATTTTTGAGTTTGTTACTTTCTTTGACATGAATAAGCTGGTTAAAAGTATGATTAGAGAATTCCCTAGTGTCAAATAGGACCCAAATGAGTTAGTGGCCCATTTCATAACTAGGTAGAGACTGATGCTTTACTCTTCAACTAGTGTGCCACACATGGACCACATGGATCTTTGTGATCTTTTCTTGCATGCCCTAAATAGGGACACACAAGAGGAGGTTCAAAATCTCCCATATAAATCCTACAAGAAATCTTTTGAGTGCATTTTGAGAATTGATGGATATATAATCATCAAAAGAAAAACACTTATTCATGGATGTATAATCATCTCTAGGACACCCCGAACCATAGTTTCCTATAGCCCATCTCCACTCAAAACTTCAATTTGTGGATCTACCAAAATCACTTCCCACCATGTAAGCACAAGAACACTTTGAATCATCCCAATCATCCTAATCCCTCCACATCTAGATCAATAGTCACCTCTCACCTAGAAGGATCTAACATCCCTCAAATGGGGATAAAGGGAGAGACTAAAATGTTGGGATTAGTTGAATTAGTTCAAAATTATGAAAACCAAGAACCTTGGGCATCTCCAAAAGTGGAGTATCACATGCATGTAGTCTCCATGGTTGACCCCACTCTTAATTCTATTGGTCCTTGCAACTTGGTGGATGATCTCAAAAAGATGTTCACAAAAATCTTGTTCATTGAGATAAAATCCTCATCATACCATGTATCCCTTCTAGAGGCCATCGAATTGAAATATGTAAACCATATAACACCACCCCCAAAAGATCCTATCAACAAAGTTGACCTAATTTGAGTCCACCCAACACTGAGTTACACGATCTAGGTGTCTTTTGAAACCTCAAGAAAATCCCTACAAAGGTTGAGCTAGCTAGAAGAGGAGACCCCTCAGCCTATATTTACAAGTATGGATCTATGATAATTTCTCTAAGAGGATCCTCATGGATGATGGCGCCATGGTCAACATCATTCCCTTATCCCTATACTTACTCATGATGAACTGAAAGAGCCATTGGAATTGTCAGATGTAGATTTCAAAAAATAGAGGAAAAGACACCTAGAAAAACATGTTCAAAACATTGTAAAAGGTTTGACTTCCATTGGAAAAAAATCTCAATCAGCTGATAAGAGTGTTTCAAGAAGAGTGATGTTTCCCTTTATTGTAAGTTCACAAATACCAAGAAAGCCTCAACTTTCTTTACTTTCAAGTGAATTTTGCTTAAGTAGAAAGACACTAACAAGATATGTTAAAAGGAGAAAGGTTTTCGATGATAGTACTACAGAAGGAAATTGGGCATTGATGTGTAGGGCTCCTTATTCTGACAAGATTGAAGATGGTGTTAGTAAGTTGATCTCAATTTTTTGGCAAGATCATACTCGTCTTTCATCAAATAGTAGAGATGTTCTCAAACATAGGATAGGACCAATAGAATATGAACTACATACAAAACATTAGTTAAACATAACACAAAATGAGATGTATGTTACATTTTGCGATACAAATTCTCATATAAAAATTGTTAAGGGAAAATTGGATTAAACATGAATAATCAATATATCAATATCAAAATACCCAAAACTCAACGAAATACAGAAACAAAGACATCAATCAAACAAAAGAACTTCAAAAACCTTTGCAAACCTCAAAGCTTCATAGCTTCCATTGGTTACCTATCTCAGTTGATCTTGCATGTATGAATAAGGCCCTCAGAGAGTGCACTTCCTTGCTATGATTTAAAGATAGTTTTGCCATGAAGATGAGATTCACAACAATGGTAGTAGTATGGTATTAACAAGTGTGATCACAAGCAATGAAGGAATTGGTGCCAAAGGCATGCTATAATTCCTGCAGAGTAACGATACTTAAAGCTTGGATCAATAAAATGAAGGAATATGGTTCAATTTATAGACTTGAGAAAGAGAAGATCAACGGTATAGAAAGAATGAGAAGATCAACGGTTGAGAACGGTTGAGGAATGTGGGTGAATAAGAAGAAGACATGTGTCTTGCTATATTTTGTATGAGAGGAATTAATAAAATAGAAGAATGAGTTAACTGAAGAGATTAATCAATTAAAAAATAGATCAATCAGTTAAGAGAATAGAACTAGAGAATAGAAATTGCATGAGGATGAGAAGATGCTCAATTAAATATTTAAAATATTCAATTGCGTGTGCACAAGGATTGAATTATATTTAGAGATAACTCAATTTAGAAGAAATAGACAACTTAAATAAATATTTGATTTATTTAAATTTAGAGAAGATATTATTGGAAGAAATAATTAAATAATTGGTATTATTTAATTTAGAATGATTTTGGAAGAATTAGAAGATAAGAAAGCAAATTAAATAAATAAATTTATTTAATTGTTTATGCATGATTTGGAAGAATAAATAAAATATTTGATTATATTTTATTTTTAAAGATTGAGAGGATTTAAATAAATTTGATTGATTTATTTAAATTTGGAAGAATGATTTGATTTAATTAAATAATTAAGAATTATTTAATTGTTTGGAAGAATTTAATTAAATAAAGGATTTTATTTAATTTTGACTTTAGAAGATGTAATTAAAAATTTTGATATTTAATTAACTTAGAGGAATATGAATCAAATAAATAATTTTTTTTATTTATTTATTCATAGAAGAATTAGAATGAAATAAATATTAAGAATATTTATTTAGACCGAGTCGTGTCATTTTTAGGTGTATACATTTTGCCCCTCTTTGATGCAATGTGTTTTATCACGTTGTTTCAAAGAATATTTTTTTCTAATAATGATACATGCCCCAGTTTGCCCCTGGTACAGGTTTAACGATGATAGGATGCCCCCTCGAGAGATTAGATGGGAAGAAAGAAAAGGGGACATGAGACAGACAATCTCACGAAGAAGAAAATTAGGTTCAAAGAAATTGGGAGGAAAAGGTCCGAATGATACACTTATGCAAGATAAAATGATAACACACACAAGCAAGTAAGCAAGTATACACAAATGATATATGAACAAACAAGGTATTGTCCTTGTTCAACTATAAACCAACAATATACTGATAACGATATATGATAGTGTTTTCATGGTGGGGAATGATATATCCATAGACTAACATGGTAAGCGTGTTGTCATGGTGGGGAACGATGGATCCCTAGAGCAACACGAAGGATAGTGTCTGGTTTCAAGAAATGAAACATGTTGTGTAAGATGTGTGTATTGGTCTGATTTCAACAATGTGACATCCTGTATAAGACAATTGAATGATTATAACTGATTGAGTTGGTTACAACCAGACAAGGACCAAGACCACTGATTGTGATTGATCATTTGACAAGACTAACTTGACTTGATTGGTATGGATTAAGGATGAACTTGCATGTGGATCTCTGCTTGGATTGACAGCTAGAACTATTGACGAGAGATACAATGATAGGCAGAAAGTTGATTTGACAGAAGGAATCACAAGATTTTATTTGTAAACATTGATATGCTGTGGTTTGGATCTTTTATTGCATGGGATATGGATGCTTTGGAAATTTGCATTGCATGGGATATGGGTGCTTGTGGATGCTTTGTGGATGCGAGTGGTTTTTTGACATCTTGATAATGCAAGTATTTTGAAGTGCTTATTTCATCATTGGGCTTTTTTATTTTTGTGTGTTTTTGAAATGTTGTAAGAAAATACAAGCATCTAGGTATAATTGAACCAAGATGACTTGAGCATCACTTACATAGATTTTGATTTAGCAAGTTAATATAAGAATCTAGGTATAATTGAACCGAGATGACCTAAGTATTCCTTGAGTATCAACAGATAAGGATTGTCCCCTTTCATGTTAGACCTTTGATATCCTCGATGATCTTTTGCCAATCATGTCGTTAGACAAGGCGTCGCATTACTAAAGTTTAATCCACAAATAGCAAATAAAGAAAATAATCATGCCCCCATCATAGCATTTCTAGCTTTTGGTATCCTTGAGTAGCATAGAAAGACATGATAACAACAACCAAGACACTGTAACCTAACCTTGATCACAACCACAAAACATTTTTGCATTTAGATGTGTTTGTTTCTTGCCATAATTTAGGTGAAATCATTTAGAGTGCTTTAGGTACTTGCTTGCTTTTCTTTGGATAGGTTGAGGTCTTGCGTCAAAATTTCTTCTTGGGGGGCGGGCTTTGCTTGTGCTTGCATGCATGCCTGGTAAAGGTTCCACAATCCTTATTGGTGAAATGGACTCTAAGGGACTAACCTAGTGCCTCAGGGGCGCATTGATAATGGCCTTGCCTATGTGACAATGCAGAGGCAACATAGTTCGGGACTTGGACCATGGATGGACTAGAGGATAGATGGCAAGAAATGGGATGGATGGGAAGGTGGAGCCTCAGGGGCACATTGAAAAATGGCCTTGCCTACGTGATGACGCAGAGACAATGTAGTTTGGGGTTAACCCTATGATACTGACGACAAGAGCTATGCTAGCTTGACACTGTGGATAGGATACTGGATAAGACCTTAGTTGATAAGGTGATAAAAGAGAAAGAGTATCAAGCCATGATAGGATAAGACGACACTATGGATAGCCTTAATGATAGATACTAATGACAAGGAAACACCACGGATAGGAAGATGGATGAGTGATAGTAGATACGGATGGTTAGGTAGAAGGAACCAAGGATGTGATCTCCAAGGACTAAGTCTCATAGGAATAACATGCCCCACTATAGGTAGAATACTTAGGATTTTTCATGGCAACGCTTATGATGATAGGAGGATGAGAGGGTAACGAAGGATTCGCATGGTTTGAAGGGATAAGGTATGTCAAGAGTCACTTGAAACATTTGTCAACGTTGTGCCCCCAATCTTTATCAAGATCAAAGAAAGTAATGGAAGATTAGGATAGGTAGACTGGACAGTATAGGTAGGTAATGGCTAGAAGGATAGGATAGGAAATGGTATGGAAGGAAACTAATAGGAGAAAGTGATATGCCAATGAGACATGGTGCCCCCAAGTGTAGGCGATGTAGAAGATCAACTTACACCCGACACCTATTTGCCAAGTTTTCATCATGGTACTTATCCAAGGAGCCTGTTTGCCAGATTTTCACCGTTGGATGAAAGGATTTTTTTTTTTTTGAACATTGGGATAGGAGAAGGTGGATATGGACAAGAAGGAATCGAGTGCCTAGTTCCATGAAGGTGATAGTGTCCTGCTAGAGATCCATGTCGTCACATGGATCATGCCAAATGTTGCTATACTTGTAGATGTTGGTAGGGGATTGCATGAAAGTGAGATGGAGAAGGTAGATAATGGTTTATGGAAGGGTATGATAGTGGATGATGATATAGAGTATGGAGGGAAGGCTTATGAAAAAGCATGGACCACGGGAGTAGGATGGGGAAGATATGTAGGGTAATAGTGGAAGGAAGGGGAGATGGAGGTATATTAAAATGTTGTGGGATGGAAGGGAATCATGACCAATGGTTGCACATACCGTGATAAACATTGAAGCTAGTGATGGAAAAGTAGTGTAGGAAGCAATGGAGACTTTTGCTTGTGGATGAATGACTTAGGCATGTAGGGATCTACATAGACGAAGTATTTTTCTAATTTTTGTTCATCATGTGGGATGGAAGAATTTATGATTTTTTTATGGAATGGGAGAAAGTGGATGGTCGAGATTCTTGAGAGGTAGATGCCTCATGTAACTTGAGGGCTTTTTTCTTAGGTACCCAAACCATTCTGCTTTTAGATAGTACCTGTGAAGGTATGGGCTTGGGTGTATGTAGTTTTTGTGCAACTTCAGAGGTAATCATTTGTTGGATGTGGACCCACACCTTTTTCAGTTTGCCATATAGGTATGTGGGTGTATGCCCCTCTTGAGAATGATGTTTCTTTGATTGTTGGCTTTTGTATCCTAGGTCATGAGGACTCTTAGGATTTTTGATTTTATAGGTAGAGGCATCAAAAATTGTATTGTTGATTTCTCTTGAGATGGTGGAAGTAGAGTGGATGGAAGCTCTTTGTTTAGACAACATGTGCATTTGTTGGTCATCCTTGGGATTGTTAGAGGATTTATTGGTGGATGGATAAGGTGTTGGAAGAAGTGGTGGTAAAATGTATGGAGGGATATTAGGAGTTGGAAGTAGCAGAGGTAGATTGGATGGTGGAAAGTGTATGGTCACATGCTCTTGGGATGTATATGATAAGGGAGGTGCAATGGCGACATAAGTCTTGGGTATATGAAAGGATTTGCAGTGGAAAGTGGAGGATTTAGCAGGAGTGGAGGAAGTACCAACATCTTGAGATTGTTCACCTTAGGGTATGTATCCAAGGCCATATGAACGAGGAGGAACATTGACATGGACGAGCTCCAAATACCTTGTTCATGAAGGCCTAAGCCTTTCCCTTGATAGTTCATATGTTGGAGTATGCAGTGGACAGCAGGATTATGTATAGGTGGAACACTAGACACGAGTTTCTTAATGGATGGAGAAGGTGAGATATATGATAATAGTTGTTGGTGTTCTAAGGAGGAACACTCATGAATGAAGGTAGTAAGAGCAAGGATATATGGTGGGGGATTTGCAGCATGTTCGATAATGGATGGTGGAGTATTATTGGTTAAATCTTCTATGCTTGCTTGGGAGGCAAGTGTCTCATCAAAGGAAGAGGAAGTTGTTGGATCTTGGATGGGATTAGATGGGGTTATAAGCTCGGGACCATGGAATGCATAAAGTGGGCTAAGAGGATCATCATGGTCTACTTGATCATAGATAGACTCTTGATCGTAGGTGGGATCTTGATCATAGATAGGATTTAGCGCGATGGGATTAAGGTGCTCTTGTATATGTTCTTAATCAAAGATAATGTCCTCATCATAAAAAGGAGAGGAGTTAGGGAGAGGTTGAAATTGGATCTCTTGCTTATGTATGGGACCAAGTTGCTCATGGATAGCTTCTTCCTCAAATATAGTATCTTGATCATGGGAAAGATATAGGTCCTAAATGGATTGAAATTGGATTTCTTACTCATGCATAGGTATAGGATCATCAAAAAGATAAAGGTTATGCACGGGCTGGATGGGGGCGCTTTGATCTTGATTTAGACAAAGGTTTGATGTTTCCTCATGCTTTAAAGTGTGCTCTTGACATAACTCTTGGTGTGCTTGAATTGAAGAGGAGGTAGAGGTCCCTTGGATAGGATTTTGGTCAACAATATGAAGGTGCGATGGACCTTGACTTTGGTCTATGGTAGGAGGTTTTTCGACATGCTTGAGGGGTTACTGACTATATGAAGGGGTTGTAGGTTTTGACATGTTTGAAGGCTCTTTGACAAGGTCAAGAATCATAATTTAGGGACATGGTTGACTCTCTGCTAGTAGTCCTTGGGTCACATCCTTTGTAGGTGTATGGATAAATGAATGAGGTAATGGATGAGTGGAATTTGGAATTCTCCATAGCTTTTCTTATGTTGCATATCTTTCCCAAAAATCATCCGAGGATTTTTTTTTTGTTGTATTAGAGCTTGGGGAATTCAATGGTGGTTTTGAGCTTGGAGTAGGATTAGTATGCTTTGGGCTTTGGGTTCTAGGGGTAGTGTTTGCCTTGTCAAGAGTATCATTAAGACAGGAAAAGAATGTATGACTCTGGGGCGTGGTGTAGCTAGTACTAGCTTGTTCAACTTGTAGGATTGCAAATTATTGTTGTATGGCTTGGAGTTCTTGAGCAATTGCTATATGACCTTGGGGGGAGGTGTCTAAGTTTAACTGCAACTTCAGGTACTTGAGTTCTTGAGCCAGTTCTTCTAATTCGATTGTCATCTCCATAGAAACTGACACAAGACCGAAATGGGTACTCAGAAAGGTGGAAAATTTTCTCGCAAAAGAGGTGGAGATGTTCACTGTCATAGACGCGCAGAAACAGAAGCTCAGAAGTAGAGGGTATAAGTGCAGCAAGTCATTATGAATGCATAGTACTAGTAAAAAGAAAATGCGCAGCAACAGGTGATATATGTGCAGGAAGTCACAGCAAATGCGCAGTAGGTCGAAACAAAAGTGCAGCTTCATAAGATAAATGTGCAGCTCTGGTCTTTTGAATGTTTTTGCAATTTTTGACATGTTTCTCGATATTTTTTGGTTTCTTGGTTGCAAGATAGTCTTTTTGATCTAATTTTTCTTAATTATGGCAAGAAGACATGCAAACACAAAGAATGTTTTCATGGTTTTTTGAATTTTTTTGTAATTTTTTGGACTATTTTTGACAAGAAAAGCAAGTACAAATTCTAGGCTGGTTGTGACAATATAAACTGAATTCTCCCTATTTCTAGGTGAGGCATCTTCAGGAGGTAATAATCGCCCTTCCCTGCACAGGCTTATAGGGGTTTTTGGCTACTAAAAATAAGGATGATTAATAAGTGCAACCGTTTGAGTGGTTATACATATGGCAACACTACTCTCTATTATGGAGTCTCCCAGCCTGCAAGGGTTGTGCCTTGGAGGGTTTTGGGGGAGGTTGGCTATCAGTATAACACAACTTCACTCATTGTTTGAAGCTTTCTCTTCAAACACAATTTATTTATAGTGGCTTGGCAAAGCTTGGCTTTAACTTGTTACCACTTAAGATCATTCCCCAAGGACAGATAGGTATTCGAGGGCCTCTCTAAAAGTTTAACACATTCAAAATGATATGTCTGGCATTTTTGTCACCCAAGATAGGCAAGAGCATAGGCCTAGTATCATTCCAAAAACATGAAAGACAGTGGTTCTTTTCCCCTAATTAAAATAAAAAATACTAAATGAGTTAGCTACTTGGGCACACACATGATTGTAGTTATCAATTGTCCCTTATGAAATTGAAGTGTTTGGCATTCATGTCCATTGTCCCTTAAGAAAGTAATATGTTCCTAAGACTTAGATTGCAAAAAGATGTTTTGTTCCTTAAAAAAAAATATGTTCTAAAGACTTAGATTACAAATATGATTTGTTTAATTGTCCCTTAAGAAAGCAATTTGTTTCTAAGACTTAGTGTGACAGGTTTTTAATTCTTCAACACTTGTCCTACATGAACATGTTAGGAAAATCTATTTGCTCTGTTCAAGTAATAAGAGGCTACAAAAAGTTGATTAGTTCCACCAAAAACTCAATAGTTAGCATAAAATCAATTGAACCAAAAGCACTTAACTTGTTAGGTGAAAAATGAGTAATCTAGAAAAAATCTTATAATAATGATTAGGTACACCAAATTAGATATTATGATAAGATTCTACACAAAATTCCATGCAATTTCCAAAAAAACTGTGAAATTTGAATAAATTTTGTACAAGTTATGACCTTTTGAAGTTTTGCAAAGAAGGGTTGACTTTGATTGAGTGTACCTGACAAATCTAATAAAGTTACCTCAAAATTCTTTCACTATAGAAAAGTTGGGAGAACCAGCTTTCCAACACCGCTGGTTTCGTAAAAATCTGACTCCTTATGCAAAAAGATATGCCTGATTTCATGAAATTGATTAACATAGGCCAAAAAAAGCAAGCATAGGCTAAAAATAGGGACACGGATTGGGATCTATTTTTCTCAAACTTTGTACACTTCCTATAGAAATAAGAGATACCTAGATAGGATTTTGATGTTTTTGACAAAACCTAGAAATCTTTTGAGCTAAAATTACACAGATATGTATGATTTCATGAAATTGCTAAAAATAGGCCCAAAAAAAATTTAAAAAAAATATAGGCTAAAAATAGGGACATGGATTTGTGATCTATTTTTTTGAAATCCGTACACTTTCTACAAAAAGTAAGAGATACCCAAATAGGATTTCGATGTTTTCAAAAAAACCCAGAAACCTTTTGAGCTAAGGTTACACCATTTGAATGCTCAATGCCTATTCTCTAAATCCTCTTGTGTATGGAACCTCAATAATTCATAGCTTCTGTTGGTTGCCAATCTCAATCGATCTTGCATATATGAATAAGGCCCTTAGAGAGTGCACTTTTTTGCTATTCCAAGATTGTCAATGGAGAATGGCTATGATAGTTTCGCCATGAAGATGAGCTTCACAACAATGATAGTAGTATGGCAGCAACGAGTGTGATCACAAGCAATGAAGAAATTGGTTCCAAAGGCATGCTATAATTCCTGTAGAGTAATGATACTTAAAGCTTGGATCAATGAAATGAAGGAATATGGTTCAATTTATAGACTTGAGAAAGAGAAGATCAACGGTATAGAAAGAATAAGAAGATCAACGGTTGAGAATGGTTGAGGAATGTGTGCAAATAAGAAGAAGACATGAGTCTTGCATATTTTGCATGAAAGGAATTAATAAAATAGAAGAATGAGTTAACAGAAGAGATTAATCAATTAAAAGAATAGATCAATCAGTTAAGAGAATAGAACTAGAGAATACAAATTGCATGAAGATGAGAAGATATTTTAGCTCAATTAAATATTTAGAATATTCAATTGCATGTGCACAAGGATTGAATTATATTTAGAGATAACTCAATCTAGAAGAAATAGACAACTTAAATAAATATTTAATTTTTTTAAATTTAGAGAAGATATTATTGGAAGAAACAATTAAATAATTGGTATTATTTAATTTAGAATGATTTTGGAAGAATTAGAAGATAAGAAAGCAAATTAAATAAATAAATTTATTTAGTTGTTTATGCATGATTTGGAAGAATAAATAAAATATTTGATTATATTTTATTTTTAAGGATTGAGAGGATTTAAATAAATTTGATTGATTTATTTAAATTTGAAAGAATGATTTGATTTAATTAAATAATTAAGAATTATTTTATTGTTTGGAAGAATTTAATTAAATAAAGGATTTTATTTAATTTTGACTTTAAAAGATGTAATTAAATATTTTGATATTTAATTAACTTAGAGGAATATGAATCAAATAAATAAATTTGTTTATTTATTTATTCATAGAAGAATTAGAATGAAATAATATTAAGAATATTTATTTAGACCGAGTCGTGTCATTTTTAGGTGTATACAAAATGGTGCAGGGCACCTAAGAGCATTTTGATTCTTAAGAGAATTTTGTTAAGTTGAGGTTCTTGTTCAG
The DNA here is from genome assembly GCA_027924645.1 of Cunninghamia lanceolata. Classification (NCBI taxonomy): domain Eukaryota; kingdom Viridiplantae; phylum Streptophyta; class Pinopsida; order Cupressales; family Cupressaceae; genus Cunninghamia; species Cunninghamia lanceolata. Next base: position 5,906,150 of record BSBN01000219.1, on the reverse strand, counting down.
TGTGTTTTGCAATAAGGCTTTCTAGCCATGATTGTAAGGTCCATTTTGTATGGTTAAGAGGTTTGGGGTAACCATATAAACCTCAAATCCTTCTTAGTCCATTTGGACTCTAGTTGTGTCACTTAGGCCTAGTAGGTCTAATGATGGTTTTTTTAGTCTATTTGGTAGTTTTAATGCTTTAGCATGTTTTAGAGAGTGTGGTAGTTGTTTGGACTCCATTGGACAAGCTAAACCAATCGAGATCCTTGTGTTAGTGCAAAATGCCATGTTGTCAATGGTGTCATAACACATTTGGCCGGTTGCAACTCATTTTTAACAGTTGAAACTATTTTGGGAGTTGCCTACTGATTTGGATCGGTTAATAATGTTGCCATCTTACTCTAGTATGCCAAAGGAGATTCTGTACAAAGATTTGGGCACAAAAATCAAGAAAACTGACTGTTTTTCCAAGAATTTCTGTTGTTGTACGGCCTGTACAGATTGGCAAAGTGAATTGATGTAATTTTTCTAAAACTAGTTTGAGTTTGGATTCCAATGCACCAAGTTTGAAGTCTTGAAGTGATTTGAGTAGAAAGATATTGCATTTTGTATTCAGACTAGTCTAAAACCCTCATTCCTAGGGTTTGTCATACAAATCTAGCCCTAGAATGCATTCCAACTGATGAAACTTCATACTACTCTGTGAAATGTATGCTAGGGGTGTATATTACATGATTCCAAAAGCATTTTGTTGGGGAAGACAGTCTTCGACCTTTGGAGTGATGCCCTAGGTCAAATATCTCTATGTATTTAACCAATATTGTGCAATTTGGTGATGTAATTGACAAAATTCTGATAGGGTGGATGAGTGGATGGTGATTTTGAGATGTTTGGGTGTTGTGGAAGTAATCCAAGTTCCTGTCCCAGTTTTATGACCCCAAATTAGACCACTTGCTTTGTAACCTAAACCCAACTTGATCAATTAGGCCTAGAGACCTAGTGGGTGTGTTGAGTTGCTGGAGTAGAGTTGGAACTGGAGGCATGTAGGTTTGTTGGAGTTCCCTAAAGGGTATTTAAATCCACCATTTGTTTACCTGATCCTTAAGGGTTTTGTCAAGTTGTGTAGTGAAAACTGGATTAGGAGGGCTAGTAGCATCACTAGGCCAAGTAAGGGTTGGAGAGTTGTGAGAAGTTGGGGATCAAACCAACTATGGAAAAAGTGTTTGTAGGCCTACCTCAAGGTGTGGAAGGAGTCTTGAGGATTGAATAATAGCCTGGTTGACAAATCCTTCATATGCCCTTGGATGTGACTTTGGTTGGATGAATTGGTGAAGTGGGTGAGTGGGCAGAGAAGAGTGAACTTTTAGTTGCTTCCCTTGTGCCACTCTACATCACAAAAATTAGACAAAAAATGTTTGAAATGTTAAGGCCATGGTATGTGAGGACAAATAAAGTTTTTGGAACTTGTTGTTGTCATCACAATGTTGAATTTGATCTTTACTATCAAGTATTTCAAAATATCAAAGAAGAAAGTGATGGTTTTCAAAATGCACCTCCTAAATGAGTAAATGAGTTTATAGAAACCATCTTATGTGATAAATTTGAAGATGATACAGATGGTCCAATGAAATATATAAAAGGACTTTGTAAAACATGTGGAAATTTGGTGAAATTACCTTTGAGAAATGAAGATACTGACATGATGAGGATGGTAAATTTTAAGAGTTACAAGTACAAAAAGTGTGAAACAAAATTTGGGAAAGAAGCCACAAGGTTAGATTGCGTAGAGGAAGAACTACCTATTGGAACATTTATAAAAAAAATTCACAAATCGATACAAACATACATACAACATGCATTTTTTGCAAAATGGCAAACAAAAGAGTTTCAGTTGTTGAGAGATACTTTCCCTCCTAGAACAATCTTATCATTAGTTGACTTTGTAGGAAATTACTCTTTTACCCATCAAAAGGAGATTCAAACATAGTATTATTATTCAGAGCAAGTCACTATTATGGTACATGTGTGTTATCGACATGCATAATTAGATTTGGATGGTGTTGAAAGTACATATCTATGAGTCATTAAGAAAGAATATCACTTTTATATTAGTGATGATAAAGAGCATGACACACATTTTGTACAACATTGATTTAAGAAGTTTTTATGATCTGGCAAGAAGGGGTGTGAAAATTCAGAAATATTTTGTATGGTCAGATGGGTGTGTGTCACAATTCAAATCATCAAGGTCATTTTATGCACTTTGTAGATATCGTTGACATGAAAATATACCTCACATTTGGAGTTTCTTTGAGAGTGGGCATGGAAAGGGCAAACGTGACGATGCAAGAGCTTGCATCAAATGTTCTCTAAGAAAATAAAAAATAAATTATGATAGAGATCATATAAATGATGTACATAATGTTGTTGAATGGTGTAAGAAACACTTCACATGTGAGGTTGGCACATCTTTAGGGAGGAACCCGCATCCAAATAGAGTGTTCTGGGAGATATTAGGGATGTATTGTTTGAAAAAGTTCAATGGTTTATTTAATATTTACTTAAATATTTATTTTAGTTGATTGTTGTGTTACAATTTTATAATTTTACAATTTTATAATTTTGACAATATTATAAAATTGTAATTCATAGGTGTGGATCAATGAATAATGCATGGATGTAAGAGGGTAAAGAAAAAAATGTCACTGCATTATTTCAAGATTACAAATAACCACACATGGACATTGTATACTAGGGATTACTCTTGCTTCTGTTATGACTACATGTTGGGAGATTATGAGAATTGCAAGAGTCAACAACACGGATATGTCAATGAATGGAATTTTGTGCCACTAATTGTTACTGACACATATGACAAAGATGAAGATGAAAGCTTTGAATGCATTCCTTTGATTTCAACTAATTATGACCACATTTGTAGATTGATTAAAAAAGGTATATATAGGTATAAAATCTAGGTGTCTTAGTTCAAGACTAGAATAAGGTATAAAATCTAGGTGTCTTAGGTCTACTAGAATAAGGTATCTAGAATAGGTGTCTTTGGTCTACTAGAATAGGTGTTTTAGGCATGTAGATTAGGTGTCTTAGGTGTCTTATGTAATGCCCACCCATACAATTTCATACAAGTGAGTGCGCACACACGTAACTATAAAAAAATTTCTTTGACTAACAAAGAAATAGTTGAAAATAAACTAAATTTCAATCAAAATAAAGTCAATCACTAATAGTTTTTTGTTGTCACTTGACACAAAGTCGAAGAAAATAAAGCACACGATTAATCCCCACAATATTTTTTTTTCATAAGAAGCAATGAGGTATTGTTGCCTCACTACATTAAAATATTACCTAGGTTAAACAATGCAAATGTGTCAAATTTATACTTTATTAATCATGTAACCAATTCCAACAAAGAAAAGAGAAAATTATTTAAATGAGAAAAGATTAATTATACTTTACAAATAAGTTTCATAATTAAATACCAAGTAAACTATACTGAAAATACTTAAATCATCAATCTAATTCAACTCTAATGCAATGAAAATAAAATTTTATTTAGTAATTTCTTTTATTTAATAATATAATGTTAAAATAACACTAATATAATTTAAATAATAATGAAATTCCAATAAAATCTAAATACTATACATAATTACGCTGGGTCGTTGTGCCCCAGGCTTGTCCAATGAGGTTTGAACCCCCAAACCGTGTCAGGTCCCCCAAATTTATTCTTATAAATTAGGCTATATAATATTGGGCATTGTTTGTTCAGATACTATTTTATTGTATATTACATTTCGTAATGATTTATTTGAATTTTTTCATGGTAAAATTGATTAGTTTTGTTGCATCCACATCCAGATATCGATGAACGTTCAGTTTATAATGATTTATTTGAATTTTTATAGTACAACTGATTAGTTCTATTGCATCCACGTCCAGATATCGATGAATGCTCAGATCCTGGTTTGAATGATTTTATCCTTCGTCAGAAAGAGGAAGATGTGAAAATACAGAGGGCTCATATAAGTGCTCCTGCACCCACAATAGCGGTGATGGCACTAGGAATGACACCCTTTGTACTTCTCCAAGCCACCGGCTTTTGTATATTCATTCAGGTGGCATTTGGTTTTTAAGTTAAATAAAGCTTTTGTTTTACTATGTTAAATATTCTTGGTGTGTTCTTTAGGCTGTTCTTAAATATCATCCACTTCAACAGTCAAATGTCAATTTTGGTCAATAAAAATAGGACAAATATTTACCACTATTTTCGCCAATAAAAATAGGACAAATATTTACCATTTTTTTTATTGTGAATGAGGTGTAAAATTACTATTAGCTGTTTGATCATTGAAGTGGATGATATTTAAGTAAAGTGCTTCTAGAGATGTCAAACAGATAATTCTTCAACATTATTTGCATTGGTGTTCCTCGACACTGCTTCCAGCTTCTCTTTTCCAATGTGTGAAGCTCACAAATAAGGGTTTAGTTTGCACCACATCAATAATATCTCTGGATTTCCATGCCTTAAAACAATTTTCCTTGAATACATTGAAGCAGACACTATACACTCAGATCTTTGGGGTAAAGCTTAACCAGCCAGTGCGTTGTAAAACGTCCGGCTGGTCGAAAACCTGTCGACCAAAATCTTTTCAATAAATTCATCGACAAACAAGGACATTTAATAGGTGGAGAGAATCATAGGGAAGATGTTGACAGTAAAAATAGACAGAAAACAGAGTCAAACAATCCATAAACAGACAGCACACAATGTGCCAGCTGTTTACGGTAGGCGGGTCTTTGGTAGAGTTATATCCCGTTCTTGAAAATTTAACAATAACTTCCTGCAGACAGATTTCGAATCTTACTTCATTCTTGCAGCCTTATTTCTCTCACTATCAAAAACTCATCTGCCAATTCAATTATAGGAGATTGTCTGCAACTGGCAAATATTAAATTTCTAGATAACGATATATGGAATTTGGAGCTGAATTTGCCAAAGTGTGGAAACTTGGTTACCGATAAACATCCTGGCTTATTACTTGCACAGTTTACAACTTCAAAGTCATTGAGAAAAAATTGCTTTAACCTTAGAGAGGATGATATGGGCAGCGATTTCAACCTTCTTAACATATTGCCTCACATTCAACAGCTTTGCATGAAGATTGATTTGGTGCAGGCACTTAAGTGATTTTCTTTCCTACAAAACTTTATTCAAAAAAGAAGCTCTTGTGTAAACATATTGAAGTGATTACTTTCATATTGCATATTTAGTTACTGCAAAACATCATGATTTTTGAATAATATTATTTAGAGTTTAAAATATTTTAGTTTTATATTGATATAATTGATTTTTCAATTTATTAATCTGCTTTCATTATTTTAACTCTTCTATCCTCGAGTTTAAGAGTAATGTTGTAGTGTGCACACTTCAATTCAGTTTTGAGATTATAATTGTTTAAAATAGATATGATAATATGAACATGATGCAATTCTCTTTATTAATTATTTGTAATTATAGTAAGTTTTGTTATAAAGCCTAACCATCCATATTTTTTTTAGTGAAAGGAGATCACAGAGCCAACCATTTCAATGACATAAATATACACTATTTGCATGGAATTTGAGATAATTTACTAGATGTCAATGATGTCACTCCAAACTTGAAAGAAGTGATAATTTACTTGATAGATTCTTTAGACAAAACTCAAGTCCTCATATTTGCTAATAAACTGTTTGATCTTACACAAATTTACATAAAAGGAAGAGTTTTACCAGCAATGCAAAAGGACAACACTTGTCAGCTAAGTTGAACTCCTAATCTTTTTCTAGATGAGTAAATCTTATTATAGCAGCACAGGATTGTCGCTCTCACTCACATTCGATCTCAGGGAGTCGAAAGTGCTCTCCTCTCATAGGAACACCTAGTATGTGATACACATCATAAAGAGTGATGGTCCACTCTCCTTATACCTCAAGAAGTCAAAAAGTGCTCTTATCTGCATCCTAGTACATCAGAATGTCATAGCAAATCCATGAAAGAGGATGAACCACCGAAATCTGAGCAATAAGATCCAAACTCATCCTCTTAAGAGTAGAATGATCCCTAGAAGACAAATCCATGTAAGCTTCGACAAACCAAGCCTGGTCGCCTGTCGCATTCCATCGAGTGTGTCCATCCTGTCACACACAAGGAATGATTGAGTTAGATCCCCAAAAACACAAAATCTCACTAAAAAAGCATATATAGTTAGAAAATTGCAATAAGCAGAAGAGATTAGTAGAGAAAAATAGACAAAATCAAGCATTAGAAACATCGAATCACAGATGACACCATCCAAAGGCACTCTAGAGGTGGGTTGCCCCTTTCACCAAGGAAAATCCCCCAGGCAACCCATGGTCCCCAGGGGCGATCAACCTTGTCACAAGGGGTGACCCTACCCCATTATTTGAACCTTAGTCTCTTTCATGACAACCAAGTGGCTCAGCGACTTGAGCACACCCACACACAAATTAATAAATCTGAAATATTTAAACACTTGTAATAATATCTAAACTAACCCCACATCTAGAGATATTCCAAGAACATCCAACTTTCAAAAAAATAAAAATAAAACATATAAAAAATTTAAGGAAAAAAAACTAAAGCTTCTAACTAATTCACAAATTGAATACAATTACTGTAGTCTTCTCATTTAAATATCAATTTGAATATAGAAATATTTTGTAACGTCTAAAATGACATATAACTTCCTTGAAACACCTTATTTTTTAAGTCAAAACTTTAATTTGAATAGCAAGTGGAATACTAAAAATTAGGGTTTTACTTTGACTTTTAGTCGGTCAAAACTTGTTATTTGAATATAAAATCACCTCCGTGATTTTTTCACCGTCTCCGCTACGCCATACGACTTTGAATTCGTTCGTTTGAGCCGAAAACTATTAGTCGTATTGTTGTTAACTTTATGTCTCCCTCTATAAATGGGTCATAGTATTGCATTGGATTCCATCTCAGTCTACATCTACTAACTGATTCTTCAGTGGAAACATAAAGATTTTCCTCTGCAATTGATTTAGTAAAGCCTCTCGACCTTTAATATGGAGAGTTTGATGCGAATGAATATAAGCACACTGCTTGTCGTGATCTTGTTTCTATTTACGCTCCATGTCTCGGCTCGACATAACCTACCAAATCCTCCCAAAAACAATAATCTGGTTACAGGTATGGAGCAGTTAGCTGGCTCTGGTCCAAGCTGCTCAGGCAGTACGCCAGACCCAAGATGCACAAAGAAGGCTGTTTTCTCAGAACAGAAGTGGGCATATGAGGGGCTCGCCCATAATGTCGAAGGGCCTGCTTTCCAGTCTCAGCGTAGAGACAGCCACTGAAACCCACATTCGTTTTTCTTTTCTAATGCGTAGTCACAAGGCACGCCATACAAATTAAATCTCTTCTTTTCTACAATTCCTTGCTCTTTATCATTTCATTGTCAGTCATTCACTAGATTGTAATAATTGTTGCTTCCCCTATTCCACAAATGTTTAATTGCACGCGTCTTTGTTGTAGACCATCAATAGTGAATAAAATTGCAGCCACCTGTTGGCATGGCTTTATTCTTGAAATCACTGTAATTTCATCTTGAAAGGAAAGCTCTGGCTAATCATCTAATTCCTGATGTGTTAAAATCGATTTATGTAAAAGTTTGAAATATATAAGGACAAAATAAAATATTGTTTGAAAAAGAATGATATACCAGTTTATACGAAAAGCTTTTCCTAGGTTTAATCTAAGCCAATGAATATGAAATGTTAAAGCATAGGAAAATAAAATGTAATAAATGAAAGTATATGGCTTTATGTTTGGAGGAGAAGAATGGTTTTGTTGATACATTAAATTTTAGGTTTCTTTAAATTAGAAAAATATGATCTCTGTTTGTATTATGTTTTAGAAGTAGAAAATTTGATCTTATGGTGGGTCAAGCTTACCAATCAAGGTTAGATCTATAATTATAGAAGTGTCCTACACCTGCAGAAGATCAAAAACATCAACCTTGACTCATGCAAATACTCCTATGAATAAATGTATAGATCCAGATTAGTTTTAGTTTACCAATGGAAGTTGTTCTAGCATTTTGTTCTCTTTGAATACAAATGATATGTAAATGATTACTAGATGATAAAAAAAATGAGTGCAATTTAGTGTGTCTAAATACAAGTACACAACAATAAATCATGCAAATGAGTTTTTAGTTAGCTCAAGGAAGGAAAAGAATAGGTAACAATTGACCAAAATTTTAATTTTGATTTCAAAAGTTAAAGATCAAATTTGCAGCTGCAGTGTCGATCTTGCATCTACGAAAATGACCTAGGACATGGAAACAATCAAATCAAGTGGATAACATAATGCATAGGGATAAATACATGCATAAGCATAATAAATACATAACCCGGACGATTATATAGGAATTTGTGTAATTAGATAGGTAGAAGCATAAGCAAAGAGATTCGACTTTGCACAAGATTGCACCATTTGTCAATGTGAAAATATATTAAGCCATTCTCTCAAAATAGATATACAATTAAATACAAAATGATATGAATATATAAGTTTCAAAATTACAACTAATGTAGATCTTAAATCTATCTATTTAAAACATCGAGATACCAATTTAATAATATTAATGCAATAAGTCATAGATATCATGCACAAAATTTAAAAAAAGATAAATGAAACAAAATTATTTTCTTTAACTTTTACTTCAATAGTTTTTGATAAAGGGTAAAATGGGTTTTTGAAAGGGGCCCCACCCTTATACAAAAATATAATGCCCAATAGGCAACAAACAATCAAGGTTGAAATAAAGTTGAAACAAAGCTAAGAGCCATTAGCCCCACAAGGATTCTATCCCTGCTAAAAGTCCACCACCCAACCAACCCACAAGAGCCACACACCTACATAGTCCTTAAACCCTCCCTAGTAGACTTTCCCCCTGGGTAGGGATCTAGACCAAAAATAGAATGGCCTTTCCTCTTTTTTTTGTAGAACTGTCTAAGAGTTAGGGTCAAACTCATGAACAAATGATGCCAGCCCATCATAATCAACTATTAATGGTAAAACATGAGTCAGTGTTGCAAGCACATCAAGTTCATCCATCGGACATGAGTTATAAGCATTCAGAAGAGGTACTATAGGACTAGGAGAAGCCACCACATGAGAGGCAAGCTCATCATCATCACTAGAAGGAAAATTTAGAGCAACCAAAGAAGCATCATCATCAGGGCCATAAATAGTTAAATTATGCGATAGAACATCCTACCACCAGGAAGTAGAAGTACTAGCCATGTGTTTGGGATAGATGAAATCCAAATCCAAGTGAACAATAGAAAAACATCTATGACAGTAGAAAGGGAGACCTTCATAGTCAAGGAGTGGAACCTAAGAGTACTCCTCCATATGTAGAACAATATCTATTTGGATTTTATTGGTCATGTCCATATCCACCAAGATGTGAGCCAAATTCATGTGTGTGAAATTTGTAGTAGGTTCTATCCCCAAAACATTACCAATAGCTTCAAAAAAAGATTCCAACCAAAACTAAAGTAGAAGATTAGGTAATCTAACCCACACAAGAAAAATATTGAGAGATTTAGTCACTAAGTTGAATGATGGAGACTAGGGATTTAGCACGAGACTATTGTCCCACCAATCCAAAATCTTCCATCTCATACATCAATCCTTCCAACATAGCATCAACATCACAAACATCCACCCGTTCCAAGGTCAAGATCAAGACAAATGACATGGGATACTGAGAATATGATCTACATGACACATTTTGCATAGGCTTACTCCCACCATCCGCTAAGGCATTTGGTGTTCCTAAGGACAATGAAGTCTCCATGGTAATCATCAAATGCAATCCATCTCCTATATTTGAACACAAACACTTCATGGAAAAAGATGTCCTTGAAGACATATCCTCCTGGTTTTATAAAGATGAAGATGAACAACAAGAAGCTCCAATCCTCCCAACTGAGATCTATGGAAAGGGTCTCAAGATTGTCAAATATATGGGTTACAAAGGACAAGGTAGCATAGGCCTTCATGAACAAGGAATTATTGAGACTATTCAAGAAACAAGGAATCCTTATCTCTGAGGGCTAAGGTACGGAAAACAAGAATTTGCCACTACCGAACTTGAGTGTATATTGAGTGAGGATGCTAGATCTTTCTATACGATCAATAACATCAACAAAGAGGACCATCAAGACTCCTTTATTGATTTTCCCAACTCTTCAAATCCTCCATATGCACCATTTACACCCTAACAACCATGCCATCAACATTCAATGACCTACCTCTTGTCTACCCCCAACTCATAGATTGGGACCAACAAGGGCCTCTCACCCTTGATGTCACACAAAATAATGAAGCTATTGTAGAGTTCCTAGGGGTTAGAGACCATATGCCCCTTGGAGATCATAGAGTTGGATACATCATGGAAATCAACACCTCTATATACTTTGGGGAGACAATCTAATCTCTTAGTCGTAAAAGTATAAACATAAAAATAACATCCCCTAGTGAAAACCACTTTGTGGCACTTTTGGATGATGAAAAAATCAAAATAAAGGATGTATCCCCTAGTGAAAACTTCACCGAGGTGCTAGGGGATGAGAGAATGGACCTCCCCAAAGTCTCAAAATTATATCAAGGGAGATCACTGATCCTGGTAGAAGAATCACATGAAATGAACCTTGGAACCGAAGAAGCACCCAAGATCACATTCCAAGCAGAATCCCTTATAGCAGCAGAACATGCGGCCTTCTTAGCCTTCTTTAAACAAAGGAGTCATAACCTCACATAGACATATGCTGATATGTCAGGTTTGGACCCCACATTGGAAGTGCACCATTTCATTGTACATCCTGAAGCAAAACTGATAAAACAAAAGCTAAGGAAAATGAATCCCCAAGTTGTGCTTCTCATCAAAACTAAGCTCAAAAACCTCCTAGATGTTGGATTCTTTTGACCTATCGACTATCTTGAATGGGTATTGAATATTGTGCCGCTAGCTAAAGTCAATGGGGGCATCCATGTGTGCACCAATTTCAGAGATCTTAATAAGGCATGCACTAAAGATGACTTTCCATTACCCAACATAGATATCATTGTGGATCTCACTATCGGACATGAGATGTTGTCCCTCATGGATGGATTTTTCAGCTATAACCAAATAAGGATAGTAGAAGAAGATCAACATAAAACATCCTTCATATGTCCATGGGGAACCTACTACTGGGTTCTGATTCCCTTTGGGTTGAAAATGCAGAGCCACATATCAGATAGCCATGACAATCATCTTCCATGACCTTTTCCATAGCATAATGGAAGATTATGTAGATGATTTGCTGAGAAAATCCAAGACTAGAGAAGATCAATTGAATAGGTTGGCAGAGATCTTCAATAGATTATAACAATACAAGGTGCAGCTAAATCCTAAGGAATGTGTCTTTGGGGTCACCTTCGGAAAACTCCTAGGGTACATTGTATCAAGAAGAGGAATTGAAGTCAACCTTGCTAAGGTTAAGGCTATAGTGGGCATGCCTCCACCTAAAACACTCAAACAACTCCGTAGCCTTCAAGGGAAGCTTCAATCCATCCGTCACTTCATAGCACAACTTGTAGATAAGTGTCAACCTTTTAAACATCTTCTTTGAAAAGATACATCATTTGTGTGGGATGACAAGTGTCAGAAAGCCTTTGAATAGCTAAAGGAATATATTGCTATGCCACTCATCCTTATTCTGCCAAAGCAAGGGCAACCCCTCCTATACATCTCAACAACAGAAACAACAATAGGGGGCTTGCTAGCACAACATGATGAACAATGAAAAGAGAGAGCCATTTATTACATTAAAGTTGCACTTTGGTGACCTATGAGCTGCATTATACTCCTATTGAATGAGCATGCCTCGTAGTTGTCTTCACCTCATAAAAGCTAAGACACTATATTCTCAATCATAAGACAAAGCTCATTGCTAAAATTGATTTGCTAAAATATCTATTGACTAGAGTAGCTCTCACTGGATGAATGGCTAAGTGGGTTATGATCCTAAGTGAGTTTGACATTGAGTACATAGAGTGAAAAGCTATCAAAGGACAATTAATTGTTGATCAGTTAGTCGATGCACCTATCCCAACAGAAGAACCATTGCTTTCAAAATTCCCAAATGAGTCCATACTCACAGTAGCACCAACAACAAATACATAGAAAGTGTATTTTGATGGATCTTACACACATTGTGGCTCGGGGGCAGGCATTTTGTTTGTTACCCCTCAAGGAGACACTATTCTAAAATCTTACAAAATAACATTTCCATACACAAAAAAATCTAGCAGAATACGAGGCTCTCATCATAGGACTTTGCATGGCCATCCAATGGAAGATTAAAATATCATGGTTTATGGTGATTCCCAGCTAATTATCAGACAAGTCAACAACAAATATAAAACAAAAGATGACAAGCTCCTGCCATATAAAAGAATGGTTGATGATTTCAAGGAATACTTGAATGACATCTATTTTGAGCAAATAGCAAGGTTGAATAACAAAGCAGCAAATGCCATGGCTACTATAGGATCCCTAGTTGACATGAAAAAAGATAGCAAGAAATGTGAGTTCCTAATTGGAGAGCTTCCAATGCTAGCTTATGATGTCCTGTAATCCAAGCTAGTATGCGACATTTATGGTCCCCTATCTCTATTTTACCAAGAGACCTACATGTACCTCCATAACAACACCATTCCATCCAACCTAAAATCCACACAATGTCACACTTTCATCCGCCAAACCTCCCGCTTCACCATCATAGGTGACACCCTTTACCGAAAAAGTCTTGATGGTAGTCTTTTGCAATGCCTTGATTCTAGGGAAGCTAAAGTGGCCTTACAAGAGGCACACGAAGGTATTTGTGGGGCACACTCTAGTGGACCTACTCAGGCAAAAAAGATTCTAAGGACAAGATACTATTGGCCCACCATGAAACATGATGCTCATCAGTTTGTAAAGAAATGCCTTCCATGTCAGCAATATGGTGATCTCATCCATGCACCATCACAAGAATTGCAGCCAATTATGACCCCTTGGCCCTTTTCACAATGGGGGCTTGACCTTGTAGGAAAAATTCACCCAACATCATCTAATAGACATAAGTTCATTATCACTACCACTAAATATTTTGCCAAGTGGGTAGAAGCCATTCCACTCACTTACACCATTGGAATACAAATAGCCAAATTCATCCTCCACTACATAATATGTCGTTATGGTATTCCCCTTTCCATCATCACCAAAAATGGGAAACTATTTAAGTACCAAGAAGTCCACACTCTTTGCAAAAAATTCCACATCCAACATCGCTTTTCCATGCCATATTACCTTCAAGGTAACGGTCAAGCCAAAGCTTCCAATAAAATCATCTTACAATCCTGAAAATGATGGTTAATAAAGTTGGCCGTGACTAGTACCTCCAGCTCAATCCTATCCTTTGGGCCTATCACACAAGCATTCGTACCCCCACAAGAGCCACTCCATACTAATTATTATTTAGTTCTAAAGCCATCTTGCCAATCGAGGTCGAGGTCCCCTCACTCAAAATTTAATTGCAAAATATCATTACTGAGGAGGAGTATCAAGTTGCATGCCTGAACGAGCTAGAACTTTTGGATGAGAAGCATCTGAATGCTCTCAATTGTTAGAATTTGAAAAGATTATTAACCCAGAAAACTAGTGCAAAGAATAGATATCTAAACTATGAATGCAAATGATACGAAATCAAAATAGCAACACAGAGTTAGTCTCCAAGAGAGTAATGCAAATGCTAGAAGAAAAATAGCATTAAGAGGATGCAAAAGTAAAAGATACCAAATACAAGCCAGGTAACATGCTTATATAGACCAGGGAGAGAGAGGAGGTGGCAACACCGACCAATGAGGAGCAACCATCTATTGGACTAAAGATAGCAAAGTATCTTCCCAAGATAGCTAATGGATGCTCACATATAGGAAGGTGACACCTCGCAACCACTCACCTAATAAGACATGCTTTATTAACCTAAGTGAAATTAATAGAAGTGTAGGAAAAACCTAGGAATATAGGGAAAAATAAATAACCCAACTAGGAAATAAAAACCTACACTAACACCCCCCCATAAGCAAAGCTTAGGTGGATGTAGAAATGGGTCCCGGAAAATCAAGCCTGATGAGGTACCCATGTACATAAAATTCCCCCCCAAAGAGAGAGAAAAGCCCCCCCAGAATAGAGAGAGAAGAGACCCCCCAAAGTAGAGAGAGCCAGGACTCTGAGTGAGAGGAAGAAGCCCTCCCAGAAGATGAAGCATCCCGCACCCCCAGCAAAGCTCGCAAATGAAGGAACTTGCTCTTAGTGAAGGGTTTGGTGAAGATATCAGCAACCTACTCAGAAGTCAGACAGTAGCAAAGGTCGATGACGTGGCCATGGATGAGCTCCCGGATGTAGTGCATGTGGACCTCTATGTGTTTGGTCCACTGATGATGGACCGAATTCTATGATATCTGAATGGCACTCTAGTTGTCACAAAATATGACTGATGGCCATCTAATCTGAATACCAAATTCAGTGAGAAGATTCTGAAGCCAAATGGCCTTAGTGGCAGCATTCACAGCCCCCTGATACTCAGCCTCAATAGAAGATAGAGCAATAGCAGACTGCTTCTTGCTCGACCAACAAACAGGACCTGAACCAAGTGAGAAGCTGTAACCTGAAGTAGACTTGCGATCCTAAGAATTGCCTACCCAATCTGAATCTATGTAGCCCACCAAGTCAAGCTCAATACCTGCTGCATACTAAATCCCAAAACTATGAGAACCCTGAATGTAGTGAAGGATCTACTTGGTTGCTTTCTAGTGCAACTCATGAGGCTCCTGCATGAATCAAGAGACCATGCCTATAGCATATGAAATGTCAGGTCTCGTATGAGTCAGATAAATGAGACTCCCAACAAGCTGTCAGTGCAAAGTGCCATCAACAAGTGGAGAAGAACACTGAGCCTCAAGTTTGACTCCAAAAAGGAAGGGAGTCAGAGCAGGCTTACAGTCAGCCATAGAAACCTTGAGAGCAAAACTAGAACATACTTGGACTGTGTGATGGTGATCCCAGAAGAAGAATGAAAGATCTCAATCCTGAGAAAGTAATGCAACAAGCCCAAGTCAGTCATCAAAAACCTGTCATGAAGGGCAGTTTTGACAGCCCCAAAGGTGGATGAAGAACTCCCTGTGATTAGCAAGTCATCAACATACAAAACTAGAAATAGGAGTGAATCATCCTGCTGCAGAATATAGACATTGGGATTAGAATGGCACCAAGTGAACCCAACTGATAGAAGGAAGGAGACCATCTTGGCATACCAGGCCTGAGGAGCCTATTTGAGGCCATAGAGAGACTTCTGAAGACGGCACACAAGTGAAGAATCCTGAATGAACCCCTATGGCTGCTCCATGTAGATCTCCTCCTGAAGGTCACCGTGAAGAAAAGCACTCTTCACATCCATCTGGTGTACTTCCCAACGATTAGCTGCAGCAATGGCAAGAACAAGTTGGATGGAATTCATTCAGGCAACTGGCACAAAAGTCTCATAGTAGTCAATCCTAGGAACCTGGGAGAATCCTTTGGTGACCAAGTGAGCCTTATGCTTGTCAACTGACCCATCTACTGTAAATTTTGTCTAATAGATCCACTTACATCAAACAAGTTTTCTTCCCTTAGGAAGAGGGACAAGATCCCAAGTGTGGTTCCTCATCAAGGAACTATACTCCTCCTGCATAGCTGTATCCCACTCAGGAATACTAGAAGCCTCATGAAAAGACTGTGGATCTGAGGTAGTAGCAATGAAGACATGTGGAGCATCCTGAAATTGTGAACGAGTCCGCCTAGTGTCTGATGGATCCCCAACCCAATCACCTGCAGACTGCAAGGTCTGTCTAGCCCAAAGTGGACCGGAAGATGGAGAATCTGGAGGAGAAACCTCTGAATGATGACTAGGAGAGGAAGGAGTGAGTCCTCTGAATCGCTCTCTACATCAAAAGTGGAGGTAGAAGACTACTTAGGTGAATCTGACTCATCAGAAGACCTATCATGTATCCCAAGTGACTCCAATGTCAAAGTAGGAGTTGGAGAAGTGATAGAAGGTGAGCTTGAAGAGCCCTCATCAAACTGAACACTCCTCTCAATGAACAACTCGTGTGTAGTAGGATGGAGCAATCGATAACCCTTCACACCATCAAGATAACCTACAAATATGCAAGGTCTGCTCTGCGGATCCAAGGCCTTACATTTCTCTACAGGAATGTGGGCCCATGCAGGAGAACCAAAAACTTGAAAGTGCTTAACTGATGGTTTCCAACTGCTCCAAGCTTCAAAAGGAGTGACTCCCTTCAAGGCTTGGTGAGCAACATGGTTCTGGATATAACAAGCACAGTTAATGGCCTCTGCCCAATACTGTGGTGCAAGAGATTTGGAGTGAATCATGCAGTTTGCCATTTCCTTCAAGGACCTATTCTTCCATTCTGCAACACTGTTCTTCTGAGGATTGTATGGAACTAAATGCTACAAATCAATCCCCTCTGAAATGCAAAACTTCTCAAACTAATGGTTGACATACTCACCACCATTGTCAGTATGCAAAACTCTGATGGCTTTCCCAGATTGTTTCTCTACAAAAGTTTTGAAGTCTTGAAAATGATCAAATACCTCTGACTTCTGTTTGAGAAAGTACACCAAAGTATATTGAGAAAAGTCATCAATGAATGTGAGGACATATCTAGCCCTACTAAAAGAAGGATGCTGAAATGGACCAACCAAATCACTGTGAACTAACTCCAGTATCTATGAAGCTCTCCATGCCTTACCTTTGTCAAAATTTTCCTTAGGATGCCTACCAAGAATGCAACCTTGGCAAACACCACCTGAAAACTGAATTGAAGGCAACCCTATGACCATGCTCTGCTGGTTGAGCTGTTGCAAGTAGTGGAAGTTAAGATGGCCAAACCGCTCATGCTATAACCTACTCACATCATCAGAATAAGTGAGCAAAACAGTCGAAGGAGGATCAAGAACAAAGTGAGAAAATAGATAGAGCTGTGACTGATGATCTGCTCTCCCAACTGCAATTGTAGAACCACTATGCAACTCACGAATCTCCACTGAATCAGGAGTGAACTCAACCCGCTTGCCTGAACCTGTGTGAGTGATCTGGTATACCGATAGGAGATTAGTTGATAATGAGGGCACATAAAGAACATCATGGAATGTGCCATCCCCCACATCAACAGACCCTCTCCCACACACCTCAGTAGGAGTGTCATCACCCATCAAAATAGAAGGCATGGTACACGGTTCCAGAGATGCAAGTTCTTCCTTAGATGAAGCCATGTGGTGCGAAGCACCCAAATCAAGAACCCAAGTGGATGGTGAAGAAGCAACTGCAATAAGGGCCTTGCCCTTTCCTTTCCCCTTGCTGTTTTCTTTTGCCTTATTAGACCCCTCTTTAGAACTCTGTTTGATAGACTCAGGAACACTGATATTATTCTTCTCAAGAATGTGTGTCAAGTGATCAATTTGTTTCTTCAGACATTTATGTTCATCATGATCGGGTCTTTTACAATAGGCACATTAGACCCTCTCTTTCTTAGGCTTGTCACCCTTGGAAGATTGAGTCTCATTAGTTGCTTTTGAAGCAACTGGTATCTGATCCTTCTTCTCCTTGCTATTCTTTTGTTTCTTATCCTTACTATTGTTGTTACTACTTTGTCCTTTCTGTTCTTTTGTAACTTAGTTGGCAGTCAAGGCATGTGACTTAGAGGACTTAAGAGTGCCCATCTGGATTAGCTTGTCCTATTCCTGAGTGAGACTGATAGAAAAATCATCTAAAGATGGCATGGTGAATTGAGTACCAAGTGCACCCTTAGTAGCATAGAAAGTAGAAACAAACACAGAATATTCTGAACTTAGCTTAAAGAGAATACTGAGAATCAGTTGTTCATCTTTCTTTTCAATTCCACATCATTTTAACTACAGCCTTAGTGATTTCAATTTAGTGAAGAAATCCTGGATTGTGTTGAAATTGCTTGGACTTAAACTAATTAGTTCATTTTCCAACATATGACCCTTCATTGAATCTTGTGTGCCAAAAAGTTTTTCTAGCTTTGTCTAGATTTCATTTGGTGTATTCAAAGACTTAATGTGAAAGAGCAAATTAGGAGAAACAGACAAACACAATGTTCCATATGCCTCATCACATTTGTTAAACCACTTAGGCTTATCTTCATCTTTAGCAGGTTCAGTTTCAAGTCCCATAGTTATCCTATTTAGTCCAACTTTCCTTAAGTGAATTGTCATGTGTGATTTCCACTCAAAATAATTGTAAGGAGTTAGAATGGTTAGATTTGTTTGATCCATGATGAAGAAATGCAAAGAAGTGTTGAAAAGAAGAGAACCCAACCAAAACAACCCCCCCTTTTCACTTAATCAAAGAACCCCCCCAAGAAAATATGATTTGGCACTTTATATTAGTGCGTTTACAACTACCACTAGCATGAAATACTAAGTGGTCTTGATTTCAATGCATTACAAAACCCTCATGAAGAGCATATGCTGAAAATACAACTTTGGCATATATCTAGAGAAATAAACAGCACCACTGCAATCTAATTGAAAAATCATGCACTTTCAAAACAAGAATCGCCTTGATACGAGGTTGTATGTGAAAGTTATGATCCTCCAAAGTTCCCAAAATGAGAACTGTTCAATGTCACGACTGAGAATCTGTAATTTCTGAAAACTCTTGGCATCAAAATCAAAAAAAGTCTGCACTAGTACATAGGGCACGAAAAAATAGCCAAAATAAAAAAAAATTCATGGGAAAAGGAGTCCGTATGAGCAAGAATGGAGCATTTGAAAACTGTCTTCAAAACTGCAACTGCCAATGGAGAGGGGTCCTGCTGTAGCTTTCTAAGCATGTTTCTAAAAAATATACAAACTGCATGCAAAAACTAAAAAATACCCAGATGGTTTTTCTATGCTGCGAACAAAACCCAGAAGGCATTTTTCTTGCTGATGTACAGAGGATGTTGCTCCAGTGTAAATAGAATGTCTTTAGCTACAAAAAATGACCCCAATAACCAAAACATGACATGCAAAGGTAGAATCAGCTACCTAAGACAAGAAATGGCATGTTGGAATCTACAATATTGATTGAAAACACCAAATATGCAAGTTAGTTGTCATATTTGAGCTCGAAACCCCGGTTCCGCAACTATGTATGATGATCTCTGATTTTGGTGAAATGAGAGCCAAATCTGACTTTCTCAAGCCTCCTAGACACGTTGGAATAGCTAGAAATGCTGCTGGTATAACTAGAAATGCTGCAATCACGCAGATTTCATAAAACACATGTGCAAACCCCAGAGATTAAAAAAGTTTTCGTCAAACTTTTCTGATTCTCAAGATCATTCGAAGATGCAAGAGAAGAGCATACTGGGTTTTTTGAAAAACTATAATAAAATTTATTAGCCCCCCCAAATCTCTTAAATATGGAAACTAAAATCTACTCTTGCACATAGAATAGCTCTGATACCATGTTAGAATCTAAAAAGATTATTAACCTAGAAAACTAGTGCAAAGAATAGATATCTAAACTATGAATGCAAATGATATGAAATCAAAATAGCAACACAGAGTTAGTCTCCAAGAGAGTAATGCAAATGCTAGAAGTAAAATAGCATTAAGAGGATGCAAAAGTAAAAGATACCAAATACAAGTCAGGTAGCATACTTATATAGACCAGGGAGAGAGAGGAGGTGGCAACACCGACCAATGAGGAGCAACCATCTATCGAACTAAAGATAGCAAAGTATCTTTCCAAGATAGCTAATGGATGCTCACATGTAGGAAGGTGACACCTCGTAACCACTCACCTAATAAGACATGCTTTATTAACCTAAGTGAGATTAATAGAAGTGCAAGAAAAACCAAGGAATATAGGGAAAAATAAATAACCCAAATAGGAAATAAAAACCTACACTAACATCAATCACCTGCAAGCCTATCAAAATTGCCTATACAGAAGCTACAATAAGAAGATCAAGAACTACAAGTTTGAGATAGGTGACCTTGTCCTTATGAAAAATTAGAGGAAACTACAAGAGCGTCACAGGAAGGGAAAGTTTAAGCCTAATTGGTTAGAACCATATGTCATCATAGCCAGCTATGGATCAGGAGCTTATCAGGTTGTAACACCTGAGGGGTAGCCTCTTGATGAGTTGATGAACATTATGCACCTAAAAAAGTTCTATGACTAACCCATAGAGTATCCCAAGTTAAAAAATACAAAAAAAAGCAAAAAAACAAAAAAATCTAAAAAAATGAAAAAATCAAGAAATACCCAAGTGCAATAAATCCATCCAATGGTGAAAATCACTTCGATGACACCTTGGATAAGTACCATGGTAAAAACTTGTCTCAAGCACCAGGTGTAGTAGCCGGTCCTACCATCTAATAAGTCTTCGCATCTATCACATCACTCCATGTCACTCCATATCCTCTCCATCCCATGGCTTGGAATCCTAAAAAAATCAATATCCCCCATCCTTTCATGACCCCATCTGATGTAGATTCCTGAGTTAATGGATTCTTGTATACCCTCCTTGTACAACATAAAATCTAAAAAATCTGAAAACATCATAAAATCACCAAAAATCCAAAAAAATTATAAAACCACAAAATCCAAAAACATTAGAAAATCCAAAAACCCCCAAAAAATTAAAAAAAATTATAAAATCCCAAAAATAATCATCCAACACATCATCATCCAACTCATCCTAAACCATCCCTATATCATCACTACAAACTAGAACTACATATTCATCACCACCCACATCTTGATGTGCCTTGATCCTGTGGATACAGGGTATGTAGGTAGTCTAGAATACTAAGGAAATATCCATTATGCAAGTACCAAAGATGCAATCATCCAACCCATTTGGATGGTCCCTCTTCGCTGAGCTTACTAAATCTAAGATCAATACACTTGCTAATCATGCTCTTAAAATCACCATATCTCACGCAAAAATCATCAATCAACAAACCAACTACAATCATGACACATGTCCTACTATCTTCTTTGCTCATATTTTGACCTTTATCTCAAATCATCCTATTGATTATTTCCTTAATGGATATATCATTCCTACAATAGGTAGAATCCATCATCCTATCAAATCAACACTTACCTTGGCAAGAGATACAATATCTGTTTGTACTGTTCGGTGGTCTTTTTTATTATTGATTTTTATCTTTTGTCTCAGTCTAAGGCTCACTCCAAAACTACCTTGATCCTACTATATCATGGTATGTGGTAGAAAACACCTAGAATGGGGCATGGTCCTTGTTTTGTATGTTGTTCTTGTAGGTTGATCTCATTACTCCAAGTATAGTATTCATATCTTGTAAATGCAAGGTCAGTTCTAGCATATTATTTCCCTTTTGCATCTAAGGATCATCATATCTTTTACGTACTAAGGACTTATGCTATGAGTCCCCTTCCCTCATACAGGGAGAGTTATATTACCTTGGGCATACATGGGATCATCTTATTATTTGTGGGCCTAGTCCATGCAAAGACGGATATATATCATCACCTTGGTCTTTCATAACTTGGTGAAAATATCCTCTTTCGCTATAATAAATCTAGGATTGCTCTCAAAATTATCAACACAATATCCCATCCCAACCCATTATCCCTAATCTACCCTCATCCATCAAAAACATCATCTAGGCTTTGTATTTAAAGGACCTAATCAATCCCATACCCTAAATATTCAATCCCACCAATCTAACAAACTCCTACCCCCCCATCCAAATTTCAACCAAGCCCCTCTAACAATGTGGCATCTAGTGACTTAGTACTCACCTAAACCAATCACAACCATCCCTAAACCTCCTAACCCCATCTCCCATGGTTCTAAGCATCACAATGTATCATGACAAACATACATTCCATTAACCACATCCTCTCATTACCATCCCATTAACCATTACAACATATATTAACCATATCATTATGTTATCCATCCATCATAGTATACATAATATATGTTTATTAATCTAAGAATATATTCCATTTCCATTATCATTACATCCATACATAATATATGTTTATTAATTTAAGCATATATTCCATTCCCATTACATCCATACATAATATATGTTTATTAATCTTGTTTTATAGGAAAAGAGGGATGAGGGTTTTATAGTTAGATCCTCCTTTCACTACAAACATTCAAGGACATTCAACCGAGTTGAATCACAAATTTTGCAAAAGGATTCACCTACAGGTTGATGGTCACTTGTAACGATGTGGAAACTTGGAATTTGCTAATTAATTAAAACTCATTTATGCTAGAAACCCTAATTATGCAAAATCGTAAGCATATAGACAAATCATGACGAATGCTCGCAGACAGAGATGTAAAATTCAGAGTAGATAATACCAGGTTTTGATATTCCAGATGCAGAAAAGTTAGGGGGTAAAGAGTAGGCGCCCAAGCCCAAGGTACAATTTTTCTTGAGAATCCTGGAAGATGTATGTAACTTGTTTTTGTTGTTCCAAAGATTTTTGTGTCAGAGATCTGAGGGGCTTTTGTGTAAGGCACCTAGGTCAAGGTCCTACTTTTTCTCTCAGATACGGGATCTAAATACTTTGTTACAACCTCCTACAACTCCTTTCCTTCAGATATGCCACTTGTAACCTACAATCACGGAGAATGGGGTTGGGGGTTGTGGTGTTTAGAAGCTTGCCTCAGTTAAGCCCCAGAAGGACATTCAAGTCTTCCAAATATCATTGTCAGATAAAAGAGTGTGTATCCATGTAGGATAGAGGCAAAAACAAATTGATAAATGATTGAAAACACAAATAGATCTCACCTCAAAGGTGTAGCTCGCATGTAGATGGAGATCCTTCAATACATGAGAAAATGAAGCTAAATCTATAATCACAAAGACAACAACAATATTCTACTCTACAAAAACGAATATCTTGAATGCTCTAAAATCATAAATTTGCCAAAAGTTCATAATCATCTTCTAGTTTACAAATGAATCCCTAAACATACTTATATATGCATTCCTACTTTAATTTTGTAATTCAAACATAAGATGTCAGCAATGGAACCTTTTAATGGTCACATAACCAACATTCAAATTTAGGACCTGCCTAAAATAGGGTGAGACTAGGGCATAAGTGCCCAAGCCCTTATGTCCTATTTTGGGGCAGGGTCAATCCCACAGATGTCCCTCAAGCCCCATTTAACATGGGTTTCAAGCCATTTTTCATTGGGAGTTAAAATGAACATGCAAGATGTAAAACAAGGGAGCCAGGAGCTAAACTTCTGAGGTAAAAGTCCTAGGGGACATTTTATGACGTAACATTTAGCCCCCACTCTAATGTATGTATGATCTTACAACCCATACATGCATTAAAGTAGTACAATCAAAACATAGCAAACACGCCAAGCACTTGAAGCTAATGTATACACAAAGATTGAGGAACTATTTCTAGCCCCCAGTCTCAGGTAGACATTAGAGAAAACATGTCAGATACGCCAAACA
This sequence comes from Cunninghamia lanceolata, assembly GCA_027924645.1. Taxonomy (NCBI): domain Eukaryota; kingdom Viridiplantae; phylum Streptophyta; class Pinopsida; order Cupressales; family Cupressaceae; genus Cunninghamia; species Cunninghamia lanceolata. Next base: position 5,882,451 of record BSBN01000219.1, on the reverse strand, counting down.
CAGTGAAGATAATAACATGCATGTAAAACATGGAGAAGACAGTAATAGGCACACAAGACACAGAGAAGACAATATTGAAGACACGCAAAACGCAATGAATATAGTGAATGCAATGATTATTTCTTTTTCATTTTCATATAGATAAATGAATGTAGATACATGGAAAGTAAAAATGCAACACGCAACCCCAAAATGTAGGAGGAGCATTTTACCACGCTCTTTGGACTACATATGGGGAAGCAGACATGCAATACAAATCTCAAAGTGTAGGAGGGGAATTTCTCCATGCTCTTTAGACTACACTTGAGAACAAGCATGCCACACAAATCATAAATCATAGGAGGGGCATTTCGCCACGCTCTTTTGACTATACTTGGGAAAAAACACACCATACAAATCCCAAAGCATAGGAGGGGCATTTCACCATGCTCTTTGGACTATCCTTGGAAAAAAACACGTGAAAGACACACGGAAGACATGAGCATCGTATAGCATGCCAAAGACATACTATACATCTAAAACACAACAAACAAGGCAATGAAAGGAACCTATTGCTAAGCCCCCACCATCTCAAGCATGCTACAAGCACACCTAATGGTAGGACTTATGCCACAACAACTACCAAAGACACACTTAAGGGAGGATACACCAACCCCGCCTACTTAGAGGACTTTTTAAAATAAAAAGGATGTGCACTAGCTCAAGAGATACACCATCCTCGCCTCCGCAGAGGGCTTTAAATAAAAAAGATACGCACTAGCTCAAGAGATACAATATCCCACCTCTGCAGAGGGACTTCTTATTGTAATATAAAATAAATATGTGCACTCGCACAGAGATACAACATCCCATCTCTACAGAGGGCTTACAAACACACTTCGTTAGTACCAAAATCATCAGATAGCTTACCTTATATGCCCCCACCTTGAGGTGGTTTATATCATGTACCGATATCAAGCACATTAAGGTAGAGATAAAACACACAAGGGAAAAGGAGCTCTCATAAATCCCATGCCTCCAAAGGTGACATGTACTTTACGATTACCAAATGTTCCCACAAACACACAATTTCCTGCAAGAAGAGAGGTTAGAAATCTTTATCTAAGATATTAACCACATCACATGATAAAAGCAATGCATGAAAGTAATTACATCAAGAGCCAAGGTCCTACTACGGATTTTAGAAACTGAGTATAACTGCGGGGCTATACTGCAGAGATCTTAGAACTGAGTGTAACCAAGGTGAGACCCAAGATAAACAAAGTGCACAGAGCAGCTATATTGTTATGGTTTGTTAGAAAATATAAGAGAACATCAAAATATCACATGGAGTGGTTCTACTAGCCAAGCATCAGATAATATATATCAACCCCATCGTCATGTATGGACTAGGTTCATTTTTGCTTACTCACTAAAGGGACACATGGTCCATATTAGTATTTATTTGTTTTTTGTCATTCGCTAGCTAGATAGAACCACTACAAGAAGGTAAAAAATAAATCAATAGAGGAGAACAAGTGTCTTAGGGTCGTCACATAGGAAGGTGTCCCTAGGTCAATAACCGCAACACTATGCCCCTAAGACACGACACACAACAATAAAAATAGAGGAAAGGAGCGATATAGAATAACATGATGATACAAATAGAATGGCCATTCTAGAGGCGGTCTCTCGGTATCCTTGACCTTACAAGAGTATCAAGGGTCATCTAAGGAGGCCTAAACAACACATAGCACATCACGGGGGAATCACAACACAGAATTAAAGGGTTAGAAATACTTACCTGTTGATATGCCCATACTAGAATTTGTGACTTGTGAGCATCTTAGAAAGATACTCCATCAAGTTTTGTGTGAAGCTTGAGTGGTTCATATTAGATTGTTCTTTGTTTTCAGAATGTCCATGTGGTGCTTGTTTCCCAGATCTTTGTAAATTTCAAACCTTTTGTTCCTTGTGAGGTGGAGAACCACTGTTATTTCCTATTGATGATAACCATCGTATTCTTTTTTGATCCATTGATTTCTTATTGTTTTAAATTCATCTATAGTAGCACAAGAAGGACTATCTTCCACCGTATCAATCTTTTCTTGTGTCATAATCTCTTCTTTCAGTTGTTCTGTTTGTCTTTCCAATGCATTTTGGTTGACTCCTGATCCTTGAAGGGATAATGGCCAAAGAACCTCAATATATATATCATTTCTTCATTGATGAGGTAATACTTAAATATTTTCCTTATCCACCTCTATTGTAGCAACTATCTCATCATAGTTCAGATAATCCTCTTCTGGTTTAGGTGTATTTTGATCCATTATGTTGTTATTTGCATGCTTAGGGAAGGGATTAGTAAAGATCTGTAAATTCTAATTTAGAGGAGCAATTGACTCATTTCTATTATCATTCACACTAGATACCTATATAACATTTGAGTTGATGAGGTCTTGTATTTCACGTTTAAGATGCATGCATCATTTGGTATCATGTCCTTATTGTCAATGAAAATGGCAAAAAGAATTAGCATTGAAGTAAGGTCCTTGCATTCTACTAGGATCCAATGGTTTAATCAGAGGAAGCTTCAAGAGGTTATTACTCATAGCTTGATTCATGATAGAATGTAAGGAGTCAGATATCAGAGTGAATTGTCTTTGTTGTTGTCTATTTTGAAACGGTGTACTCTTCGGATTAGTGATAGCGGGTACTTGTGAAAAATTGTTTGAATTCTATCCATTAATCTTGATGGAACTCTTATTATTTCTCTTAAAGTTGTTTTATGAAGGTCCACCCGTGGATTGACCAACTTGAGCCGATGAGTTTTGGTTTTCATACTGACTAGACAAAAGTTGGTAATCATGAAGGGAAGTGCATAAATGTTGAAAAGAGTTATACTTCATCAAGAGAATCGTATCACAGATGTTAGGTTCTAGATTTGTAATAAATACCTTCTGAACATCCTCATCCTTCATCAAATATTGAATTTGTGCATAAAGAGCTTGATTTCAACTAATAAACTCAGTTAACTTCTCTTTCAAACCTTGTTTTCAATGAACTAAATCAATCAAAGAAACTTGAGGTCCAATGTTTGCTTTAAAATGTTGTAAGAATTGACCAACTAGCTGTGAAAAAGAGTGTATTGAATTCGAACGTAAAGAGAAAAACCATTCTAAAGCAATATCTTTAAGAGATCATGGGAAAAGTTTTGCTAACAAATCTTTCTCAAAGTAGAAATCACTACACATAGCCGTGAATGCTGCCACATGAGTATTAGGATCACCTTTTCCACCATATTTTTCAAAGCAAAGAGTTTCAAACTTCTCAGACATAGGGGTTCTCAAGATTGCATAAGATAGAGGACTACGAGCATGATAAGTTGGTATATTAGGTTGTGAAGAATTTGTCAACCTCATCACATTTTGTTGTAAAGAAGTCATGCCTTGTAAGAGTTGGTTTAGGAAGGCATCATTAGGAAATGTTGTTTAAGATTTCGAAGCCATGTGCATGATATTTTGAGTGGATTGGTTGTGAGCAGAAATGAAAGGTGGTTGAGAATAATTGTAGGTGTGAGGTGGTTCTGAATAGTTGTATGTAAGAGGTGTTGAGAATAAGTGGGATGGATAGGTGGTTGAGATTGATTATTCATAAAAGAGGTCACCTTAGGTGCTAAGTTTTGATAGTTGAATCCCATAGCTTTGTAATTTTGTGAATTATTTCCATTAGATACTCCAATACTAGTGGTAGCATTACTAAAAGCATTTGCATTAGTAGTTAAAATTGTTGATGTAAATGTAGACATTCTAGTAGTCGGTATAGGTGCGGATACTTGTGTATGAGACGGTGATGACATGTTATTAATAAAATTCACACATTCAATCATCAGCAGAACATTATGATGCACTATATACATTAATCCACAAAGTGCATTAACACCATCTTGTCCTTCTTTCAATAATTCTCTTATGTTATGAATCACAGGTATAGCTTCGTCTGCTATCCTTTCATTTTCCATAAATGCTTTAAAATCACCTAGTTCTTTATCTAGTTTATTTATTTGCTCATCAAGTACATGTGTTATCACATCAATAGGGTCCTTAACATCATGAAATATTTGTTCTTCCATTGTAGTTGTAGGAGGTATGTTATCTTGCAGATGTTGTGTTTCTCCTTTTGTAAAGAAGGTGTTCAATGGATTTTCAGAGGTAGGAACACCATTGGTTTCAGGGGCACTAGAACCCATTAGTCTAATACTTCTCATTAAAGGGATATTTCTATTAGGGAAGTGGGTTATAATACTCATGCAAAATCATACAACACTCAATGCACAAACTAGCAAAACAATCCCAAGGAACAAGATATGCTTATTGAAATACACCTAAAATGTTCACTTTTCCCACAATATTTCAATGCAAATCACTAAAAGAAGAAGTATTGTGAGAAATTTAAAGAGGGGGAGAAAATTAAATGCTTATTATCAATCCAATAATGTAACAATATCCTTCACAACACACCTATGATGCAAATCTAGATTCAAGATAAGTAAAAATCTAGTGAAAATGCAAGGTTTTCAAACCCTAATTGTGAAATCTAAATGCAAAAGTACACTATGATGAAACACTATAGTCCAAAATCAGATTTGAAAGAGTGTTTAAAAGAGTAGTAAAATCTAAAACAAGATTTTAACCACAAACCCTAGCTATTGCATAAACTAGGTTATATGAAAAATGCACAATTTCAAGCAAAATCTAACAAATTAAGTGTTCAAATGCAATGAAAATGATTAATTAAACTGTAATTTATATCAAATCTGATGCAAAAATTAGAAATAAAATAAAATTATGAAATTAATGCAAACTATGTCAAAATGCAAGCCTAAGATGCCAATTTGTTTCAAATTTTACAATTTTTTTTAATAAATTTTCAAATTCAATAAGATGAAAATTAAATGAATGAATGTAAATCTAAAATACAACACTCAAAAAGATGCAAAAAAACATGGGTTCACAAAAAAAATTTATAGGAAAAGAGGGAAGAGGGTTTTATAGTTAGATACTCCTTTCACTACAAACATTCAAGGACATTCAACCGAGTTGAATCACACCTTTTGCAAGAGGATTCACCTACAGGTTGATGGTCACTTGTAACGATGTGGAAACTTGGAATTTTCTAATTAATTGATTAATTAAAACCTGATTATGCTAGAAACCCTAATTATGTAAAATCGTAAGCAAACGGACAAATCATGATGAATGCTCGTAGACAAAGATGTAAAATTTAGAGTAGATACATACCAGGTTTTGAGATTCTAGATGCAAAAAAGTTAGGGGCTAAAGAGTAGGCACCCAAGCCCAAGGTACAGTTTTCTGTTGAGAATCTCGAAAGATGCCTATAACTTGTTTCTGTTGTTCCAGAGATTTCTGTGTCGGCGATTCGAGGGCTTTGGTGTAAGGTACCCATGTCTAGCTCTTACTTTTTCTCTCAAATACGGGATCTAAATACTTTGTTCCAGCCTCTTGTAACTCCACTCCTTCTGATATGCCACCTGTAACCTGCAATCATAGATAATGGGGTTGGGGGTTGTGGTGTTTAAGATCTTGCTTCAGTCAAACCCCAGAAGAATATTCAAGTCTTCCAAACACTGTTGTTAGATAAAAGAGTGCGTATACCTACAAGATAGAGACAAAAAATTGATAAATGATTGAAAACACATATATATCACCTAAGAGGTGTAGCTTGCATGTAGATGAAGATCCTTCAATACAATAGAAGATGAAGTTAAATCTATAATCACAAGCACAACAACAATATTCTATTCTGCAACAATGAATATCTTGAATGCTCTAAAATCATAAATTTGTGAAAATTTCATTGCTAGCAAGAGACGCTTCTCCGGTATAGAATAGAATGTTGTCATTGATGGAAACAAGACTCAGAGACATCACCAGTATGACAAGAAAACATAACTTCAAAAGATCATATTGGAATTCAGGTCTGGTTGGAAAAAATGACTAAGTATGGACAAGAAACAGAGTAAGGGACAGAAAGAGGATCAGTGTCCTTCAGCGGATGTAGATCTAGAAATGTGGCTCAGGTATAATGTTCATATTTGTTTGGTGTTGTTTAACTCCAGTAATCAAATTCTAACCTCCTCTAGAAGTCACTCAGAAGAAATAACTAAGTCTGGATGAGCAGAGGTATAGCAACGACAGTGAACAGGGCACAGTACAATGGTCCGCATTCCTCCGCAGGAGAGTATTTTTCTATGCGGTTTTAAGGTATTGTAAACACTTGTATGTGTTGCAAATATGTGCCTAAGTGGGTTGTCATTGATGTCAACATATCCTTGTTGCCATTGGTGTTAACTGTATCCTATTTTGTTGTCTGCATAGAAGATCGAGTTGTTGAGGATATTGAGAAAATTATTGATAATCAATGTATGTGGATCATGTGGCTAAGTAGAGGATTGTCATAGATTGCTCTAGTTAAGATTTGAGAAGTCCACATGAAGATTTGAAGGAGTTATGGCCATCTGAGTATAACTGGTTCCTGCAATACTCAGGAAAGATAAAGTGACAGGAAAGAGGTCTGGATTTCTCTAGAAATATAGACTTATCATTTATGGATTTGAAGGCATGTTTGGGAAGTCAATGTGTATCATCAACATCAGTGGTTCGTGGATTAGAGGTCCACAAGCTATCCTTCTAGTCTGACAGTCATGGCAGAGAGTGTTCTTGAGGTTCCGGAGGAAGATTCAAATGTTTCTGATAATTTGGTTTAGAATGGATGTTATTGGTGAATTCAATGTGCTTGTGGAGGTCTCTGGATTGTATGGCTACTATGTTAGAGGTCCGCATGGAAGTTTGAGCTTGTTGATTGAAGATTTCTTCTTGAGGCTGATGTTCTTCCCAGTCTTGGCCAACTGAATGTTCCTAGCCTATTGTGGATGCCTTAAAAACATTTTTATGAAGTGTGGAGTGGTTGTAGAAGTAGATTCAAGTCTCAGTTGTGTTTAGCTGATAGTCTAATGATCCACGTCAAGTTTAGCCAACCTTGTTGATCATTCCAAGGTTGATGAAGTATATAAATACTTGTTGAAGAGGTATTGAAATAATCCTTGTCCAAAACAGATAAAATCTGAAGAAAGGATCAGGAGTAGAGTAGAAAAGAAAAGGAGCGAGAGTAGTGTAGAATGTGAAGAAGAGTTTGAGGCAAAGCAAAAGTTCTTGAGCATTCATTGAAACTTAATCAGGCATGAAGTAAATGTTATTTCTTAGTTAATTCTTTCTAAATAAATTTTGTAGGCAGTGAGCCTCTCTTTTGAGCAGTGACCTCGAGGCAGTGCACCTGAAGGTATGTGCCTTCTATTTTACTAAGTACTTTTAATAGGGTACACATTTTGTGGGTTAACCCCCACTGTGGTTTTTCCCTTAACCGCGTTTCCACATCAAAATCTTGGTGTCAAGTGTGTTATTTATGTTTCTTCTCTTATGTTGTTGATTAATGCTTTAATGTTTACATCACTAATCTGATAGTAAGATAATAAAGAAGGTTAAAGGCAGAAAAGTTTTTGTGGGATAACTGATTCACCCCCCACCCTCTCATCTATCTAGTTCCAACAATTGGTATCAGAGACAGATCCTCTCGTAAAAGCCTAACCGCTTGAGGAGATCCAGGATGTTGACCTACAAGAAGGATAGTCCAAGATTTGATGGAACAAATTATTCTATATGGAAAAATCGCATGGAGTGCCATTTGCAATGCATGGGTGATGCCTATTAGGCAATAACTAGTGTTGAGTATAAACCTCCAGAGAAAGGCCTTTCAACTCCTGATCAAGTCAAAGATGCTAAAAATAATCTTCGAGTTAAAGAAGCCTTGTTGAGAGCCCTAACTGATTCAGAAATAACAACTGTCTTTGGTCTAAAAACTGCTTATCAAATCTGGAAAAAGTTGGAGTATCTGTATGAAGGTGATAAATATGTCAAATGTGCAAAGATGCAAAGTCTGAGAGGAAAATTTGAAACTATGAGGATAAGCGAAGATGAAAACATCACAATCTACATGCAAAAGATAAATGAACTTGTGTGTGGCATTAGGTGTGCTAGCAAAACTTTGGAAGAATCAGAAATTATGTCAAAAGTACTCAGATCTTTACCATATTCATACAAACATAAGGTTGTAGCTATAGAAGAGATCAAGACAGTCTCAGAGGTTATAAGAGATCATCTGGTTGGCAAAATTTTAGCTTTCAAATTAAGTGATTTTGGTGATTCTCTTCCCAAGTCTTAATCTACATTCAAGGCCAGTGTATATGGAAAACAAAGATATGATCTGGGTGAAAGCTCTTCTGCAAGATCAAATAGATTTGTTAAGACAAGAAAGAATCTTGAAGATGTTGAAATAGAAGCAGCATATCTTGAAGCTCTTATTGCCAGAAGAATGCCAAGAGGATCCGGTAAGTATGAAGGAAAATTACCACTCAAATGCTTTGCTTGTAATAAGATTGGTCATTTTGCCTCAAGATGTCTGGAAAGGTTTTCAAAACCAAACCCTAATAGGTATAAAGGTCAGAAGAAATGTTACTATGTCCAAGAAAATGGAGAAGAAGGGGTAACAGATGATGAATCTAATCATGGAGGCTCCTCTGAAAATGATTTGGTGTTTATTGATATCAAAGAAGAAGATCCAATGTCTATTGAATCTGCTAGCTGTGAAAATGTGGAAAGTGCCTTGGTTGCTCAGGTTATTGAAAAGGATGAATGGGTGATTGATAGTGGATGTTCTCATCACATGACTGGTGACAAGAGCAAGTTTGTGAACTTTGAAAACTATGAAGGAGGACTTGTGAAATTTGGAGACAACTCAGCTGGTAGAATCTGTGGCAGAGGATCCATCTCTTTTGATGGCAAGAACAGCACCAATGATGTTCTATATGTGGAAGGACTGAAACATAATATTCTCAGTGTTGGACAGTTGGTTGACAAGGGTTATGATCTTTGGTTCAAGGATGGAAAATGTAGAATCTTGGAAAGCTCTGGAACTGAAATTACATCTGGTACTCAAACCAGAGGTAACATCTTTCACTTAAGTAGTTCTGGGAAAAGTTGTTTGATTACTTAGACAGATCAAAGTTGGCTATGGCATAGGAGGATGTGTCATGAAAATTTTGACAACATTGTCAAAATAAGTTCCACTCAAGCTGTAAGAGATCTTCCAAGACTTGTGAAACCTAATAACATATGTAGAGAATGTCAATTGGGCAGACAGAACAAAATTTCTTTCAAGAGTAAGGAGCAAGGTTCAAGTGAGAGATTGGAACTGGTACATATTGATCTCTGTGGTCCAACTAGAATTAGGAGTGTGTAAGGAGACAGATATTTCAAGTTGCTAATTGATGATTACTCTCGGATGATGTGGGTAAATTTTCTGAGAGAAAAATTAGAAGCCCTTGACAAGTTTAAGGTGTTCAAGATGATGGTTGAAAATGAGATTGATGGAAAATTAAAGTGTCTGAGATCTGACAGAGGTGGAGAATTTACCTCCGATGAGTTTGATGCTTTATGTGAAAAGTATGGAATAAAAAGATAGTTATCTACTTCTAGGACTCCTTAGCAAAATGGAGTTGTGGAAGAAAAAACTAGACCATTCAAGAAGCTGCTAGAACCATGATGATGGAAACAAATGTTCCTCAAGTTTATTGGAGAGAATCCATGAGTACTGATGCCTACACCCTTAACCAGGTGCAAATCAAAGGAAATTCTGGTAAGACTCCTTATGAGCTTTGGTTTGGTCATCCTCCTACTGTGAGATACTTCAGAGTCTTTGCTAGTAAATGTTATATCAAAAGAGATGAGGACTTAGGTAAGTTTGAGGTAAGAGTGATGAAGGAATATTTTTGGGATACTCAACTCAAAGTAAGGCCTACCGGTGCTTCAATAAAAGATTGAAGAAGATTGTTGAAAGTGTGAATGTTAAAGTTGATGAAAGCAAGGAAGGAAACTCCAGGTACTCCAGATATGATTCAAATGATCAAGATGAAAGTCAAAATCAAGGAAGGCAAGTTCAAGTTCAGACCCAAATTCAATTTGAACCGGTGACTCTAGAGGTTAACACAAATGATGAGGAACAAGTTCAAGAAACAGAAGCTCAAACAATCTCCAAAACTCCCAAGTATGTAAGGTTAAATCATCCTGAAGATTAGATCATAGGAGATAAGAGTAAAGGTGTTCAAACTAGGAGAAAAATGTCTGAAGATCAAAAAGAGATTTGTTTGATTTCAAGGATTGAACCTAAATCAATAAGTGAAGCTTGAAATGATCAAAACTGGGTCAAAGCAATGGAAGAGGAATTGATGCAAATTGAAAAGAATCACACATGGGATCTAGTTCCTAGACCTGAGGACAAAAATGTGATTGGAACCAAATGGTTCTTCCGAAATAAACTAATGAAGATGGTGAGGTTGTAAGGAATAAGGTAAGGTTGGTATGTAAAGGCTACTCTCAAGTAGAAGGAATTGATATTGAAGAAACTTTTTCTCTGGTGGCAAGGATAGAGGTAGTTAGATTATTTCTTGCATTTGTTGCTTTCAAATATTTTAAAGTATATCAAATGGATATAAAATCGGCATTTCTAAATGGAGATTTGGAGGAAGAAGTCTACATTGAGCAACTAGAAGGATTTCAGTTGTCTGATCAAGGAGATCTAGTTTGTAGATTAAGAAAAGCCTTGTATGGACTCAAACAAGCTCCAAAAGCATGGTATGCCAGATTGGATAAGCATTTGCTTAAGCTAGGATTTAGCAAAGGTACTGCTGATAGTAATCTCTACTTTAAAATTGATCATGAGGACATTCTAATTGTTGAAGTTTTTGTTGATGATATCATTTTTTTGTGGAAATGAATGCATGTGTAAAGCATTGCTGATCAGATGAAAAGTGAGTTTAAGATGTCAATGTTTTGTGAGATGAATTTCTTCCTAGGTCTACAAATTGTTCAATCAAATAAATGTATCTTCATATCTTAGTCCAAGTATGTAAAAGAATTGCTAAAGAAATTTGGAATGGAAGACTCAAAGCCAGTAGATACACCTATGGTAACCGGATGCAAGCTAAGCAAAGATGATGAATCTCCCAAGGTAAATTAGAAAAGATATAGATCAATGATTGGAGGATTTCTTTATTTAACCCAGACCAGACTTGACATCATGAATGCAGTTAGACTTGTTGCCAGATTTCAAGCTGATCCAAAAGAATCCCATGTTATGGTAGTCAAAAGAATTTTCAGATATCTCAAGGGGACAATTAATTATGGACTGTGGTATCCAAAGGACAATAACTTCACTCTTCATGCATATACAAATGTTGATTGGGTAGGAGATGTGGATGAAAAAAAAGTACTAGTGGTGGTACATTCTTCTTGGGGAGAAGATTGGTCTCTTGGATAAGCAAAAAGCAAGAGGCAATATCTTTGTCTACTACAGAAGCAGAGTACATAGCAGTAGCAAATAATTGCACTCAGGTTTTGTGGATGAAGCAAATGTTGAAGGACATCAAAATTGTGTTTGAGGAGCCAGTCACAATTTTCTGTGATAATTCTAGTGCAATCAGCATCTCAAATAATCCAATATTGCATTCAAAGACAAAGCATATATCTATCAACTTTCATTTCTTGAGAGAGAAAGTAAATGAGAATAAAGTCAAGTTGGAGTTTGTGCCTTCTAAAGATCAAATTGTAGACATCTTCACTAAGCCTCTTCCCAAGGATACTTTTGAGTATCTCAGAGAGAAGTTAGGGGTTATTACCCCTCCTAAGTAGAACTAAGATGCACTAAGGTGCATCAGTTCAGTGGAATTCATATTCATATCTTGTGATCCGGATTGATGTTAAGGAGGTACTACTGAAAGGGGGAGTAGTCAATATGCAAATTTTGGGATCAATCTAAAGCAAAAAGGGAGAAAAGATAGCAAAAAGCACACATCAATAAGGTATCACTTTTTGAGAGAGAAGGTGATAGAGAATGAAGTAAAGATGGAATATGTGTCCACAAAGGATCAGATTGCAGATATTTTCACTAAGCCTCTGCCTAAGGATACTTTTGAGTATCTCAGAGAAAAGTTAGGGGTCATTACCCCTCCTTTCCTAAACTAAGATGCATAGAAATGCATTAGTCTAGTGATGCTCAAAGTCTCATTCTTTGATCTGTATTGATGTTTTGAGGGTTGCCTCTAGCTAGATGTTTCTGATAAAGAAAGTGTTGATAGAAGAGAAAGTTCAATGGATCACATTAGCAACATGAAAGTATGTGCCCTTTTCCATTGATGTCAAAGGGGGAGAGAAATCATGTGAAAAACTCAGGGGGGGAAAGAATGAAGATGTGTAAAGAGAAAGGGGGATAATTTTGTCTTGATGGCCTTTTCAGTTTTTCACATCATATGTTGCCATCAATGACAAAGGGGGCGATTGTTACAAGTATGTGCCTAATCAGTGTTGTCATTGGTGTCAATTGTGCACTTATTTTGTTACTTTCTCATGATCTTGATGTTGAGGATATTGAGAAAATTAGCTCCTCTGGTAGAAATAGTGAGTTGCAGTAGAAACAGTGTATTGCATACAGAAGAACAATCTAGAAGATTGTTCTGCATTTTTTGTAGGATGAATATCTTGATCTGTGGATTGAAAGTTATGTAGAAGTCTATTTGAAGATGTTATATTCCAAGTTTGAGCCTCTAGTATAAATATTTGAGAGTATTATGTTCACCAGAGTGAAAACTGCTTTTTTTGTATATTTGGTGGTAACAAGGAGAAAGTATTTTGCTCTGCATTCCTCTGCAATGATGAGTTATGATCTGCAGTTCTAGAGTTAAGTCTAGGACGATATTATGAGCCTTCAAGTCAATTGGTTTGTGATCCTGTGGTCTGCAAGTGATCTTTTCCTTATGACAGTGGCTGACAGTGTTGTTCTTGTGCTCCAGTTTGAAGAATCTGATGGGTAAAGTGTTCGGGTATTGTGCGGATGTTTCTAATGATTATAATGTACTTGTGGATATCTCTTGATCATGTTCCTATCTTTTGGTTGGTCTGCAGAGAGCATTTTGGATCGTGAAAGAAGATTGTTCCTAGAGAACTCAGTGTGACACCAGTCTTGGCTGACTCAGTTGTTCTCACTACTTACGAAGATGCATGGAAGATTGTGGAAGTGTGTCATGACATGGAAGATTGAATTTAAGTCCCAGCTAAGGCATGGCATGATCTGCATACATCTTTACATCTTTTCCTTAGCTAAATTTGTATTAGGTCTAGACTTATTTTATGTATGTTTGTAATGCCAACCTTGGAGATTGTTCCAATGGTTGATGAATGTAATGCCAACCTTGATGCAGATTCCAAGGTTGATGAATTGTATAAAAGCATGTAATGTAGTTGCAAAAAAGTGTACATCCTGGTGCTAAAATGAAAAGATAAGTGTGAAGGTGTGAGAAGATCAGAGCAGGGAAATTATACTGTGCTTCAATGGAACTAAACTCAAGCATGGAGTAGATGCTACCAAATCAGTTCACCATCCTTTTGAAGTGACCCACCCCTTAGCAGTGAGCCATCCTTAGTAGTGAGTTGTTCTTGGCAGTGAGCCTCAACTTTTGTAGTGAGCATTTTGGGTAGTGATCCCTAAGGAAGCGAGCCTTTTTTTTAGTATTGCTATAACATATATATCTTTGTGGGCTAACACCCACCGTGGTTTTTCCCTTATAGGGTTTTCCACGTAAAAATCTGGTGTCTTATGTGTTAACATGTGTAGAGCTTCTTATTTCATGGTTAAATTTGAATAACAATAAATAAGTGTTTGATGTGTTAATGTTCATAAGTGTTCAAAGTTTTAGGGACAACTGATTCACCCCCCCTCTCAGTTGTTCAGTGCATTTCAACAAAATCAACTTCCTCTCAATCTTGAATGCGAGAAGAAATAGGTACATAGGGTACTATGGACCAACTTGAAACTTCTTCCTTTAACTCTTTGTTCTTTAGCTCTTCTTTTGATTCAATTTATGTCAATGGGATGTTCTCTTGTTGAGGTGATGTTTGTCAAGATAAAGCTTGTCATTTTCTCCTTCTTTCTCTTGCATTTTGATTTTTTATTGTCTTGTTAGTTATATTTGCGAAAGGAATCTCATGAGTTTCCACATTCTTTGATATTTTAGAAGAGGAATCTGGTACAAAATTGATCTTTTGTAATGAAATGCTTTGCTCTTTACGGTTATCTCCCGATCCTTGTAAGGATGATGAGGGAGGAACCTTAGAAAAAATTCCTTTTCCTCTTGGTTGAGGGGGTTCCTTCAGCTCGGGCTTCTGTTCACTCTCTATTTTTTTAATAGGAGGAATTGTGGCCATAGGGGACTGAGAGGGTCCAAGAGTATTCTTTCCATATGATAGCTGAGCTATTAACTTTGCCTTATTTTTTTATATGCCAAGAAAAATTGATCTTCTCTTGGTTGGTTTAGTTTAGTAGGTTGTGGCCAAAAGTAGTCCAAGTTGAAGTTTTAATGAGTAACCAAAGGTTTCTATCCACTAAGGTGGACAATGTGTACTCAACCTTGATGAGGAAATTTTAAGCATTTATGAATGGTAGAAGGGACTGCTTTCATGGACTTAAGCCATGGATGGCCTAATTTCACACAAAATAGGTCTAAGGTGGGAATGATGACAAATGGTTCTTCGAGAGCTTTTTCCACTACTTAAATCAATAATGTAATTTTCCCAATAGCCAGGAGGAAATATCCATTATGTGCCTTAATCATTACGTGCATAGGATCATAAATGTCTTGTGCCAAATCATGCATGTATAAGAACTCTTTAGTTATCACATTTGTCATACAATTAGGATCGATAAGGACTCCTCTTGTAGAATTCCCACTTATATGTGTTGTGATGTAAAGAGGGCCATCAATATCTCTAATTGTAACCTCATGTGGTGTAAATGATATTACAGGGTCAGGAGTCTTCCTTTTCAAATTAACTCAAGGAGGAACCATACCACCCTTATTTTGATTAGACTTTTGCACACCAAGGCACTAGTTTGAGAAAATTAGGTTTTTGAAAATAAAAAACACACTAATTTCACTACAAACAAAGTGGGTATGATGTGAAGAGTACTGTACAACAAGGCAATGTAAATGATTTAAAAGTTTTCTCATAGAAGTGTGAGAAAGAAGCTAAAGTCCTTAGTGGTGAAATACATAATGTTTAATTACAAAAATTGGGATTTTAAAATCAAGGATGTCAATGATGCAACACTACAATTCAAAATCTGTTTTAAATTATTGTTTATGATAGCAACAAAATCTGAAATAAGATTTTGACTACAAACCCTAGCTTTGCAAATGACTAGGTTATAGGAAAAATGTAAGTTTTCAACAAAACCCTAGCAAATGAGATCTTCAAATGCAAGATGTAATATCATGAAATGATTAATTGCTATAATATGTATCATATTTGATGTAAAAATTACAAAATCCAATGTTTTAATGATATGCTATGAAAAGAATGCAAAACTATGCCTTTATGTAATCTTAGATTACTTATTTTTTCAAATAATGCATGATGATAAGTATACTATGAAATAATGCAAGATCTAAATTCAACACTTAGTAAGATGCAAATGCTCGATGCTACGAGTTCACCAAAATATTATGTATGAAAAAAGAATGAATGATTTGAAGTAGTATGCACACTAAATCAAATCCTCTTCCACAATAACATTCAAGGACAAGACCGAGCCAAATCACCACCAAATGGAGGTGGACTCAACTATAGATCTTGTGCTCAAGAGTGCTATGGAAAGATTATATTTAACCAATCCTTTTTATCAAACCCTAGGTCAAGTATGCATAAAACCCTAGTTCTAAGATAATCAACTTCTAATAGACAGAAGATGACTGAAACCTAGAATTTGGATGCACATGAGTAATTAGAGAGACATCAAAACCTATGCCCCAGAAGTTAGAAAGTCAGAGAACTATTTTGTGGTGCCCAAGTCTAGAAAGACAGAATCTTCACACTAGAAACTAAAAAAATATCGTAAAGAGTGTCCTGATGCCAAATTCAATACCTATTAAGCAGGAAGACTATTTCATGGGTGCCCAAGTCTTCCATAGAGGAATCTTCCTGAAATGCTTTTGGATCTCAAAACCCTTTCCCTTACACAACCTTCATCTACCTTCACCTTTTTAGATTTTGCATCTGTAACCTGCACATAAGAAGAAAAGGGGTTTGGGGGTTGTGGTGTTTAGGGATTTGCCTTAGTTAAATCCCAGGATAGCATTCAAGCTTCCCAACACTATTGTTAGAGAGTGTGTTCCCTTGTAGGGCAAAGGCTAAACAAAATGATGATTGAATGATTCAAATAACAATGATATCACCTCAGAGGTGAAGCCCTTAGGAGAATCAAGATCCTTCAACTCGTAAGGAGATGGATTCATATGATTCCAAATCTGTAACAATGCACATAATACAAACACAAATCTACTCTAAACATAATTAATACTTTGAATGCTCTTTGCTTCAAGATCATAAGTTCTCTATATCCATCTAGGTTCATAATGAATTCAAAAACACACTTATATATGCTTTCCCACTAACATTCATGAATTAAATCAAAAGAGCTGACAAAGAGAAACCTTTTTAAAGGTCTTATGCCAACATGCATTGAAATTTGCCCTAACCAATTCGGCACCGGTGCTAAAGTCCCAAGGTACCTTTTGGTCTAGGGTAAGGCTAAGAATGGGCCCCTAGTTCCTAATTTGCATTGGTATAGGGGGATTTTGCATCGAGATGAATACTTTACATGTATAATGTATTCGCGAGGACCTAGGAGCTAAACTAGGAGGTAAAAAGGCAGGTGTCCACTTTTTACTCTATAACAAATATAAATCTATTTTAATAGTTTTTTAATTTCAATGGTTTTATGGAATATATATATATATAAGCATTTGTAAGAGAGATAAAGATTTCCTCTCTCTTAAATCATACATCTATGCCTTTTAAACACTCAAAGTATGTATGTGTTTAAACAACTTTATGGAATATATGTGTGTGTGTGTGTGCAATTTCTTTAATATCTATATATATGCGATTTCTTCAAAATATATGTATGTATGTGTATATGTGATTTCTTAGATTGGAAAGAATTGCCTTGTTAAAAAAATTATTTTTAAATAAACACATTGTTGGTTAAAGTTTATGGGAATGTTTATATATATATATATATATATATATCCGATTTCTTCAAAATATATGTATGTATGTGTATATGTGATTTATTATTGGTTAAAGTTATATATATTCGTACAATGGGATAAAGTTATATATTCAAATATATTATATATATTTGAACTATGTTTTGTATATATGTATGTATGTATGTATCCTTAAATTTATGTGTTATCCTATATATATATATATATATGTGTGTGTGTGTGTGTGTGTGTGTGTGTGTGTGTGTGTGTGTGTGTGTGTGTGTTTGTGTGTGTGTGTGTGATTTCTTAAAATAGAAAAGAATTACCTTGTTAATAAAATTATTTTTAAATTAACATATTGTTGGTTAAAGTTATATATATTCACACAATGGGATAGAGTTATATATAAAAGCTAACTTTTGCATACATATATGTATCCTTAAATTTATATGTGTTATCCAAAAACTAAAGAGTTTTGTTTGTAGAGTTATTTCCTTGTTCATGGCCTATTGTGTGCTTTGAAGGTAAAATATTAAGAAAATAAAGAAAAAGGTTTTAAATTAAAAAAATTCTTAGTGGGGTGAGATGTGGCTCAAGAGTTTCCACCCTAAGGCTCGACCCCATGTGGCAATGACCTTGTGCCTCATAGATGCTAAGATCCGCAACCTCCATGGAGGCCATCGACCCCTTTACGGACAAAACTCTCCCCTTTATTGGCCCCTCTGTGGATAAAACTAGTTAAAATATGACATTTCTTTTTCTTCAAAAATAAAATAAATATTAATTCTCAACATCTTAAATATTGTTTGGATCTCTCTCTCTCTCTCTCTCTCTCTCTCTCTCTCTCTCTCTCTCTCTCTCTCTCTCTCTCTCTCTCTCTCTCTCTCTCTCTCTCTCTCTATATATATATATATATATATATATATAGAGAGAGAGAGAGAGAGAAATAAATGATATATTCAGATATCTATTAGATATATATATTCAAGAATATTTACATTCAATATATATATTATGAAAATTAAGAAGAAAGATGAGGGTAAATGTGTAACTCTTGAAAAAGAGGCTTTGGTCTCTAAATTTGCCATGTTTCTATCATTCCTCAATACTTTATCCTACAAAAAAAACAAGATAAAATGAGAAGGAAGAATCCTTTTATGTAAACCCTTGAGGACTTAGGGAAACATTTGGAGTTTACCTAGATCTAAGGGTGAGGAAAAATCTCATCCAAGGGATGAGATTTGATCCTCACCCTTTTTAAAATTCACAACTAGCTAAATTAAAATGCTTAAGTTTTTGATTAAAACTAAAGCAGGTTTTGAAGGGACCCAAAAACCCTTTATAAAAAGTTGTCTAACAATAAGAGTACAACCAACTAATAGAAAAATGTTCACCTAAGTGAACCCACAACAAAACAAAGATGAGAAAATAGAAAAGCTAAAGCAGAAAGAGAAAGTACAACACAACTACCGATACTCTAGGGTCTCGGTAGCTTCCATCTCCTGCTGATAGAAATCTTCGTGTAACTTCACAAAACCCAAAAAATATTTCTTCTCTTCATCAAAAGATTTCTTCTTGCTCTCCCAAGTTCGAGTGCTTAGTCTAGTCTAATTAATATTTCCACCTTTCTCATTTGCTTGAACAATCTATCCTTCATGGAGGTCTTTAAATTTTTCAATCAATATTTTAATTACTACCACACTATTCTATATAGTGCATTGACTCACCTTAACCACCCACTCCAGGTTCTCTTTGATCAATCTCAAATCCTTTCCCAACACTACAACTCTCTCATTAATATCCTTTTTCAATATTTCTAGATTAACCAGTTCCTCCTTGAAATCATTATTGATATTTGTCAATTCCTTCTAAAAAAATTTCTATTTGGGGATTGGCTCCCATCCTTGCAAGATGCAAACATCATCTTCCCTCTGAATCTGATTTTGACTCCCAAACCTTTTATGCAAAATTTTTAGTTTAATGTTTATGTGGTTTATCTCCAAATAGAACCACTTGGTCATAATGTGTTGAGAAGCAATTGCCTCCCTCACAGTGCCTAACACATCCAACAATTCATCTTGGTTAGCTGCCTTTGAAACAAGTTCATAAAATTATTTAGGAATTTGAGTAGTCATATCTAGGATTGGAGGAAAAGGGGTCCCAACATTCAGTTCCATCAAGACAAACATCCCCTTGCCACAATCTCTAATCCACGATGTAGTTTGAACTTCACCACCCTTAAGCTTATCCTCACCACATGCTTTCTCATTACTAGTCTCTGAGCCTTCCGATCAAGAGATTTTACCCTTCCCCTTTTCCACAATATGAGACTTCCCCTAATTAAAATACTTAAGTTATTAACCCTCAAGTGTGAATTAATTCATGGTGGGGAACCATAGATCTAGGGCCCCATCACTTAAGTGACAACTTAAGTTCTTTTAAAATAAAAATAATAAAATAAGTCTATTTTGGAACTTAGATTTTTTTGTGGATTACTTTATATGTAAATCTATCTTTCTTCCTAGTGTTAGTAAAAATGTTAACCCTCCTATATGTATATTTAAGTATGGAAATAACTATGGTGTAAAATATATAGTATTGTTATGTTATAAGGTTTAATATTATTAACATATAACTATAACTCTAATAACATTAATTATAAAGTCAATGATGATTATGGTATTTAATCGAATTGTGTTAGTAATTTTATGAAAGCTTAATAAACATTGTTTACATGCCAATACACATTCAAAATCTCTCCAATCCTAGCATCAGATTAGCTATTAATGTTTCATTTATTCTATTAAATGTCACATCAAGTGTTTTTGGCACCTGTCCCTTGATTGGGACCCCAGCTAAGTTGTTGCTTCTTCTCACCTAATTGTTTTGTCACACAAAAAGGGATTGATTAATTAATTGTGCTTTAACTTTCATCGTGATTGGCATGTGTCTTCTTCCTTTATTATTGTCACAATATGGAATTATGGTGATGCCAAGTAAGCATATGTGTTGCACCATAGTAAGGTGTCAATGTGTAGTTTAGCATGTCACATGTGGTTATTGTGTGAGTTTTTTATGCATGTTTGTGCAATAATGCAATTTGTTTTCGGGTTTTCTTTGTTGACATTTTCTTCAGTATGACATTTGGTATCAGAGCTAAGTTTGCAACATTAGAAAATTTGGGAATTTATTGGGTTGTGATTATTGAATGTGCTATTGCATGTGAGTTGTTGTGTGATAGTTAGCTAGTTGTTGTAAGAAAACAATTGTTTTTACGAATTTCATCTTATTGTTGGAATTAGACCATATTGGCATGATCCTCTCATTTTTTTGAAGACCATAAGTAGATCAAAAGGAAAGAGATTATCCTTAATTAAACATTCAAATTGGTTTATTTTATGTATATCAATGGATGGTTACTAGTTGCTTGTTGCATCATTTTCCTTCTTGAATCTATGTTAGAGTTAGAGGATGAAGAATGTGATAAAAAAGCTATATGTTTGTCTAGTGAAATGTTAGTAGAGTCAATAAATATTGTAATTTCAAATTTCCTTTTGACTTTGTGTAATCATGATTTTGAGAAATTTTAAAATTTGATTTTGCAAAATGTGGCTATCAAATAGGAATTATTATTTGTCACGTGTAAATATTTTTGAACTCCCCAATGTGAAACTGAAAGGTTAAAATCACAAAAATAATTATCAATTCTTATCCCTTATTTTAAGTGTGATTTTAACCTTTCATTATGTATTGTATAGAGTCTTGTTAAAGAATAGAGTTGCCTCTTCAAAGGTGCTATATGTTTAACCTTACAATAGAAGGATAACTTTACCTTAGATTGCTAAGCTGAAAATGTTCATGTGTTTGGACCTCATACATCTTAAATTTGATTTTTTTATTCCCCCCATGAATTTAAAATATCATGAATAATAGTATTTGTGTGATCCACTAAATATATGCCTCTCTTAGTTATTCCCTTTAATGTCTGATAGTAAATTTTCTAGAGGGTGAGTTGCATTGAAATGTGGAACCCTTAAATTATATTCATAAGAGGCTTAAATTCTTAAAATAAATGAGAAACTATCCAAAATAATGCAAGATAGAAACTATAATATTTCTTACCCTTTTTACGAGTAAGTGGATGATGCTCTTCTAGATTGCGAAGGTCCATGGAATTTAATTATTTTTACATTTTATTGCTTTATACTTGAGTAATAAAATTTGTTAGAAATAAGTATTGTGATATGCTGGGATTAAGGCACCATTAACCTTGTAAATCCCTATATTATTTATTCCCATCATTATTGTTCGTAATTACCCATAAAGGATGGAATGGTTTCATTGGCAGTAGTAAAATATATTAAATATCCATTGTAATTACATAGTTATTGTACTGGTAAGTTCCAAAGTTACCAATGGTAGTTACAAGAAAACATTTACTGATGGTTACTATGAAAAGATAAGGTAAATGAGGATAGGCACCACATTGGAAGAATCCACTATTTCTAGCTTGTATGACATATATCACAAGGTTGGTAAGATGTTGTAAGAGAATCTACATAAGGTTCTTTGACAATATGATAGCCTATGACAAGCATTTATGAGTTGTAAGTTTCCATTCTTGGCCTTAGGCATCCAAGTTTGCATGGGTGAATACTGACAAGTGGCATGGACATGTAAGAGGTCATTTATTGTTACATGTGGGATTTTTCAAGGAGAGAGAAAGTGGACACCTAGTTTGAGGAGTGAAAAACCTCTATAAAATTAGTGCCTTGTATGTGTTATGCATCTCATAAGTTTTGTACACAGGTTCTGTACCAGATTGAAGATTAAAGAGATGGAGGAAGTGCATGTATTGTATTTCAGATTTGAAGATAATACAACTTAAAGCCTCTTTTCTTTGTGGATTTTTTACCTAAAAGGGTTTTATCCACTTTCCATACTATGTTATGTGTTCATTTCTTCTATGGTGTTAATTTCCGTGTTGTGGGTTTTGATTCTATTTGCTATTTCCATAGTTTCTGCATTGTTAAAGATCATAAATCTCAGTTAAATCAGATTTCCACTTGTGTAGTTGTTGTCTTCATTTCTAACATTTGGTATCAGAGCTTGGCTAGTTCTGCTTCTTAGGTGGTAGTGTGAAGATTATTTAGCTATAGCAAGAGATTTGGTTGTTTTGTGTTTTGCAGATCTTGCATAGAAAATCATGGGTGCAACTACATTCTAGTTGTCCATAAAGAAGTTTAATGGTACGGGCTATGAGTTTAGGAAGCTAAAAATGGAGGATTTTCTTGAAGAATTAAATCAATGGCTTGATGTAACTAAGGAGAAGAAACTTGACAATGTTGCTCAAGATGAGTGGGATAGACTAGATAAAAAGGCATGGGATACAATCTAGCTATGTCTTACAGACTCTGTTCTATTGAATGTCATGAGTGAGAAGTATACATATGATTTATGGAAGCATCTAGGTGATATTTATTAATCCAAAAGTCTGGTAAATAAATTCTACTTGAAGGAGAAGTTATTTTCTTTGAAAATGAAGGAAGGTGATTCTATTGCCAAGCATTTAATTTCATTTAATTTAATTTTGAGCTAACTAGCTTCTCTAGATGTTGTTGTTGAGGAATATAAGTGCATTATGCTTCTTTGTTCTTTACCTGAGTATTGGGAGAATATCATTTTGGCTATCGCTACTAACCTCATAGATCCAAAGTTGGATGCTCTTGTTGTAAATTTGCATTGAAGAAGAAAATTGTTGATGGTTCAGGTGATGCTCTCAGTGTTAGGGGAAGGTCTAAGGAAAGAGGACCAAAAGGGGATCATAAGGGGCCTATAGACAAATTTAATGGTAGATCTAAGGTTCTTGGAAAGAAGAACAAAATTAAGTGTTGGAATTGTGGAAAAAGAGGGCATGTGAAGGAATGTAGAAACCCAAAGAAATAGTGGGATTTTGCTATAGAAAAGTCCTCAAATGCAGGTGATGAGGTTTTACTTTTTGCATGTAATGTTGTTTCTCGTGATCATTGGTTGGTTGACTTGGGTGTTATGATGAAAAGAGATACCTAGCTTAACAAGTTAAACCAAGTCAAACTCTATTCTATCTAACATTGAGACATAAACTAAGCTTGGATTCTACCCTTGAAGGACAGCCAAGATATAGGGGTTCTGCCTCTTTGTTGTATAGATGAGTGTCAAACCAAATTCAACCAATCTAGCTAGGGCAAATGATCAAACCCTAATTGAGAGAGATTGACTTGCAGATGACTATCAGAAACAAAGAATCTAAATAGATAGTAGAAATGAGAAAATAGTTCAAAACAAGAACCTGGAGTTGAAATGCCCCAGGTACCAAGGTGCTTGGGCAACCTAGGCTAATTTTAGGGTTTTACAGAAACTAAGACTTTCAACAGACTTGTACCTGCAAGACCTTTCTGCTTCTAGATTGATATCCCTCGAAACTTGTTCCTTTGGCCTGCACACATAAAAGAAGGAAAAATTGTTGTGTCTATATAGGAGCTTGCCTTTGTCAAGCCCCCATTTCGGTATTCCTACCTCACAGATAGCTAAGATTAGAACCAAATGTTGTGTGTGCTCAAAACCCTAAAGTGTGAGTAGTAACATGCAATATCTAATCAAATAATATCAAACCCTAACCCTATATGACTCAAGAAAATAGGAATAGGATGATACAAAGGATGCTTCAGTCAAGGAAGATCACAACTTATCCTCAAGGATGAAGATTCACCAAAGATTTGTTGAATAAGAAGGTGATGCAACCATACAATTGGAGAGTACTCAAGCCAATCTCAAGTTGGTGGTTCTGACCCTTCTCCCAATCATGCAAAGTGTTTCAACTTAGGAACAAATGAGATAGACTCAAGATCTAATTTCCTATCCTTCACATGAATATTTCTGAGTTCAAAAATGAACTCCACTTGATCAAATAGAAACCTGTAATAATCCAATAACATAGAGAGCATAACAATAGAGAGCCTTTTCACATCTAATCAATCTAGTTTTAAATGAAATAAGTCACTTACTTTTATACAAGGCTATAGAAAAGAGTACTTTGAATTAAAGAGCTGACATCACATTATAAAAATCAAATTTGAGTTTAGGGTCAACTTAACCAACACTAAAGATGACTTGTAGACCTAAATTGCCTCCCTAAAACATGGTAGGGACCAGGGCACTTGGGCGCCCTAGGCACTTTGGGCAATTTAAGGATCAATCCTACACTTAATGTGGGAATAACTCCAAATCTCAAATTATTTTGTAGGTTATGATGAAACTTTAACCAAAATAATGACATTTTCTATAAATGAGGCTAAAATAGGACTTTAAGATGGACCTAAAAATAAACTAGGCTTGGGATCACTAAAGGGAGAAGCTAAACATAGAGAAATTGTGCCTAGACAACTAGTGTACACAATTTATGACATAAGATTTAGCCCCCACTTTAATTGTCATATGACACTACATGTGTATGCAAGATAAAGGACATGAAAGTAAAAACATATTGTAGAAGGATATCAAAAAGGATATTGTAGAGGACACATATTGTCACCGAGCTAGAGAGTGAAGGCCCCTAGTCTGTGATCCTACAAACCACAGTGTTAGTGTGATAAAATAATCTTGCAACCAACAAATTTACATGTGTTAGTCCAATACTCTAAAGGGGAAAGATGATGAGACATGGTTAAAGCAAAATTTGTGGGTAGGTATATGCCCCTTGTTTCTACTTGCTACTTTAGGATGTAGAAACAGGATAGTGATCTTTCCACTTCAAATTTCTAGAGGAAATTTGATGAATATGCTTTGGTAGGGTCATTCTAGCGAATAATACCAAGACACAAAACATATTATTGTAGAGACGGTGGAAGTAGGATTCAGATGCATCAAACGTCATTCAAATCTGAGTTCTCTAGCCTAAGTTATAAATTTTTAAAGATTAAGAGATGTCGATGAGATGTGGTCTTCAACCCTAGATAGTGATAAGGATTTCTTAAATTTTTACTATAAACAATAAAATAAGTTCTCACATTTTACCATCCTATTGTCATTTTTATTCTTTGAGGAGATAGATCAAGTAGGAGAGCGATCATGTCAAGCTGAAGGCCATATCGACCACTAAGGCTAGATGCATTGTGGAGCCGAGTAGCTCAGAGACTAGTTGAGCATGAGATAGGCTTTCATTCCAACTTGTAATTTTTCATTTATGTCACTATTTTAATTTATTTTTCATTTTTTGAGCCAAAAATAGGCCTAGGGGACATTTTCTAGTGTCTCCCTAGGGTGCCATTATCCTCCTAGGGTACCCCAGACCCTTCTAAGCACCTAGGTCCTTCCTAAGTGCCCCATACCTATTTGGGTGCCTTGGTCCAAGATCAAGGCTTTGATTTGATTTTTGCAATTATTGATAAAGTTATTGGAATTAAAGTCTGATGTACACTTTGTTTATCCTACTTCAGGATCTCCCAGGGATGTAGAGCATGTCGATGATCACCTATACACATTACTACATAGTTGATTGAGCACACTTATAGACATAGAGATGAGACATTTGTAGGATGTTGGATTATGGTGGGTGTATACTATGCCTATGATGACATATCATCATACAATGTTGATGGTGCCCATGGAGCGGTGGAACTCAGATATGTACACTTTTCATATTTTGACAGGAGAGATGACTGTTGCTTTAGAGGATGTGTATAGAATACTATGGCTACCTATAGATATCTCTCTCAACTAGTGCTGAGGTGGACTGACTGAGAGTTGAGAGAGATCAATACCAGCGGATTTACACAGATGCTACACGGGAGGTGGAAGAGCTTAGAGGAAATATTAGGGGCTTATGATCATGGAGTATCTCTAGGAGTTAGTCATGATTTGTAGCCTCACATAGATAGCCATCTGTTACTCAGGCACCACTAGGTCCTGAGGGATCTAGATGTCACAGTCCAACACTTTGATGACATTTATCATATTGTGTTATGATTCACCACATTTTAATGTAGTGGTGAACTTATGTATACAAAATCTTATGACTTATACATGTATGTGGTTTTGACATGTTATTTATTGTGTTTATGCTAGATACTATTTATGATCTACTTGTGAACTAAATGCAACAAATATCTAGATTTATTTTATGCATGTATGTTGAATTAAATGCAAAAGGTGATTTGTGTAAACAACTATGTGTAATTATTTAACAAATGCAACAATGATTTAAATGATACATGTTCTAATGAAGCACACATATGTTTAATTAGATATTATACAAGATGTATACATATGACATGAAATAATTCAATTGTGATTCAATGAAACAACGTTGCAACATTGTTAAATTAGATTCAACAATGATTATTGCACATGGTGTACATCTATCATTTTATTTTCTTAGAAACCAAGTAATTCTCTAAACTAAGACAACTAATTTTAAATAATCAAGACAAACTACATATTTTTTCAAGACCGAAGCAAATAATGAAATGGGAAATTTAAATTTTCTATCTACCAATCATTTGATTTATGAAGAAAGTGATAGCATATAAATGAAAAATAGAGATTGAGCATAAAATCTATGTATATGCATAGTGTTAATAGGTTCTTTAAGAGGCATACTACATATTAGATAGTCTATATGCACCTGATCTAAAGACTTTAGTGATGATGTAAGGTCCTAGCCAATTCGGGCTAAACTTCCCTTTTTCACCAGGAGGTGCATTGACATTGCACTGATTTTCATAGAGTACAAGATATCCAACCTCAAATGAACTATGAATGACACGTTCATTATATGAGCATTGAATGGATTTTTGATGAGCTTGAAGATGTTCAAGAGAGTTTATATGTTGTTCGTCTAGCATTTCAAGTTGTTGATGTCATAGTTCTCTTTGAGTAATCTCATAGAGAATGCTCTTAAGAGAAATTCACAATGAAGGAATTTCTAACTCCAAAGGTATGATCGCATTGGTGCCATACACAAGGTTTCATGGGGTAGTACCTATAGTGGTACGAACAATTGTTTGGTAAACCCATAATGCATATGAGAATTGAGTATGCTAATCCTTTTGATGTTTGTTAACAAATTTTCAAAGAATTTGTCTAATTATTCTATTAGAAGCCTCCACTTGTCCATTTGATTGTGAATAATACAACGTAGAGAAGGGTTTTGAATATGATATCTTTCAAGGAATTTCTTCACATCTTTGTTCTTAAATGATTCACCATTGTCAAAAACAAAGTGTAAGGAATATCAAATCGAGAGAGTATGTTATCTTGAATGAAATGACAAATTACTTCAGCAGTCGTGGATCTGAGAGGAACCACTTTGACCCAATTCATAAAGTAATCAGTAGCTGTGATTATGAAAGTGTGTCCTTAAGAAGGAGGAGAAATTTTTCCAATAAGATCCAAGGCCCACACAAAAAATGACCAAGGTGAAACCTAAGCATGAAGTTACTAGGTAGGAGCTCGAATGAGATTGTTATGTTATTGATTGTTATGTTATTGACATTATAGACACTTTTTGACAAAGGCAAAGGAATCTTGTTCCATGTCCTACCAATAGTAACCCATACAAAGTAAATTTTGAACGAGAGATCTCCCACTGAAATGTCCTCTGTAGGCACCTGAATGTGCCTCTTCTAGGGCAATTAGGATATGAGAATTATTAAGGAAATGAAGGAGGAGACCTTCATAGCTTCATCTATATAGAATATTTGATAAGATGATATAGCATGCCATAATTTTGTGTATGTAAATTTAGACACCTTCTGGATGCTAGATTAGGAAAGGTACCATCACACAAATACTGTAGTATATGGGAGTACAATTCACCTAAATCTATATTATCACAAAAAGATAATTTTAGATATTTCCAATATTGAAGGTGATTTGAGATTATAAATGATAAATTGATAGTTCCTTGAAGAATCATCAAGGGACAAAAGGGATGCAACGCTTTCCATTGCATTCGTGAAATTGTGTCGATTGTGAAAGATGAGAAATTGTTCAATAAAGATAAGGCCAAGTCTCGATATTGAGATAAATTATCTTGATTTGCCTGATAAGATCCAGTGACTTGTCTTATGATCAATTGAGAATCATCAAATATAGAAATTTGTTTAATGTTACAAGAAAAAGTGGCATACAAGCTAGCAATAAGGGCATTGTACTCTATAATGTTGTTGGTACATAGAAAATTGAGATGGTAAGATAGAGGAATCGACTTACCTGAAGGAGGTACTAGTATAACACCAGTACCAGAGCCAGTTTGACATCTAGAACCATCAAAGAATAGATTCCACTTGTCATCAACATCTAGGGAAAGGATTTGATCACCAGAGAATATTCTTGATTTGAAATAGCAAATGGTGAAGGAGCTTTCATGTAACATGCTATCTCACATTACCCAAAAATAACCATAATTAAACATCTTAAATAAGAGTAAGAATACATCATGGTTAACATAATCATAGTTAATCAAGAGTGAATTAATATCATCATAAAACTTAAGTATGTTATTCTTTTCCAGATCATAATAAAACTTAGAATTACAATATCCAATGATATCTCATTAGTGTGATTTTCACTATACATGCACAAAGCTATGCTCAAGGCATCAAATATAGAAATATACATAATAACTAACTATCAAGTTAAATAAAGAAAAGCACTACATCTAGATCTCTGACATCTGTCTTCATAAGCCTTAGCTTATTTTTTACTTGGGAAGGAGAGCATCATTTGAGTGCTTTTCCTCTAACCATAGATCAGCGGTCCCCCGCACAACTTCCTACTTATGCGGATCTCAGGATAACTTAGTACAACATGGCAAATTCCATCGATAAAGTACCTGAAAGAACATAACCCCCCACAATAAAGTACCTGAGAGAACATAACCCTCGAAAGATAAAGTAGGTGGGTAGGGAATGGCGCCATTGGAAAGGGTGGGAGGAAGATAAAGATTTGGCTATTAGTTGGTGCTAACTATAATGGGTCTCCTTGTGGTAGAACAAATGTTTCTTATTGTCGTCATGGATTGATCTCCTTGATCTCGTCACAGATAGCCCTCACCCACTCTCCTCTCACTCCTAAGCACATTTGTGAATCAAAATAAAGGTAGATGTGTGATTACTAACCCTAACCAGATTTAGGGTTTTTGACCTAGGGTTTTGTTGACCTAGCATTTGACTTGTGTTTTGACTTGTTTTTACCTCATGATGGGATTAAGGGTTTGATTGGATCATTTTAACTATGGTTACCTGGTGATGGTGTCGAGGGTTTGCAATTTTATCTTTTTCTAAGGCTTCTGTATGCATGCAAACTAATTAATATGCAAAACATTTTTTTGTGCTTTTTTAGCGTTTTGGAAATGAAAAGTGCTTTTAATCTTTGAAAGGGAAATATGTATGAAATCTAATATGATTTTTCCTAATGCAAATTTAATCTATGTTTTTTTTGTGTTTTCGATGATTTAGAAATAATCTAATCTAAAGAAAAGGACAAATGCTTCTTCTAATGATCTAGATCTATAAATATGAAAACAACTAATCTAACATGCAAGTTCTAATTATCAAAGAAAAAGCAATGTTTTACTGTTCCCAAGAGCAAATTTGGTTTTCTAATTATAATTAATTGAACAAAACAATGAAGGAACTGAGAGAAACGAAGATTATTGTGACTCCACTACCCTCAGAAATCCTTGATATCGGCAACCTCAAGTCCTTTTGTGGCAGCAGAGATCCTCTTGACAACAAAATGACACAAAGAAGCAAAAAGAAGCTTTGATGAAGCTTGTATGAGCTCAATGAGAGCTTTGGTTGAGTAAAATGGCATAGAAAGAAGCAACGTAACATTGCTTAGTTGAACAAATAAAGAAAAATGTACCTTCGTCTTGTGAGAACATTTGAATCCTAAGTTGGAGAGAAAAAAATGGCAAGAGTTGTGTGCACAATGAATTTGCTTCCCTTTGTGCTTGAGGGAGGGGTGTATTTATAGGTTTGAGGAATGGGATTGATTGAGAAGTTAACTCATTTGATTGATGAGTTAACAAGGATGATTGGGGAGTTAACAAGGTTGATTACCTAGTGAACTCAGCTAACTATGGAGTGATAATTCAATTATAGCTTATCACTGAAGAGGAAATGGAGATGAGGGAATGCATGAGATTGATTGGAGATTTAATTTGAGATCAAATAGAGCTAATTATGCATGTGGGTACATGAAATAGTTAAATCTATATTAGGCATCAAAAACCATGCAAATTGGAATAAAAATGGGTGAAATGGAGCAAAAACGAGTGAGAAACTCAAGTTTTTCTGCGGCTAGAAAAATGGCAAGGTCACCCCTTTTGTAGTAGGGTCGCCCCTGGGTGACCATGGGTCACCTGAGGGAGATCCAGGCTGGACAGGGTCTTTTGTAGACAAATAGCTTGGGAGATGAAAGAAGAGAAGAAAAGGAGGGGTTCTACATCCAGAAACAGGTTAGTCATTTGCAAGAATCCAAATCTCCACTTGCACCTGCAGGATCTCTCAGGGGAGATCTGGAAATAATAGGGGGCGATTTGGATTGGTTGGGTGAAACTAAAAACTGAAGGTGGGAGATGGAAAGGGAGACCTCTAGAAGGCTTCTAGGAGGTGCGTAGGATGAAATACATAGGGCAAAGGTGAAAACTCACCTACAAGACACTCACAAAGCTTAGGAGCAAGGCCAAAAGCTCAGAAAATGCAAGTCGACAAGTGTCGCAACAAGTGTCGAAAGCATTGCAAATAGGGAGAGAGAGAAATCAACAAAGAAGAAATAACACAAGACAAGAAAGAGGACACGTCATCAAGAGGTTTGCTACTTAAAGGATATTATTTCACGCTTACATGTATGTGACAAGGATTTGAATCATCATAGGGGTCCACATGGAGGCTGTGCATGATTTTTGTGCTTACATATTTGCCCCCTCAGGGACGGTAGTCTACACAAAAGGTAGGTACCATTCCCAAACTAGGCCTTACCTATTGTCAATTTTCTTGCAATTTGTACCTGCAATAACTAGTATTAGTCCAACATTTAAACATATCAAAATAAATAATGAAAACTGAAATGATGAACTTACCATGAATCATTCGAGTTCGACTAGTTGTTTGCCTTTGTCGGTTTGAACCTGTAGAGATGAAAGCATGCAAAATGACACATGAAAGAGATGCATAAAGGCAAAGAACTAATCTAAAAATGCATAAATGAAACTAAGCTAAGGGCAAACAAAGCAAGTCAAGTTGTGAGATTGGAGCAAAACGGTGACGGAATCATTCGTGCGAACAGTCGTTAGAAAGGTATTGTCAAGGAGATCACAAATATGGTTGCCTCTTCTTCAGTCGCAGAGAATCGAGTATGCAATCAGTGAAAAACCCTTCTTTAAACCCTACTTTGAATTTTGTGAAAAATCTCTTGAAATTGTCCATTTTTTATGATTTTCTCTTTTGCATTGTATTTGTCTTGTCTTTTAGAGCAAGATTGGTTTTTCATTTTTTGATATTGGCTGAGAAATCAAGTTTTTAGAGCAGTTTTTAGGTTGAGGGATCTTCCTCTAGGGTCACCCCTTTTGTTAGGCAGGGTCACCTGGGGGAGATCTTGCAAAACAATAGGGTCGCCCGGGGGAGATCTAGAAAAACACCTGGGTCACCCGAGGGAGATCCAGAAAAACACCTGGGTCACCCGGGGCGACCCTGTTGGGTTAATTTTGACTAAATTTTTATGTTGTTTAATGTTTGTTTCACTCTGACCTGACATGTTTTGATTATTGTATTCACTTGTTTATTACAATTTTGAGGGTTATACACTTTTTTTGGTTAATTTTTTTATAGTTTTACGATTTTTAGGGATTTTTAGGGATTTTTACGAGTTTACGAGATCTAATCTAAACTTCTCTCCTAATTTTGCAGGACGTGCGTATCCGTTGGAATTCAGGTGAGTGTAGGATCATGATGGGCCAAACACTACCCCTAAGTGGCAATGTAAATGTGAAAAACACATGTAAGTAACTTCATGTCAAAAATTGAATGAGTTATCTACACAATCTAGAGATAAGGTAATAATAAAAGTTGTAATAAATTGAATGTAGTTTATGGGCTACTACCTTTTTAAAAAAAATTAAAAATAGTTTGGTGAAAATTGGATATTTCAATGAAGTACTAAAATTTTTAGGAAAAAATAAAAAGTAGGTGTCATTCCAGCCAACCTAAGTATGAGAAAAAGATAATATTTTTCCTCCATAATTTGGATTTAAGTAAAAGACACATGAGTGGATGTGACGAATATTTTTTTGAATTTTTAAGTAAATAAATAATTATTTATGAATTTTTTACTGTGAATTTTTTAAATTATTAAAAATTAATTTTCCAACCAACCTAACATGGTCAAAAATATATGAAACTCAAAAATTTTAAATTTTAATGTATACCCAATAAATCCTAGAATGTGACGCATCTTTTAGATTTAAAAAATGATTAATATGTTGAAAGTTATGGATGTTTTTCAATATGTATATCTATCAAGAAATCAAACATAACCTATGTAGAATATTAATAATAATTACCTATTAAAATTTTTATGAGGCATATATTATATTTTTAGAGTCTTAATAGCTTCATCTATAAACCATTTTCATTTGATTAAATTTAGTTACAAAAAAGTTTGTCAGGTTCAAGGATGAAATTGTGGAAAATTTCAGGATAACACTAAATGGGCGGTTTTGTAAGTTTCTTTGGCAAGTTTTGGGACTCCCACTTGCCTAAATATGAGGTAATCCCAAGAAATTTTTGGAGGGAATCCATATTTGATCTAGAAATATTAACTCCATTTCCATTGAAATCTAAATATTAGTCTAAATGTTAGCACTTTCTCATCTAGCAAGTTTTTTCCCCATTGCCACTATTTGGCCCATCATGATCTCGCACTCACCCATTCTTGCCGAGAGTAGGGATGGCTCTCAGGGATGTTTGCTTTGTTGAGTACTGAGGATCATGCTATTTTGAAGAGGGCAGGTCTAGCTAGAGTTTGCCATGTGCCTGTGATTCATCATGTGTCTTGTATATGTTATGACATTCTGACCTACTAGGATGCAAAAAGAAACACATTTAGGTTCCTGCAGATCTCCGGAGAGTGGACTATCACTCTTTATGATGTGTATCATATAATTGAGGTTCCTGTGAGAGGACAGCCTTTAGTTCTTCCAATTAGTGAGTCCTTTGAGGACAAGGCTTCTTGGGCTGCATTCATGGGGGTTAATCACCCTGGGGATCAGACAGGAGTCCAGCTTACTTATGTGCCACGACTCTGCATCCCACTTTTGAGTAGATTCCTGATTGGTTTGACTGCATCAAGGTTGTCAGGAGACAAAGCCTTAGCCCATCTAAGATGGTGTTGGGAACCCATCATTCATGATATTGAGGAGGGCACAGTTTACGCTTGGGGATCAGACATCTTGGCCATGGTTTATAAAGACTTCTATCATATTTCACAGCGAGGGGCTCTAGCTTTTAGCCACTCTTCTTTGATCATGACATGGAAATTTGAGCACATGAGGCCCTATCAGAAGCTCATTCCGCTTCCAGACATATGCTTACTGAGAGCGGAGAGGTGGATGCATGTTGGTCACTTTGATGCTTCTTTACCCACTGTTGCTACTCTTATAGATGAGGACATGATCTTTGATCCTTATTGTGACATGGAGGGGTCCTGGGCCCGTGATGGGAAGGTCATAGAGCACCGTCATGGAGTATTCAAGCTTTCATACCATAATGGTCTAGTTGAGGCCCATCAGGTTGATCATGTTTCATAGTAGTTTGGCGATGACATCCGTGAGGACTTGCCCCTAGTGTCCACATGCTATAGGACAGTCTAGGAGATGGGTGAGATTGGATAGAGGATAGTCATTTGGACTCCTTTGACTCCTGGAGTCTTCACTACTAGAGCTTCAAAATGAGGACATAGAGGAGGGAGAGGGACTCCTTCCTGATCTCTCATTGTGGTTGTGGATTCAAAATCTACTGACGAGGACTATGTTCTAGATGATGATGATTTGTCAAATGAGGTCCCTCCTAAGGATGAGGATTTTGATGATATTGATGATTTAGATGATGCTCTTGATATCCCTGAGGGTCCTCCTATTATTCCTTGACCTCCTCATTCAGATGAGGTGATGCAACAATTTGACCCTAATTGGCAACTTGGTGATCCACGTAAGTTTAATCTATTTTCTTTTCGTACTTTTGTCCTTTCTCTTTTCATGGGGAACTGACTTGTTCTCTCGATTCTCTCTTTTAGGTAATGTCAGAGAGTGGAGGGACTTTGTTCATGAGATTAATGTTGGATTAGCTTCTCCCTTCACTAGGATGACTTGTGATCGCCTTTTAGATGATCTTGGTGTGCCCCTTGTTGCAGGGTGACACACTAACATTTTTGCTCCTCTCTATCATGGATGTCAGATGAATACAGAGTTGAAGAACCAGGTTGACACTCTTAAGGGTGAGAATCAAGTACTCCAAGAGATGGCTCACCTTAATGTTGGACGTCGTGATGCTAGCATGGCGGGACCTTCACAGTCACATGCTCACAGCAGAGCACCTCACTCTCATAGGTCTCATGGAGCGACGAGTGGTATTCATAGATGGAGGAGCCGAAGTCCTAAGGGTTCCATTGGAGGAAACCACCCTTGACTTCCTTTCCTAAAATTGTGCCCCCTTGCATGGGCAGCCTCTACTTCTCTTGAGAGCGTTTTGTCCTAGCTCTTTGATACCTTTGTATATGTAAACTTTGGAAGTATCTATGAAAGTTTATCCTTTTATGGTTTTCTCCTATAGATCTTGTACTCATATCTTGTGCATGTTTGGAGGTTTGGGAACTTTTTTATTATGTTTGACCTTTTCAACTCTTTTAACGATGCAAGTATGATAACAATGACATATTTTTGTAATTTTTTGTGACATATACATGAGATGCAGTTCACGATATGATAATGTAGGAACACAAGAAATGTTGAAATGAAACATTTCCTTCTACTAAATGTCATTTGATATGACATTTGACTTTATTTCTTTGAGACTCTTTTTCTGATTTTTGGCATGAATGCAATGTGGGACAAACAATGTGACTGCTCTTAAATACGATTTTTGATTAAGGGGATTGCAAGTTGTCTTGATATAAGAAACCTATTCAAGACTGTGAGATTGGATTTAGGAAAACTCAAGTGGGGAGCGGGAATGAAGATGGAGCATTTCTGATTTTGGGCTTTGCTAAAGGCTAAACATTGATCCTTATCTAGATAAGAAAATCTGACAAGCTTTCAACTTAGACAAGTAGCAAATTTTATTGGTGTTCGCTAGACTTAGATCATAGATGGAAAGCAAGGTAGACCTGGGGTAAAGGATAAATAGGAAAGAACAAGGGTCCCTTGGTAGAAGATAATCCTAGAGACTACTAGACTCTTCGATTTTGCTCAGCTAGTGCATGTGTGTGCTTTGTACCTTTCTTTCTCTGTTAGAATGTCACCCTTGAGGCTTCGAGCTTAGACCGATCTCCACCCAAGAGTACGGACATTCAACAATCTTCTCTCTTTCACTCTTTTTTTGTATCTCCTTTTTCTTTCTTTTTACTTTTTTTGTATTTTCCTCACTTGACTTTTCTCATTTTTTTGGTTTTTTTACTTTTCAAGAAATGAATGCTTTTTGGAACTTTGATATGCAATGCTTTGATCTCTCAATTCTCACTTTTTGACACTCTTATTTTGATCACTCATTTTTTTTTATTCACTCAAATTT
Source organism: Cunninghamia lanceolata (assembly GCA_027924645.1). Taxonomy (NCBI): domain Eukaryota; kingdom Viridiplantae; phylum Streptophyta; class Pinopsida; order Cupressales; family Cupressaceae; genus Cunninghamia; species Cunninghamia lanceolata. The sequence continues at coordinate 5,846,412 of BSBN01000219.1, read as the reverse complement.
TAGATTGCTTCCTTCAGAGTTTTGATCTTCCATACATTTTTTGCCAAGAAAGATAAGGGGCTGAGCGCCACCTAAAGTTTTTGTAATCTAGTTGGACTTCTCTAATACTAGAAAAGAATTGGGAAGGTCTACTTGCAAGCTTCCTTTGAACACTGTAGGTTTGATTACTAAATTTGTTTAGACCTAACATCTTGACTCATAAGACTGGGATTAGTGTAAAGCTAAGAGCTAGGCTTTGATTAGAATCATTGGGAATGAAGGGGGATAATGGTGATTGTGAAAATGGGGATTCTCTAGGTCCTAAAAGGATGACGTATATCTAGACAACATTAGACTCCTTACTGAAAAGAAAATAATACAAGATCAAGTCACTACCAATAATGTAAGATGAACATAATGATGCAGAAATGTAAGAAACAAATTATTTTTGACATTTTCATTTTTTTTAATTATTTTTTTGTATTTTAAATTTTTTTTGTTTTTTAAAGATTTTCTAATTTTTTTGGTTTTTTAGACATAATATTTCTTGAGGCGAAAGGCATTGATTGTTTCACCAAATTCCTCTCCCTCCATTGTGCATAAGAGATAGGCACCATTTCTGACATCTTCTTTGGCCATGTAAGGACCTATCCAATTGGGTCTAAATTTTTGTCCTTCACCTGCTCTTTTATCAATCAAATTGTCTATCCTGAGCACCAAATCTCCCACTTGAAAGGGTTTTGGGATGACCTTTTTGTTATATTACTTTTTCATTCTTGCTAGATAAGAATCATGTCTTTGAATATCTCTCAAGAGTGTTTCGTCCATCATTTCTAATTCAGCCAACCTTACTACTCTATACTCTTCATTGTTCAATAATCCTTGTAATGATACTCTTGGGCTAGGCAATTCTACTTCCAATGGTAATACCACCTCTAACCCAAAAGTGAGGGCATAAGGGGTGGTTCCAATTAGAGTTCTAATGCTTGTTTTGTATGCCCACAGAGTTGGGTATAACTATAAATGCTAATCTCTCTTAGAATCTTTCACAATTTTGACCAATATTGCTTTCAGAGTTTTGTTGGTAGCTTCTGCTTGTCCATTCCCCTGAGGATAGTAGACTGAGGGAGGATAGCATACTTCTCGAGATCAACCACACAAATCTCTTCATTAGGGAAATCTTCATTCATGGGTTCCTCTTGGGGAACTGGATTATCTGCTAACCAATCCACTATTATCTGTCACTTGACTGCTTTTTGGTTGGCGTAGGTTAGCTCAAATTCACTCAACAAGGTTATGAATCAGCTGGCTCTTCTTGAGAGCATGGGTTGATTTAAGAAAGTTCTCAATTGCTCAGATTGTATCATAACCTTAGTTTCTTGATTTAACATGTAATGTCACATCCTTTGAGTTGCAAAGACTATGGCAAGACATTCCTTTTCAGCTTGGGTATAGTTCTTCACATATTCCAACAAGGTTCAAATTATGAAATAGATGGCTCTCTCTCTTCCACCTTCATCTTCTTGAGCTAGCATGCATGCTACAGAGATATCAGTGGCTCTAAAGTATAAGATGAAGGGCTTATCATGTTTCAGTGCCATCAACGTGGGTGGGGTTAACAAGAATTTCTTTACTTTATCAAATGTGTTTTGACATTCCATGGTCCAGGTTATGTCAACTTGTTTTTTCAATAGTTAATTGATTAGATGAATTTTGAAAGTCATGTCTAGTATGAATCATCTGATTGCGCCTAACTGTCCTAAGAAGGCTCCTACTCCTCTCTCACTTGTTAGTGGGGTTGCATTTAAGACTACTTTGACCTTAGGTGGGTCAACATCTATGCCTCTTTGTGAGACAATAAATCCCAACAATTTTCCTGTCGGGACTCTAAAAACACATTTTTTAGGGTTTAGCCTTACTTTATACTCTCGAAGCCTATTAAAGATTTTGTGAAGGTTCTCCACATGTTTTGAACTTTGTTCTGACTTATCCAGGAGGTCATCAACATATGTCTTGACTATCTTGTGGATGTAATCGTGAAAGATATGTGTCATTGCCCTCTAGTAGGTGGCTCCTGCGTTCTTCAATCTGAATGGCATGACTATGTAGCAGAAAGTCCCCTAGGGGGTAATGAATGTCATTTTGTTTTGGTCTACTTCTGCAATTTTGATATGGTTGTATCCTAAAAATCCATCCATGAGGGAAAGGGCCTCATATCCTGTTGTTGAATTGACAATTTGATCGATGGATGGTAAAAGAAAATCATCTTTGGGGAAAGCTTGATTGATGTCTCTAAAATTGAGACATATCTAAATTTTTCCATTATTCTTCATGACTAGGACAATGTTTGACACCCAATTTGAATAATCCACAAGTTTGATGAAACTGACATTTAGCAAATTTTTTAGTTCTTCCTTCACCATTTCAGCTACTTGTGGCTTGATGGGCCTTGGTTTTTGTTTCACGGGTCTCACATCTAGTTTTGTCACTAAGTTTTGCACCACAACCTTTGGATCTAATATTGGCATGTATGAATATGCCCATGTGAATATATCAGAATATTCAATGAGGAATTCTGTGTACTCCTCTAGTTCTTTGTAATTTAGCTCTCCTCTTAGTTTAACATCCTGGGTTTTTTAGGTGTTCCAATGTTAATTTCGATTGTACCTCCAATTAGGGATGGATGTCCTTCCTCAAACTTTTGAGGGGTAGGCGGTAAATTTGAGTTTGCTTCAATCTAAAGGATTTCTTTCTCATTCCCAAAATAGTCCTCTGGATGAGGGAGGACCATGTATCCATTTTTGTGATGCACTCTTGGAAGTCCATCATAAGCATGTAGATATTCCAAGATGGCTTCATCATTCTCGGTGTAATCTCGGGTTGGTCTCTCTTCTTGACCCATGGCGTAATTCAGGATATTTGGTAATTCTTCACTTTCCAACAATGGCTCTCTGCGCACTGACACAATGTATTCTGAGTTTTGTAATTGAGTATGTGGCAAAAACAATACGGCTGACGTGGCCATTGAGTCCACCACTTGATTTTCTTCTCTTGGTATGGATTTGATGAAGAAGAAGTCAAAGAATTAAACCAACTTCTTGATGGTTTCTTTATAAGGTCACAATCATTCTGACTTTATTTCATAATTTTCTTCAACTTGGTTGATTATCAACTGAGAATCTCCAAAGGCAGAGATTTTCTTGACTCCCATTTTCATGGCTAGCATGATTCCTAGGGATAGGGCTTCATACTTAGTGATGTTGTTGGTGCAAAAGAAATCTAGTCTGAAGGTGAAGGGGAGAACTCTTCCTTCGGGAGATGTCAAGATTATCCCCATTCCTGCCCCTGTTTTGCAAATAACTTTGTCAAAATGAAGGGTCCACAAGCTTTCATGGTTTTGTGAATGAGATGTTTCTCCAAACTCATAAGTGGAAGTTCATTTTTCTTCTTTTTCATCTCCTTCTTTGATGATTTCAATTGTTCCCACCAATAGGTTTTTGATATCCCATTCATTGATTCACAGAATGGTCTCTAAGCCGAACGGTGCATGGGATTTAGTGGTATGCAGATCAAAGGGGAATTCCCTAAGATCATCAATTCTTTGATAGGATATGTTGTGAGTGCTTGTATTTATTTGAACATCCTAAATTTCCTCTTTCTATTTTTCTTGCATTTTCAACTTCTTGTCTTTTTCTTCCTGTTCCTTTTTATAGATACTGAAAGGATCAGGGTTTGCTTTGACGACAGTGACCTTTCCCAGATGATGGAAATGTATCTCTTGGAATAGAGTAGAGGTAATGGCCTTCATGGCATGAATCTAAGGCCTCCCAAGGATCATATTGTAATTGGTTTCTCAGTTGATAACATAGAAATCTGTGGAGATGGTTTTACCCATCAGTGTGAGTCGTAGGCTGATTTTTCTGACTATTTGGATGTCATGACTATCATAAATCCTTAATGTGGCAGTTTGTTGCTTGATTTTTGTTTTGATGTATCCCATCCTCCATAGAAATGACATTGGAAAGAGATTGAATGTCGATCCTTTGTCCACCACTACTGTTTTCATAGTGACCTCTTCAACGTGAACTTGTATGTATAGAGGTGAATCCTTTTTCTTACTTCCTTTGTTTTGGGGTAGTTTTGAAAAATTAAATGTGAGAGGAGGTGATTCCTCCTATGTCAAACATCCTACTTCCAATACTTCTAGGAATGTCTTACGGTGTAAGGGAGAGGCTCTCAATAGGTTTATCACTTGTGAGAAGACATTTTTGGTTTGATAGTTTGTTCTTCCTCATGGATCACAAACACTTCTTTGTTTAATTTTATGTGATTGGAATTGTTTTTATTTGCCTTCCCTTTCTCATTCTGAGGTTCCTTCTCCTTTCTTTGGGATTGGAGAAGTTTAAGGAAGTTCTTTTGTTGATTCAGAGTAAGTTTGGAGATAGCTTTATTGTATCCATAATGAGTCTTTGTTTCATGGCCCTTTGTCTCAGTGAACCAACAATAAGTATTGGGGTCTTCTGAAGGTCAATTTGATCCTTGTTCCTTTTTGTCACCATTTGTCATTACCAGGATTTCTTTTTATGATATTGACATCCTTCGGTTGGGGCACATTGGATGTAGTCTTTTCTATTCCTTTGGATGTTCGAAGTTTTCCATTAGTATCATAAGTCTTCCGACCACTATTGATGACAGCTTGGTCAATCCTCAAAGTACTTTCTAGCACCTCTTCGTAGGATTTATATGGCAATTTTTGAACATCTTCTCTTATGTCCTTGTTAAGGGCATGCAAAAAGAGGTCGCATAGTTCTTGATGGTCCATGTTCGGAGCACTAGTCAAAGAATAGATGACTTGCCTCCATTGAGTGACAAAGTGGGCTATAGATTGTTTTGGCTCTTTTTTTATTGTGAGGAACTCTCTGATCCCTATTTTAACGAGTTTGTTCATGTCGAACGCCATGACAAACTCTCTGATTAACTGTCTAAATGAATGGATTGAAGCTTCTGGGAGACGACAATACCAATCCAAAGCGATGCCTTCAAGAGTTTTTGGAAATATTTTTGCTACAACCCCATCCCAAGGGAGGAGTTCTCTTATGGCCATGGTGTAGGCTTTAATTTGGGAATTTGGATCTCCTTCTCCTTTGAACTTTGAAAGATCTGGCAATGGCTGAGGTAGTTGTATACTTCTTATGCTTTGGTCCAAAGGTTCTTTCAAATATTTGAGATATGTTCCTAGAAAGGCACTTTGAGATTACGGGGTTGATAGTAATAACCTTGTAGGTGGGTTTTGATAACCTATTGTTGGATTTGTTTGATTGTAGTGAACAAGAGGATTCCCATTTAGACATGTGTCATTGCTAGCATTTCGTGAATAGTAATTAAGGTAGGGGGATTTTGTGATGCCCCCTGGTCCTATTCATGGTATTTTTGCTTCTTTCAGGAGCGGCTTGTTCTGCTTCCAAGATTATAATTCTTTGCACTAGATTTATGATCAAATCTGTAGGAGTTGCAGCTCTAGGTGTTTCTTCATTTCTAGGATGTTCTCATCGATTATTTTCATGGTGATATGCTTCTTCATGCGTAGCATTTTCCATTTTTTATTCTCGCAAGGAAATCCTCAATGCCTCTTGAGCATCTTTGGATTCTTGCAGATTTTTTCCAATTGTTTTATTTCCTCATCAAGATGAGTACTTAATTTACTTGTGGAAGGTTGTTCAGGTCAGTGTATCTCTAACCTTATCCTTCTTGCTTTATGTGGCGCATTTGGTATGGCCAGGTTGTTTTCCCAAGCTATGTCGTTGAAAGACAGAGAGCACCTGGATTCTCTTTGATCTTGTTCATAATTAGAATCTTCGTAGTCATAACAGTTGGTGATTGGCACATCAGGATACGGCAACACATACCTATCAAATGAGGGAGTTTCTGGTTCTCTTGAGGGTATGTTCCCTTGGTTTAAGTTAGGTTCCGTCATATTCATGGGTACCATAGACACCACAGAATAAATAGAATGAATGATGGTGTATGCAACAGAAGCTGAAGCAGCTATTAAGAGAAGCGAAAGAATGTTTTGAAGTTTGTGTTAACTATTTTGAGATGTTTGAAATGGGAATGCAAACAACATAACCAAGAGGTTGTGCCCTTCACATCAGGTTCACCAAAATATGTACACTCAAAATCGTGACTTTGGTTTCCTGGGGCTATCGGGTCATATTTCAGCATGCACATAGACCCTTCCCTCCATTCCACGGGGTGATCTGCCATGTCACTCTTTCTCACATGGAAGTTGCCAATGGAGAGGAGGTGAGACACAGTGGGGGTCTAGCTTATTGGAGAGCTGGACTTCATGGAGAGGAGTCAGCAAATACTATGGCCTTTGTTGTTGTGTGTTGAGTTGAATGTTTCGTTTGATTGAAGTTGTAGTTGAGATAACCCTATCACCTGAAGGGTCACTGGTTTCTCTTCTTCTGTTGGGGTTTCTTAGATACCACCTCTATGTGGGTAAATAGTTTTGTGCATTTATGTCCTCTTGTCTCTCAATGCGTTGGATGAGTTCTTGTTGTATTTGGAGTTGTCTGGTTTCTTCTAACAATAAGAGGTCAAATGGGTCTCCTTGTGGTAGAACAAATTATGTTTCTTGTTGTGGTCGTGGATTGATATCCTCAATCTCGTCACGGATAGCCCTCACCCACTCTCCTCTCACTCCTAAGCATATTCGTGAATCAGGATAGAGGTAAATGTGTGATTAATAACCCTAACCAGATTTAGGGTTTTTGACCTAGGGTTTTGTTGACCTGGGGTTTGACTTGTGTTTTGACTTGTTTTTACCTCGTGATGGGATGAAGGATTTGATTGGATTGTTTAAACTATGGTTACCTCATGATGGTATCGACGGTTTGCAATTTTGTCTTTGTCTAAGGTTTCTATATGCATGCAAACTAATTGATATGCAAAATGTTTTTTTGTGCTTTTTTAGTGTTTTGGAAATTAAAAGTGCTTTTAATCTTTGAAAGGGAAATATGTATGCAATCTAATATGATTTTTCCTAATGCAAAGTTAATCTATGTTTTTTTTGTGTTTTTTATGATTTAGAAATAATCTAATCTAAAGAAAAGGAAAAATGTTTCTTCTAATGATCTAGATCTAGAAATATGAAAAAAACTAATCTAACATGCAAGATCTAATTATCAAGGAAAAAGCAATGTTTTACTGTTCCCAAGAGCAAATTTGGTTTTCTAATTACTATTAATTGAACAAAACAATGAAGGAACATGAGAGAAACAAAGATTTGTGTGACTCCACTACCCTCAGAAATCCTTGATATCGGCAACCTCGAGTTCTTTTGTAGCAGCGGAGATCCTCTTGATGAAAAAATGACACAAAGAAGCAAAAGAAGCTTTGATGAATCTTGTATGAGCTCAATGAGAGATTTGGTTGATAAAAATAGCATAGAATGAAGCAGCGTAACATTGCTTGGTTGAACAAATAAAGCAAAAGGCACCTTCATCTTGTGAGAGAATTTGAATAAGTTGCAAAGCAAAAAGTGGCAAGAGCTGTGTGCACAATGAATTTGCCTCCCTTTGTGGTTGAGGGAGGGGTGTATTTATAGGTTTGAGGAATGGGATTGATTGAGAAGTTAACTCATTTGATTGATGAGTTAACAAGGATGATTGGGGAGTTAACAAGGTTGATTACCCAGTGAACTCAACTAACTATGAAGTGATAAATCAATTATAGCTTATCACTAAAGAGGAAATGGAGATGAGGGAATGCATGAGATTGATTGGAGAGTTAATTTGAGATTAAATAGAGCTAATTATGCATGTGTGGGTACATGAAATAGTTAATTTTATATTAGGCATCAAAAATCATGTAAATTGGAAGAAAAATGGGCGAAAACAAAGCAAAAATGAGTGACAAACTTTAGTTTTTCCACAGCTGGAAAAATGGTAGGGTCACCCCTTTTTCTAGTAGGGTCGCCTCTAGTGACCATGGGTCACCCGGGGGGCAACCCTAGGTCACCTGGGGGAGATCCGGGTTGGATAGGGTCTTTTGCAGACAAACAGGTTGGGAGATAAAAGAAGAGAAGAAAAGGAGGGGTTTTACCTCTAGAAACAAGTCCATCATGTGCAAGAATCCAAATCTCCACTTGCACCTATAGGATCTCCTGGGGGAGATCTGGAAATAATAGGGGGAGATTTGGATTGGTTGGACGGAACTGAAAACTGAAGGTGGGAGATGGAAAGGGAGACCTCTAGAAGGCTTCTAGGATGTGCATATGATGAAAAACATAGAAGGAAGGTGAAAACTCACCTACAAGACACTCACAAGGCTTAGGAGCAAGGTCGAAAGCTCAAAAAATGCAAGTCGACAAGTGTCACAACAAGTTTCAAAAAGCATTGCAAATGGGGAGAGAGAGAAGTCGACAAAGAAGAAATAACACAAGACAAGAAAGAGGACATGTCATCAAGAGGTTTGCTACTTAAAGGACATTATTTCACACTTACATTACATGACAAGGATTTCAATCATCATAGGGGTCCTCGTGGAGGCTGTACATGATTTTTGTGCTTACAGAAACCCATGTCAAATGGGGTTTGAGGGACATCTATGGGCTTAACCCTACCCTAAAATAGAACCTAGGGGCTTGGGCACTCGCGCCCTAGTCCTGCCCTATTTTAGGCAATTCCTAAATTTGAATGTCGGTTATGTGATCGTTAAAAGGTTCCATTGCTGACAACTTAAGTTTGAATTATGTAATTAAAGTGAGAATGCATATATAAGTATGTTTAGGGATTCATTTGTAAACTAGAAGATGATTATTAATGTTGAATGTCAGGAACACTGAGAGGGGGGAGTGAATCAGTGCTCCACAAATCTTCTCATGCACTTTCACTTTTAACCATTTACCAAAATTAATTAAGCAAAAGTACAATATGCAAATGAACATCAGTAATAAAACATAACACATGGACACCAAGGTTTTACATGGAAAACCCTAAGAGGGAAAAACCACGGAGAGGATTATCTCTCAAATATATATTGCAATCTTTACAAGAATGATGTTCAAGCTTGGTCACTCCACGGGCCTGGAATAGGCTGGCTCACTACCATGGAGTACAACTAGGTTTAGCAGGCTCACTGCCACAACCCTAAACCTAGAAAAATTACAATAAGGGTTGTTAGACCATGAGGGCTCTTAAACTCTATAAGAGGCTCACTGCCAGGCTCACTACTTGATGAAGAAGGCACACTTCTAGGTACAAATCAAATTACATAAGAAAGATGAACACTGCATAAGCATCTGTCACTATGCCAAGGTGCAGTCATTTAGCAACTGAATTATGAATCCCAAGTCTTCATTACTTCTAATCTTCTAACTCTGCTCTACTATTGACATGCTTGCATCAATTCCACAACCAACAACCCTCTAACATTTGAAATCCATCCTTAATTTATATCTGCAACTAAATCTTTCTCATAATTAGGTTGGTAACTAAAACATGAGACGTGTAAACAAATAGTTGTACTCTGTAGGCTTGATCTTGTAAACAATCTACAATCTAGACTCAGACGAATGAGTACAAGTCTTCACATAGGTTGGCTTTAATCATATGAGCACTCAGATTGATTATCCAGATGCTATATCTTCTCTGCATAAGGATCTAACATACCAGTCAGCCTATTCTTTAAGAATATGCATAACCGTTTCATCTATTGACTTACAATGTTTACTGCAGATCTCAGAACACTTCCAAAATCATATCAAGGAATCTTCATAGATTTCCAAACTTACCCTCAGAACCACAAGGCATGATATCATCTTGTGGAGAATTGTGGACCATCAGAGCTCAGACTCTATCGTAATCGACTCTGCCAAACACTGTAGCGATGCTCAGCAACTTGCAGCTATCTTTCCAGTGGTCTTCAGATCTCACAATTATGAAATTAGACACTCCATACTATTGGAACTAGACAACTGAGAGGGGGGTGAATCAGTTGTCCCACAAAAACTTTTCTTCCTTTAACCTTCTTTATTATCTTACTATCAGATTAGTGATGTAAACATTAAAGCATTAATCAACAGCATAAGAGCAGAAACATAATTAACACACTTGACACCAAGATTTTGACGTGGAAACCTAGTTAAGGGAAAAACCATGGTGGGGGTTAACCCACAAAATGCGTACCCTATTAAAAGTACTTAGTAAAATAGAAGGCACATGCCTTCGGGCGCACTGCCCAGAGCTCACTGCTCAAAAGAGAGGCTCACTACCTACAGAATTTATTTAGAAAGAATTAACTAAGAAATAGCATCTACTTCATGCTTAGTTTTAGTGAATGCTCAAGAACTTTTTCTTTGCCTCAAACTCTTCTTCACATTCTACACTGCTCTCACTCCTTTTCTTCTCTGCTCTGCTCCTGATCCTTTCTTCAGATTTTATTTGTTTTGCACAAGGATGATTTCAATACCTCTTCAACAAGTATTTATATACTTCATCAACCTTGGAATGATCAACAAGGTCAGCTAAACTTGACACGGATCATCACACTATTAGCCAAACACAACTGAGACTTGAATCTGCTTCTACAACCACTCCATGCTTCATAAAAATGTTTTTAAGGCATCCACAATAGGCTAGGAACATCTGGTCAGCCAAGACTAGGAAGAACATCAACCTTAAGAAGAAATCTTTAATCAACAAGCTCAAACTTCAATACAGACCTCTAACATAGTAGCCATACAATATAGAGACCTCCACAAGCACATTGAATTCACCAATAACATCCATTCTAAACCAAATTATCATAAACATTTGAATCTTCCTCCAGAACCTCAAGAACACTCTCTGCCATGACTATAAGACTAGAAGGATAGCTTGTGGACCTCCAATCCATGAACCACTGATGTTGATGATACACATTGATTTCCTAAACATGCCTTCATATTTGTAGATCATAAGTTTATATTTCTGGAGCAATCCGGACCTCTTTCTTGTCACTCTGTCTTTCCTAAGTATTGCAGGAACCGGTTATACTCAAATGGCCATAACTCCTTCAAATCTTCATGCGGACTTCTCAAATCTTAATTGGAGCAATCTCTGACAATCCTCTACTCAGCCACATGATCTACATGCATTGATTATCATTAATTTTCTCAATATCTTCAACAGCCCGGTCTTCTATGCAGACAACAAAATAGGATACAGTTGACACCAATGGCAACAAGAATATGTTGACATCAATGAGAACCCACCTAGGCACATATTTGCAATAATCTCCCCCTTTGTCATTGATGGCAACATATGATGTGAAAAACTAAATCTAACCATCAAGACAAGAACTTCTCCCCCTTTCTCTTCTCACTTCTGCAACTACTTTCTTTACTGCTCCCCCTTACATCAGCAACTAGTTTTTCACATGACTTCTCTCCCCCTTTGACATCAATGGTGCATCACTGGATTCTTTGAAATGTTTACATGGCACTTGTATTGTCACAAAATATTGCAATTGGATCTTCATATACAACTCTTATGTCCCTCAAAGTCTACTTCATCCATAACACTTGAGTGCAACAACATGCTGCTACAATATACTCTACATCTGTAGTAGACAAGGAGATTGAGTCTTGCTTTTTTCTTAGCCATGAAACTAATCTATTTCCCAAGAAAAAAGCACCTCCACTTGTACTCTTTCTATCATCAACATCTTTGGCCCAATCTACATCTGTATAAGCACTGAGAGTGAAATCATTGTCCTTTGGATACCATAAGCCATGATCTGATGTGCCTTTCAAATATCTTAGAATTCTCTTGACTACCATCACATGTGATTCACTAGGATCTTCTTAAAATTTTACCACAAGACATACTCCCTGCATTATATCAGGTTTGGATTGAGTTAGATAAAGTAATCCTCCAATCATAGATCTATATCTTATCTGATCAGTCTTAGGTGATTCATCATTTCTGCTTAACTTGCAACCAGTCACCATGGGAGTACATACTGGTTTAGAGTCCTCCATTGCAAACTTCTTCAACAACTCTTTCACATACTTAGATTGGGATATGAAGATTCCTTTATCTAATTAAGTAACTTGCAAACCTAAAAATAAATTCATCTCACCAAACATAGACATCCCAAACTCTTTTTGTATTTCACCAGCAAATTTCATGCACATACCTTCATTGCCCCCAAAGATAATGTCATCAACAAAGACTTCAACAATAAAAATTTGATCACCATTAATCTTGAAATAGAGATTACTATCAACAATACCTTTATTGAATCCTAATTGCAATAAGTACTTATCCAACCTTGCATACCAGGCTCTAGGAGCTTGCTTGAGTCCATAAAAATCTTTCTTCAACATGCACACCATATCACCTTGGTCTGATAACTAAAAACTTTCAGTTGCTCAATGTAAACTTCCTCTTCCAACTCACCATTTAGAAATGCAGACTTCACATCCATCTAATATACTTTGAAATCTTAGTGAGCTACAAATGCCAAAAATAATTTGATTTCTTCAATTCAAGCCACTAGAGCAAAAGTCTCTTCAAAATCTACTCCTTCAATTTGAGAATATCATTTGCATACAAGCCTTGCTTTGTTCCTTACAACTTCTCCAATTTCATTCATCTTGTTCCTGAAAACCCATTTGGTTCCAATAATTTTTTTATCAGCAAATCTAGGAACTAACTCCCAAGTTTCATTCTTCTCTATCTACATTAGTTCTTCCTCTATGGATTTTACTCAGTTTTCATCATTGCAGGCTTCATTCACAGTTTTTGGTTCCACCTTTGAAAGAAAACAATAATTCACTTGTTTTTCTATAGCTCTTTTCCTTGTCAGCACACCTTTGTTTTTGTCACCTATAATCTAATCTTCAGAATGATTAATCCTTACATACCTAGGAGTCTTAACAACACTTTTTGGAGCCTCTTCTTCATCATGGTTGTCCTCTTACTCAACTTTTTTTTTATTCACTATAGTCATAGGTTCATAGCAACTCAGGTTTGATATTCTTTCCTTGCCTCCATCCATCTTCACATTTGCACTCTCAACAATCTTTTTGAGTCTTTTTTTGTAGCACCAGTAGGCCTTACTCTTGGTAGAGTATCCTAGGAAGATTCCTTCAACACACCTTGCATCAAACTTTCCTAGATCTTCATCTCTTTTGATATAGCATTTGCTTCTAAAGACTTTGAAATATTTTACTGTAGGAATTCTTTCATACCACAATTCATAGGGACTTTTAGTACCATCACCTTTCAATTGAACTTTGTTTTGAATATAGACAGCAGTATGTATAGCTTCTTTCCATAAAACTTTTGGCAAATCTACTTCCTTCATCATTGTCCTAGAAGCCCCTTGAACTATCCTATTTTTTCTTTCCACAACTCCATTCTGCTGAGGAGTCCTAGGTGTAGACAACTATCTTTTTTTCCCACACTCTTCATAGAAAATGTTGAATTCATTTGATGTGAACTCATCTCTATCAGACCTCAAGCATTTGATTTTCAATTCTATTTCATTCTCAACCATTGCCTTGAAAGATTTGAACTTCTCTAGGGCTTTTGATTTGTCTCTTAGAAAAGTAACCCAAGTCATTCTAGAATAATCATCAATAAGCAACATGAAATACCTGTCACCTTGAAGACTTCTCACCCTTGTAAGACCACAAAGATTTGTATGCACTAGATCTAGCAAGCCAGCAAAAAATTGTTCTTTGCTCCTAAAACTAGTTCTTGTCCTCTTCCCCAACTGACATTCCTTACAAATGGAATTGGTGGGTTTCACAAGCTTTGGTAAATCTCTCACAGTCTGACCTAAACTTATCTTCACCAAATTATCAAATTTTATATGACACATCCTTCTATGCCACAACCAACTCTCATCTACCTGGGCCAATAAACAGTAATCATTAGTTCCTCTTAATTAGTAAATGTTACCTCTGGTCTTTTTACTGGTAGCAATTACTATTCCAGAGCTTTCCATGATCTTGCACTCATTCTCTTTGGATTTTAGATCATATACTTTGTCACACATCTGACCAAAATTCAAAAGATTATGCTTTACACCCTTCACATTTAAGACATTATCAATATTGTGCTTTCCATCAAAAGAAATAGATCGTTTTCCACAAATCTTACTAGCTACTTTATCTCCAAACCTAACCAGTCCTCCATCATACTTTTCCAAAATTACAAACTTACTTTTGTCACCGGTCATGTGATGTGAGCATCCACTATCAATAATCCCTTTATCCTTATCTTTCTCAACCTAAACAGCCAAAGCACTTTCCTCCACTGGTTTTTCTTCCTTCACACAACTAGCAGAATTTGTAGACACAGGATCTTTTTTAATAGTAATAAATAAGCATTCATTTGTACTAGTACTAGCATCATCAAATTCATCATCAATCACACCTTCATCATCAAAATCTCTAACATAGTAGCATTTATTTGGAGCTCTAGGCCTGCTCTCAAATCTTTTCCTATTTCTTTCAATTCTTTCAAGACATCTAGAAGCATAATGACCTACTTTACCACATGAGAAACATTTGAAAGGTAATTTGTCTTTAAACTTACCAGAACCTCTTTGCAACCTATCAACAAAGTTAGCTTCAATTTCATCAAAGTCATCATCCACCTTATATTTCTTAGCTCTGGAGATCTTTTCTGAAGTACTGGCTTTAAAAGTTGTCTCAACTTTTGGTAGGGCATCACCAAATTCTCTTATTTTAAAGGCTATAAGATTTTCAAGTAATTGATCTCTGTCAATAGTTTTCACTGTCATTATTTCTTCATTTGCAGCTACCTTGTGACTATAAGACTTTGGTAGTGATCTAAGAATTTTCATCACAACTTCCTTATCACCAATGGTTCCTCCCATTCCTTTTATTCCATTGACAAGTTCATCAACCCTTTGCATGAAGGTTGTAATGTTTTCATCTTCATTCATCTTTAAACTCTCATATTTAGATTTCAGGCCCTGTAGTTTAGCTTCTTTTACAGAATCATCTCCTTCATACAGATTCTTCAACTTCTCCCAAACTTCATTTGCAGTTTCTAGATCCATGAATTTTATCAACTCAGTGTCAGTCAACGCACTTAACAGGGCATCTCTAGCTTTTACATTCAACTCATATTCTTTGATTTCATCTTCAGTTGTAAAACCATTTTGAGGCATGGTATATTTTGATTCTGTAGTGTTCCACACTCTTACCCAAGACAAAAGAGATGGTGTTTAATTCATACCTTCCAAAGAGCATAATTTGTCCCATCAAACTATGGAGCTTCCTTTTTAAAAGACATCCTGGATCTCCCTCAAGCTGTTAGGCTTTCTTCTAAGGAACCGGCTCTGATACCAATTGTTGAAATGCACTGGACAACTGAGAGGGGGGTGAATCAGTTCTCCCTAAAACTTTGCACACTTATGAACATCAACACATCAAACACTTATTTACTGTTATTCAGATTTAACCATGAAAGCATGAAATAAGAAGCTCTACACATTAACACACAAGACACTAGATTTTTACGTGGAAAACCCTATAAGGGAAAAACCACGGTAGGTGTTAGCCCACAAAGATATATACATTATAGTAATACCAAAAAATACAGGCTCATTTCCCAAAATGCTCACTGCAAAAGTTGAGGCTCACTACCAAGAATGGCTCACTGCCAAGGATGGCTCACTACCAAGGGGTGGCTCACTTCCAAAGGATGGTGAACTGATTTGGTAGCATCTACTCCATGCCTAAGTTCAATTCCATTGAAGCACAGTATAATTCCTTTGCTTTGCTCTTCTCACACCTTTGCACTTATCTTTTCATTTTCACACTAGGACACACTTTTTTGCAACTACATTACATGCTTTTATACAATTCATCAACCTTGGAATGTGCATCAAGGTCGGCATTACATTCATCAACCATTGGAACAATCTCCAAGGTCGGCATTACAAACATACAGAAAATAGGTCTGGACCTAATACAAATTTAGCTAAGGAAAAGATGTAAAGATGTATGCAGATCATGCCACACCTTAGCTGGGACTCAAATGCAATCTTCCACACCATGACATGCTTCCATAATCTTCCATGCATCTCTGTAAGTAGTGAGAACAATCGAGTCAGCCAAGACTGGTATCACACTGAGTTCTCTGGGAACAATCTTCTTTCAAGATCCAAAATGCTCTCTGCAAACCAACCAAAAGATAGGAACATGACTAGGAGACATCCACAAGCACATTATAATCATCAAAATATCCGCACAATACCCAAACACTTTACCCATCAGATTCTTCAAACCAGAGCACAAGAACAACACTGTCAGCCACTGTCATAAGGAAAAGATCTCTTGTGGAACACTGGATCATGAACCAATTGACTTGAAGGTGCATAATATCATCCCATACTTAACTCTAGAACCACAGATCATAACTCGTCATTGTGGAGGAATGCGAAGCAAAATACTCTCCCTGTCACCACCAAATATAAAGAAAAAGTAGTTTTCACTCTGTTGAACATAACTCTCTCAAATCTTTATACCAAAGGTTCAAAACTAGAATATAACATCTTCAAACAAACTTCTAAATAAATTTCAATCCATAGATAAAGATATTCATCCTACAGAAAATGTAGAGCAATCTTCTGGACTGTTCTTCTGTATGCAATACACTATTTCTACCACAACTCATTGTTTCTACCGAAGGAGCTAATTTTCTCAATATCCTCAACATCAAGATCACAAGAAAGTAACAAAATAAGAGAATAGTTGACACCAATGACAACACATATGTTGACCTCAATGACAACACCGATTAGGCACATACTTGCAACAGATTTGCTCAAAGACAACTGCTAGTGCGGTTGCATCTTCTCACAAGTAAGTATTTCTCACTCTTTTAGGTCTCATGGGTGGCCTCCTCTTATGTGTTGTGTTGTGTTCCCCCATGTTATGTTAAATGTTGTTTAGGTCTCCTTGGATGACCCTTGATACTCCTGTAAGGTCAAGGATACAAGGAGACCACTTCTGTTGTGACCATTCTTCTATTTGTTTCTCTATTTTTCTACTCTCCTCTATCTTATTGTAATTGTTGTGTGTGGTGTCTTGGCAGCATAAAGTTTTAGAGGATGTCTTGGGAGCATCTTCCCACATTGCAAACCTAAGTCACTTTTATCTCCTCTATCATTTTTATTATTTCCAATGTTTAGTGGCTCTACTAGTCGATGGATGATGAAAACAAATAAATACTGAAAAGGACCGTGCGTCCCTACAACATGAAAGTAAAAATGGATCCAGTCCATATATGAAGATGGGGTTGATATATTACCGACGCTTGACTAGTAGAATCACCTCATGTTTTGATTTGTATTGTGAAATTTGTTGTAACAAACCTTTGCAATACACTAATCTGCTTATATGCACTTTGGCATGTTTTGTATCTCGCCTTGTAACTACACTCGGTTCTGAGATACCTGTAGTATAACCTCACAACTATACTTGGTTATGAACTTGCAAGTGTAGCCTTGGTCTATTAAGTGATATATTGAATTGATTTGGTTCTTATCTTAGAATAGAATTTCTAACCAAAGCTTATATATTGTTGATTATGTTAGAAAATAACATTGATGTGTTTGTGGGAACATGCGACGATTGCTAGTACATGTCACTTTGGGGGCATGGGCTTTGCGAAAGCTCTTTTTCCCTTGTGTGTTTTCACTTTACCTTAAATGTGATTGATACTGGCAAGTGGGATCAACCACTTTAAGGTGGAGGCATATATTATGGTAAATGCTTGGATATTTTAGATATTGATAAAGTGTGTTTGTGTATACTTCCTTTTCAATATAAGGTGTCTCCATGATGCAGGTGGGGTTGTGTACTTTGTTTTGTTTTGCTCATATCTCCTTTTCAATGTAAGGTGTCTCCATGATGCAAGTGGGGTTTTATACTTTGAGCACATGCTTTATTTTCACTGTAAGGCATCTGTGGATGCAGGTGGGGTTGCATTTTGAAATCCCTTATATGGAAGGCAAGATTGTCTCTTCCCTTTAGTAGTTGCACATCCTTTTAAAAAGTCCTCTGCAAAGGTGGGGTTGGATCTTGAGTTATTCACCCTTAAATGTGTCTTTGGCCAAACTTGACATTGAAATCAACATTTTGAACTAAATCTTCACTTTTTGACACCTATAGCTGCTAAACTATTAGGAATTTGAAGATGATGCAAATATATATTTTTAAAAAAAATTGGATTTAAATTGTAAAAAAATTTGTGTCTCCTTTGATAACTAGTTTTTAATAGTAAACAACATTTTTTTAAAGTGATGTGTATTCAGTAGCACATAACTTTTTTTCTACAAAGGATAAAATTCTAATTCTTTTGAATTTAGATTGGTAACACCGATATATAGGGCATGCATTTGGTTTCATAATGTTTTGTTGAATATTATTTTTTTAATTAAGTTTTGAAGTCAAACCAATTATAATTTAGACATAGGCATATTCCGTAAAACATAACTTTTTCTGTATGTATCGAAATTCAATTTTTCTTTTTTTTTTTTTGAAACAAGGGCATCAAGACCTAGGGCATAGATTTTTTTAGAATTTTTTTTCACTAATTTACTAATTTTCCATGTGTGTAGAATAGAGAACTTGATGTTTAGTGAAAAACCTACATTCACAAGAAATAAAAAATAAATATAATAATCAAATTAAATATTTTAAAATTATACTTTTTAGGAAGCTTATAATAAGGAATACATACTTAAAAAACATAAATTTTAAATGAATTGATTTGATCCCCCAAAAGGTAAATCAAAAGTGGTTTTTTATCAGCATTTTGACAGGTCTAGAGGAGACTCCATTATAGGTATGGTTTAAAACTAGCGAGGTTCTATCCAAGGGGGTTTGAATCTAAGGGGGTTTGATCAAACCCTCTTCAATTAAAATCCTTTAAATGGAACATTTCAAGGCTTGAATCATTATATTTGCTAAAAATATGTGATTTCAGCAAAAATCAGGATGTCCTAGAAAGTGTAACCCATTATTGTGGCAGCACCCCAGTTGTGGTAGCGTAGCTCAACCATCAGGTGTGTTTGGCATGTCTTAGATAGTGGAACATAGCAATGAGCTCCTCCCTATCACCCATGTTTGTTGTGTATAAGACGTATAGTGTGTCGATGACATACTTTACAACACTCGTGTGTTCCATTTGTTTTCTATGTCTTCATTTTGTGTCTTGCATGTTTTTGTGTGGTATAAAGGCATAGTGATGAGCTCCCTCCACACTATGTGTTTTGTGTGTTTTTGTGTGGTCTAAAGGCATGTAGCGATAAGCTCCCTCCATGTTGTGTGTTTTGTGTGCCTAGTTAGGGTTATATATATATATTGTGTATTCACTGCTTGTCTTATGTGACTATCATGTGTTTTCTTATGTTTTCCTAAACTTGGGGGTTAGAAATGGTCTTCTAAACTTAGGGTATGTCTTCGCTCTTGTGTTTGATGTGTTTGATGTGCTTTGACCATACTTTAATGCATGTACTGATTATAAGATCATACACACATTAAACTGGGGGCTAAATATTATGGAGTAAAAAGTGGACACTTGCCATTTTACCTCCTAGTTTATCTCCTAGGTCCCTGTGAATACATTATACATACAAAATATTCATCCCGATACAAAATCCCTCGAGACCAATGCAAATTTGGAACTAGGGGCCCATTCATAACCTTACCCCAGACCAAAATGGTGCCTTGGGACTTGGGTTCCTGTACCCAAGTCCTCCCTGATTGGTCGGGACAAATTTCAATGCATGTTGGCATGGGACCTTTAAAAAGGTTTCTCTTTGTCGGCTCTTTTGATTTAATTCACAAATGTTAGCAGGAAAGCATATATAAGTGTGTTTTTGAATTTATTATGAACCTAGATAGATATAATGAACTTATGATCTTGGAACAAAAAGCATTCAAAGCATTCATTATGTTTAGAGCAGATTTGTGTTTGTATTGTGTGTGTTGTTGCAGATTTTGAATCATCATCCATCTCCTTATGAGTTGAAGGATCTTCATTCTCCTAAGGGATTCACCTTCAATGTGATATAGTTGTTATTTGAATCATTCAATCATCATTTTGTTTCACCTCTATCCTACAAGCGCATGCAATCTCTCTAACAACGGTGTTGAGAAGCTTGAATGTTATCCTAGGATTCAACTAAGGTAGATCCCTAAACACAACAACCCCCAAACCCCTTTTCTTCTTGTGTGCATGTTACAGATGCAAAATCAGAAGAGGTGAAGGTATAGTAAGGTTATGTAAGGGAAAGGGGTTTGGGATCCAAAAGCATTTTGGGAAGATTCCTCTACGGAAGACTTGGGTGCCCATGAAATAGTCTTCCTACTCAAACAGGTATTGAATCTAGCATCAGGACACTCTCTGTGATATTTCTCTAGTTTTTAGTTTCTAAAGATTTTTTCTTTCTAGACTTGGGCACCCATAAAGTAGTCTTCCAACTTTCCAGCTTTCGGGGCATAGGTTCTGATATCTCTCTAATTACTCTTGCACATTCAGATTTTGGGTTTCAATCATCTTCTATCTATTACAAGTTGATTATCTTAGAACTAGGGTTTTATGCATACTTGACCTATGGTTTGATAAAAAAGGCTTGGTTAAATATGATCTTTCCATAGCACTCTTAAGCACAAGATCTATAGTTGAATCCACCTCTATTTGGTAGTGATTTGGCTCAAACTTGTCCTTGAATGTTATTGTGGAAGAGGGTTTGATCTAGTGTGCCTACTACTTCACATCATTCATCCTTTTTCCATACATAACAATATCACTCTTCACTTAAGGTGGAACTATCACAATAAGCTTACATTTGAAATCATGTGCATCTATTTTAATTTTTGTTTAGCCACATTCAATGGAGTGATAAAATTTAATATTATTGTAGTGTCTTAAGCCACTTGAGTGGATACATCCATTTAAACACAAAAATAAACTATTAAGGAATGGGTTAAGTATTAATTAACTTCATAAGGAAAATTATAATTATAATATATATATAACCATTACATTTATGCATTCATTATGTTCTTACAAATAAAATGGTATGAAATAAATGGTATTTCACATTAAAGAGCTTATAGGTCTAACTTGCTCAATAGAATCTACTCTCCACCTATGCATACTTTACACAAGACTAAATAGTTCCATCACATAGACCAAACAATTCCTTTACAACAATGTCATTATTACAAAATTTTCTCTTCAACAAACTAGGCATGCAACAAAATCTTACACTATCTTTACTAAACAAGGGATGCTCTTCAAAACTATACAAGCTCGAATAGGAAATAGATCCAAGCAATACCCCCATGAATCATTACTAAGAAGAGTCCAATGGATAGCATACCAATGGGAGGATAATGATCTCCACCAAACCAATATGGAATCATAAGACCATAAGATGTCTTGTCCATCCCCCAAGCTAGGAGAACCATCAAAAACCCATCACAACAAAAGTATAAAGCCCAAAATGAAATAAGCACAATGGAAGAAATAAATACACACTAACATATCTTGAGGGTTTTTCTCTCAAACCCTTCTCATATGCAAATGGGATGCACTTATTCATCTAAATCACATATATCACAAGAAAATTTAGGCTATATGTTGATTCATTTCACAACTTGCAGATCAAAATCTTCTATTTACACATCTTCTCAAAAAGAATTTTTGTTTTGACTAGGACGAGAATTGTCAGAAAGCATTTGATGATCTTAAGTGCTATTTGGCTAATCCTCCTATCTTAATGCTAGCCATTACTGGACGTCCTCTTCTTCTTTATATGTTTGCATCATCTCATGCGTCGGTAGCTTTATTAGCCCAACATGATGATGTAGGTAGGGAACATGCTGTGTACTATATTAGCTAAACCTTACTTGACTACAAGATGCATTATTCAACATTAGAGAAACAATGTCTAGCTCTTGTATTTGTGATGCATAAGCTAAGACATTATCTTCTCCATGCTAAGACACATGTTATTATAAAGTTTGATTCACTAAAACAACTTTTCTCTAGGATAGACTTATATGGTCACTTAGCTAAATGGGTGATGTTGCTAATCGAGTTTGACCTGAAGTTTGTCTCTCAAAAGGCAATTAGAGGAAAAGTCATAGCTGACCATTTGGCTGGGGCTTCCTCTCCTTTCACTATTCCTAATCTGGACTCTTTTCCCAATGATCATATCCTTTCCTTAGATGATGACCATCCATGGGAATTTTTCTTTGATAGATCTAGGTGTAGAATTGGCTCCAGAGCTGGTGTAATACTAGTTCCTCCTTTAGATAACCCAATTCCCCTTTCCTTCTATCTAAACTTTCTCTTGACAAACAACATCACCAAGTACAAAGCACTTATCGCTAGATTACATGCCACGTTATCTCTTCATATCAAGTTTATTCATATATATGATAACTTGAAGTTGATCATAAAGAAAGTCACTGGATCTTATCAGGATAAGCATGATGAGTTATCTCAGTATCGAGACTTAGCTTTATCACTGATCAATCAGTTCTCTTCTTTAACTATTGATACTATTCCACGCAAAGACAATTGTCATTCAGATGCAATGGCAAGTGTTGCTTCCCTTGTACCCTTTGATGATTTCACAAATGATTACCATTTTGTAATTCACACTCTTTCTCTCCTTGCCATTGTTGATAATTCTTCTTCTGATACTCTCTTTTGTTACAATATTGACTTTGAGAAATGGTACTCCCATATATTTAATTATTTGTGTGATAGTACCTTCCTGTATCCTTCTTCAAGGAGTGTTTGAACTTGAATTCATAACTCACAGCATGATGCATTATTTTTTCTAATCTTCTTTATCATCGAACCTATAATGGTCTCCTTCTTTGTTGCTTAACTAAGGATGAAAGTCTCATTTCCCTTGAAAAGGCCCATTCAGGTGCTTGTGGGGGGAATTTTGGTGGAAGAGCCTTGGTTCAAAAGTTTCTCTGAATAGTTTTACTATTGGCAAAGAATGGAACAAGATTCCTTTGTTTTTGTTAAAAAGTGCCCTTAGTGTCAGCAGCATAGCAACTTGATTCGAGATCTTATGCAAGAACTTCATACCCAGGTATCACCTTGGTAATTGTTTAGTTTGTGGCTTGGATCTCATAAAAATAATATCTCCTCCATCTTCTAAAGGTCATACATTCATTATAACTACTACAGATTACTTCATGAAATGGGTTGAAGCTATCCCACTTCAATCCACAATTGTTTAAGTTATCTATTGTTTTCTCCTTGATAATATCATTTCTCATTTGGACTTCCTTCTACCTTTGTTTCTAATAATGGTACTTCATTCAAGAATAAGGATATGAAGCAGTTCCTTGAGAAATTTCATACTCAACAATGCTTCTCTATGTCATATTGTCCACAGTCTAATGGCCAAGAAAAAGCTTCCAATAAAACCATTGAACATTCTTCATAAAATTGTTAACAAACATGGTAAACATTGGCACACTCAGCTTTCTTATGCATTATGGGCCTATCACACGAGCATTCATACAGCTATAGGAACCAATCTATACAATCTTGTCTATGGTTCCAATGCTATTATGCCTTTAGAGCTGGAAATTCCTTCTTTGTGAATTTCCCTCCAATGTCTCACTGATGATAACAATTATTGTCATCAACATCTTTTACAGCTTCAAATTCTTGATGAACAGCATCTCAATGATCTCAAGCATCTACAAGCCTATCAAAAGACTTTGAAACACAATTATAATCAGAGTTCTACATCAATCCTTCAAAGTGGGTGACCTAGTGTTATACGAAAACCAATGTAATGTTAACGTCCCTCTAGGTACAAAAAGAAAATTCAGTTTGAATTGGTTGGGCCCCTACATTGTCACCTTAGTTTATGGAACTGATGCATATGGTCTCTCTATGATGGATGATAAGCCTCTCAAAGAGCCCATTAATGCTATGAATTTGCATCATTCTTATGCTTTGAATTCTTTCTTTATGTGACATTTGAATAGCAAATTTATTCTTAGGAAGTAATTTCTACTTGTCTTATGTCATTCGATCATCAACATAATTAGTTAGTGTTATGATTCTTTTTTCAAAATTGTGTATTTCTTAAATATACAGTTTTCCTCTTTAAAACACAATGTGTTCATTTTTTAAGTGTTATGTAATACTTTACATTCTTGTTTTATGCTTGTTATTTCTATTCTTGACACACTTCATGTTGTCTTGAATGTTAGTAGTATTTTTCATTTCTAAAATTACCTCATTATTTTTACCACGTCAGTTATTTAATTGTACAAACAATTAATTAATCTCTATGCAGTTATTTAATTAGATCTTTTATAAGTATTTAATTAGTTAGTTGTTATTCCAATTTGCCAATTAGATCTTTATTGTGTTTAATTGTGCAAATATTATCATTCATTGTTTGATTAGATCATTTTAACATTTAATGAAACAAATTTATTAAGTTGTTTAATTAGATCTGAATAGCATTTAATTAAACAATTTCAATCACATATATGCAAAACGTACAAATAATTTTACAAAACATATATATCTAACCAAGTTTCAAAATTTCATATATATAACAAGTTTCTTGATACATGATATACAAAATCACCACTATGTCAAATGTGGCATGTCAAAAATATGGTATACAAAAATCTGCTACTCTCTTAAGGTGTATGGTTGTTTGATCCCTCTGGCCATAGTAGTGGTTATTGTACAGAAGGTTCCTATTGTGAGGCTATAGACTGAGATCTACTCTATGTCTGTAAACCTCTTAGTGTGTGTCTCAGCTCTACTGCCTCAACTATCAGATGTAACTCACTTTATTGTAGTCAAGTCACCTCATCTTGTAGCCTATCTTCCTCGACCATCAAGCCTTGCACTCTCAGGTGATCCAATTCAATCATTGGCATTGTCTAAACCCTCTGAAGGTTTGCTCTCATGAGAATTAGCTATCTCTGGAGAGCATCATGTTCCCTCTTGTTGCCTCATGTTTGAAATTTTACTAAAGCACCCATGCCTTAGAAAATTTTCCATTCCTTATTTGCCACTTTCTTTTTATTTCCCCAACTTGGGTTTTACTTAGTCATTTTCTTGCATTGTCAAAAATTATTTATATTTTTGAACCAAAGTTAGTGGGTTCAAGAGTTCATGAACTTTCTAACTTCCTAACTAGCCTTTGAGTCTAACGTCTAAAGTTCCTTCTTGCATCGGTCTTGGTCACTCATTTTGAGTAAAGTCTTTGTTGTCGAGAGGTCAAAAGTTCTTTGAACTTCCAAACTGTCAAAAGTTGTGGTTCAAAAGTTCCAAAAATTCATGGCTTGTCAACTTCAAATGCCTTCTATTCTTGTGGTGTTTTTTTCTAAGCTGGCATGCAGTACAATGAAAAGACACTTGTCACCTCGCATTTTATTTGAAATATGTGCAAATGAATTGGCACATTTCTCGAAGGGAAAACCAAAGGGGATTTTTATGATTTTCAAAGCTTGATATGCCACTAGAATTTAATGATATTTATGGACGAGTTATGAGAAGTTGCGTAAAATTTGAATGAATTAACTATCTCACTTGAAGTTTTCATCATTTCACTAAGGAAATGCATTGTAGAGCAAGGAACAGCTAATCCACTATGTGCGAGAAATCCAGAGAATTCTAAACTTACAGGTTAGAACGATTGGCCCTCTCTATCCCTTTTTTTCTGCTATAAAAACCAAAGCATTTCTCTTGGGTGGCAGAAATTTCTATTTTCATGTATCTATATAGTGATTCCTCTATGAGTGCATTGTATTTCTCTGCCTTATCTATGAATGCTTCAGAGTTTCTGTCTGGTTGGTCCCTCAAGTTTGTGAAAAGGAAATTCAAATTTCAAGGAGCTCCTATGGTTCAAGTTATGGAAAATGGGTTGTCTGGTGTGAGAGATACAGAGCTCAATCATATTGACCTTGACGATTTCTGGAAGAGGATGCAACCTAAAGGTTGAACCACCCTGGCCAACAAAATTGTGAACAGTGGTTTAGACAGAGCTAGGGGCTTTCCACTTGTAGTGCATTGTCCAGATTTAGTGGTTGCTTGTGCTAATAATTACTTTCTAGAATCTCAAGAGATAAGAGCCTCAAATGGCTCTATTGTTGCCAAAATTGACTCGCAATCAATTGCCCTTGTCCTGAATTTCGATGAGTATGAGGAGAAAGTTGATGTTTCTATGTCTTCCACCTGGGGGTACTATAATGAAAGAAGAGACTGGTGCCAGAATTACATTGCTAGGACCTGGTTGGAGGTTGGGATAAAGGGAAAGTCAAGACTCCCTTCTAATCTGAAGAGGAGTCATTTCAAGGAGGAAATCTCAGATATGATTACTCTGATGAACTGTGTGGTTGGGAGCTCGAAGTCTAATACTTTCGATTACTGGATGTGTAGATTTATCTTGCTTATCTGCTATGATCACCATATTGACTGGCCAAGGATAATCAGTGAAAGTATGCATGAATAGTTAGTGATTTTCTCACGGAATGTAAATTTTTACATGTGTTCCCAGCTAATATATGTGTTAGCTCATAGAGAGGCTACCTGGCCTGGTTTAAGGACTCAAGGAGTTCCCACCATCAGCATGTCTGTGTATCAAACTTTTCCACAATTGCAGAGGAATGAAGGTATGAAGGATTTCTGGCATATTAATGACGCCTTTTCTATGTATCTTACAAAAAGAATTGAGGGTTCATTGGAGTGAATGTTTTCTATGGAGGTTGTTTCCTTGGTTATGAGCTTCGAAAGCTTCTATGTCTAGTTTGATCGCTTCTCCTACATGAGAATTGGGGGTTATGAAAATGCCCCATTGAAATTGCCACAGTACCCATCAAATTACCTCATGTTTTTGGAGCTGTGTCGTCAAATGGCAACTATGAATACAAAGTACCACACAATGAAAAATAAAGGTTATTCTTTTCCTGTGATACTTTCCTTCTATTCTTGCAAAAGTAATGATAGTGCAAGAAGTGTAGATAAATTGCTTTCTAAATTCAATCTTCATAGTTTGTTGGCTCAAGTAGCCTTTGATAGTAAGAATTTTGTGAAATTAAACATGCATGGAGGAGGTTCTTATCAACACAAGCCCCAGCTTGAAGATTTCTGGGAGGATTGTTTGAATGAAAGGGAAGTGCAAAGGAGGAATTAGATGAGGTTAACCATTGATTAGGTCCATGCTTTTGAACTACCCATGCAAGTTCCTGACATGGTTGATGACAACTCTAATATTCTTGATGAAGGCTATCATGGCATCTCAGTGAAAATGTTACCTCCTATGAAGTGGTCAGAGAAGGAGATCACTGATGTTAAATTTTGATCTTTTCATGTGATAAGAAGAATAAAGAAGTGGTTGAAAGGGAAGATTAAAGAACAGGTTGGTTCAGATGCACCTAAGGACTCTTCTACTCTGGGTCAGAATGGAGATCAAACCACTCACTCTCAGAGGAGATCATCTAGTTCAGATCCAACTCTCTACAGAGTTGGTTCACAATCGAATGGAGACGGTGAGTAGCTCCCTGAGGAGAGCAGTGAGCTGAAAATAGCATGCGAGCAAGATGATCAACCAATGAAGAGTAACACTAGATTGATTGCTTCTCCATCAAAAGTAGACCATGTGCCCCTTATTAATAATCGTGTAAGTGATAGTGATTCCTTGATTTTCACTCAGTTAGGAGAGGATAATGTGCTGTAATCTTTGTTAAGTACCCCAAATTCACCCAATTTAAGTGAGCCTCCTATTAGGTCTCAAAAATGTAGGTTACAAGTCCTAAGAGGATGCCAGGCTCTATGATCAGACTTGCAACATTTTTGAGCTAACGAATGGAGTTAACCTATATGGTTGATGACTCCCTATACTTCAAGTTCTGCTAAACCTAGGTGGGTGGACCTTAATAGCTAAAGAAGATTAAGAGTTGTATGACTTGGTTGAATTTATGGATCTATCCATAGTGGCATGAAGTGAAATAGATGAAGGCTTACTAAATACTCCTACTGCAATTTGAAATGTGAATGTATGGATAAGATTTTATAAAATTCTAAAATGGAATGGGTATGACCAGTGCCTACTTCTATTGGGCTAATAGAGTCAAGAGGTGAATGATATATGATTTACTTACTGGCTACAATTCAAATTGCTTGGCACTTGTGACTGTTTGCATCTTGTACAAACATGCAAGAATGTAACTATCAAAGTCTTCTTATCGATCCAAATGATCCTCACCAGGTTGCTATGATTAATTAATAGGAGAGTTTAATCCCTCTTTGAAGGAACCAGTTAACTGAATCACACAGAAGCAGCAAGTGTGCCCTGACAAATCAAATATACTTCTGATTTGAACAAAAAAATGGAATCAAACTGGAGACAGTATGATAATTTTATCGATTATAGGGCTCTTCTTTAACTATCCAAGGGATACCTCCAAATTACTGTGATCTATTAAAAGGATATTTAATTCTTCGAAAGAAACTAATTAATGAAACCATACAAGAACAACAAATGTGTTTTGATAAAACTGAGACTTTTCAACACTTCAATTTAAATAATATGAAGGCACCAATCTGGAGACAACCAAATAATTGGATATAAACAACAAGCAATTGACACTAGTGTTAGATCATTAATTTATACATTCTTCTCCATTATATGATTTCAAAAGATCTTGCAATACATAGCATATTATTTTACTGAGACAACTGATCAATTGATGATTTCCTAACCTACTACCTAATGATGATTTTCAACCTACTCCTACCTCCTCCTATTGAACCATCACATGTTCAACTTTTATAGTAATCTTTTGAAGAGGGTGTATCTCTTCATAATGTCTCTTGGAGAATTAACAACAATAACATACAAAAGTAATTATAATTAATCTTTTGAGAGCCATAGATAAACTTGGGGCGACATGATCCAGATACTTCACATATGTGTCAGCAAACTCAACAACATTTCTTGCCACTATTTCGATTGAGATCATCTTCTCCAAGTGTTGATAGGCCTTTCCTGATTCTGAATCTCCATCTTTAGCTGCATCCAAATTTGTTTGGCCTGAGTATTCCAAGTTCTTCATCTTTCACCCAATTCTCTTTCCCTCCTTTGTTGCAAACTTCTAAGAATTGCCTTTGATTTAATTAGTTTCTATCAGAAATATTTGTAGAGGGCTGATTTCAGGTGGCAATTAATGTCTATTGCTGAGAGTTAATGTAATGAATTTTTTGAATTTCAGAATGTCAGATCAACATGATGTTTTCATCGATGAAACTTTGTCAACCTCTGACCGATTGATATGTTCCATTTGGTGCCATCTCAATTTATATTTTTATAACTGATTTGGCAAGACTAGCTAAGTGTCCCTCCAATACAATGTATCACTTATGATCTCATTCTATCGGGAAGAATTTTTGGTATTCTCTTGGATATAATTGTCTTTTGCCTTCAATTAGCATTTTGGGGAAACATCGCAAAGTTTACCCAATGTTTCATTTGAACTACTCATCATTCCACCATCGGCATAACAAAAACTATCATTGTGAGATCAACATGTCATTCCGATGCTTTTAGTCTTTCTGATGTGTTTTCACTTATCCTCTTACTCTTCGGCAAGACTCTTCCTAAAATATCTCCTCAGCCTCCACCATCGGAGTGAATTGCATAGTCAGAAAGATCCCATAAGTTCACTCTGATCACATATCTCTTCTCGATGTGTATCCTTATTATTCATATAGATCAGCAAGACTCTCGCCGACACCTTTGTGGGCTTTGTTATCGACATAACCAATGCGGTCAGAGGGACCCAAGAAACTTATCCCAACTATGTATGTTTCCCTGATAGGATTGTCATCATGCCTTATTGGTGGGAGAATGTGTGTTTCTTATCAAAAAAGAATCCATCGTTATGACCAACAAGCTCGGTATAACTTGAGAACTTCACTCTGATTTATCTTCTCATGCCGATGAGTCTTTCATCGGTGAAATGACATTAGGCATCTTCCTGATTATCCATATCTATTGTCTTCGGGACCTCTGATCATTATAACTCTGTTCATCTCTTCCCGATATGTAGAAAATTTTGAATAAAAGGCTCACATCTTATTTGATTGGAAAGACATGCACCTAATATCTCTGATATGGATCAATTGTTCTTGGATCTTTTGCTTGACTATGATCAGGGAGCTAGTTCATACGTATGTGCTTCTTACTTCCCTTGTTTTAATGTGCACATAATTCAGAATAGCAACATGACGATCTAGTATATTCATAATCTCATATACCACATTACCAAATATAACACCAATGTTAGTTGAAGACAGTTCTATGTTTGCCTTTATCTGCTTGCTTGAGTGTAGAGTATAATTTTGCAGTTGTTCAACCAATTTAAGATCGCCCATAATAGCCAATTCACTATCTGTGACCTGGCGTATATCCAGATAGGACTTTTAAGAACAGTGAGCCTAGATAATCTTCGTAAGCCAGTGTTAGATGATATGTTTAATCTTTCAGACCTTATCGAGCCTTGATAAATGGTGAAGTCTATCACAACATATATGCCATTGTAGCACCATAATGTATTAAAATGTTGTTGAAACCATCTTATTAGATGCCATAGTTTATGTGCTATTAGTCTGGAATTGAAATACTATGACTATTGCATGTTTTA
Organism: Cunninghamia lanceolata; assembly: GCA_027924645.1. NCBI lineage: Eukaryota > Viridiplantae > Streptophyta > Pinopsida > Cupressales > Cupressaceae > Cunninghamia > Cunninghamia lanceolata. The sequence continues at coordinate 5,815,679 of BSBN01000219.1, read as the reverse complement.
AAGCAATGACATTTGACACCTTCCCACTGAGTTCTAATTGTTGTAGTTAATTCTTCCACCATTGGAACCTAAAATTTTTCAAAAATTGGTAGGAAATTTCAGGTCCCAACACCTCCAATGCACAATCCTCAGCCTATGAATATGGATGGTGTAGTGAGTGTGATTGGTACTGCTAACATCCCTTCCTCATCTCCTACCTGGTTAAGAAAAGTAGTAGAAAAGAAGAAAAGGTATACACCAATGATGGATACCAGTATAGATGATGTGGCTAAGTTACTATAGGAGACTCCTAAGCCTAAACATGCCAAAAGAATGTCAAGGATGGTAACTGATTCTGTCATAGGAAACTAGTATTTGGAGATTGCAAATCCAATAGGAAATAAGAATGAAAATGAAGTGACTGAGGTGGACTTCAATATGAGCAGAGTAGACATGGGACCCTTGACCATGGAGGGAGATATCTATCATGCCAAATATTTAGTCAATGATTTGTCAAAGAGAACCAAGAAGGAACAAGAAGAGAACATTAAGCTACGTGCACAAGTAAGTTCCCTGTCCATGTTCATTCAGTCAATTTTAAAGATAATAGCTCCTTCAGCTGATGCCTTGCCTGATATGAATGTTAGTACCCTAGACCCTAATTTGTTTCAACAAATAAAAAGATCACAAGCCCTAAGTAGTGTTGTCGAACAGTGGATAGAAAAAGTGACCCTAGATGGCTTAATTTTCATTGAAGAAGCTTATAAGTTGTTTAATCTCATTTCTAGTAAAAGAGAGACCTTAATTGTTGATTTCCAAAATGCCAAAAGTGATCGCAATAGCTTATACTTAGTCTCATAAGAAATACAAGATATGGCTGAGATGGATGTAAATATTTTGGTGGCTGAGGAAGTGTTGTGTGATCCTAAGGAAATGAATTCTGCAGCTTGGGCTGATGTAATTGAATGGAAATTATCTATTGTGGGGGCACTGGAAGATGAAATGAGAAGCACTCTTTTTGTTTATTATAGAGAATTAAATGATATTAAGGGTGATTTTGCCATCTTAGAGATAGCAGCTGTTGGTGAGGATGATGATAAGTTGCTCGATGTTAAAGAAATCAAGCAAAATTTCAAGAAAATGGTGATAGAAGAGATGGCAATTTATGATGTGATCACAGTAGAGTCGGTTGGGAAGGTTGCAAGGGTGTCCAACTATGTCAAGATGTTTAAAAATGGATTGGATGACATGCACAAAAAGATGATTCAGACTGACAGGGCAGTGAGTAAGAAGAAAATCCGAATCAACATGACTAAGAGTCCCAACGGTTTGGCCTTGTCATTGATCATCAATAAGTACATGTCTTATAAGGTGAAGATGAGGGCACAGGCAGCTCAAATGTTGCAAGGTAACAAAGACAATGAAGTCGAATAGGCAAAGGAGAAGGAAGTGACACAAGAAGGTGATGTTGAAGAGGAGGATGTGGCAATCATTAATTAATGCTCTTTTCTTATGCTTTAGTTTATTTCATACTTGCTCAAAAACTATTGGCTGTGGAGGGCCCTTATTTTTAAATGATTTTTAATGTTTAAACTTCTTTTAATCAGTTGCCTTCAAGAAGTTGTTAAGTTTTTAAAGATAGTTATTGGGGACTTGGCTATAAATTTAATTAGCTAATCGATGTATGGATCTTTTAGCAAACTTTGTGTTGGTGATAGATCAAGTTTTGGCTTTCTGTTTTAAATTGCTTTATATATATGAAATAGAAATCAATGTAGTGGAGTTTTGGATGATCATAAACTTTGTGTTATGGTTGTTTAAACTTTCATTATTCTTATGTTGGGTGTATTGCTGTTAGTGTTGATGGTATTTCTATATTGAAGTGGTTGGATATCTGTAATTCTTTGCTCATTACTGAGAATTATCTATCTTTTGATATATGATTCATGGTGGTGATTGTATGATGTATGGTGTATTTCTGTATTGATTCATTGAAGTTGATGTAGTGGAAGTCTTTGAGCTTTTGTTAAGTCGATTACTATTTGGATATATATTGCCTTTATTGCTTTATGGTTAAAAGCACCACCTTTATTTTACTTTCTAGTTAAAAGCAATACTAGTTTTTCATTCCTTGGATATCAATCAAAGGTAGCTGCACCTTGTAAAAGAAGCATAGAATATTTGTAAAATACCAATTTAATAGGTTCAATTGTTGTTACATTTGTCATCTATTTGGGTGAGAATATAGAGTTAGGTGACAAATCTGTTAACCAACACCTCTCTACACTCTCAACTCTCATCATGGCTTGATCCCACTCTATTATGAGTGTTGTCACCTAGGTAGTCACCTGGTCCCACTCCACAGTGATGGAAATGACCTTAGTAGTGGCTTAGTCCAAATAGACCTGATCCTCCTTATAAATAGCTCTCAACCACGCCACAAGCTCAAAAATGTTGATATGTCACTTGGTAGTATGTTGAGGCCTATAAATGACCCACACAACTTGCTCAATTTGTACACTTGGCACCATCTCAACAAGAACTCAACCTATGTAGTCAAGCCACTCCTATGTGCACACTGCAAAAGTCAAACAAAGATAAAATCAGATCTCTCATCATATCAATATTAAAATCAAATGCATATCTAGTCTTATACGCAAATAACAATACAAAAACCACATTCTCACCTGGATCGCCGACTTGCTAGTCAGGATCTAGAGGAGCTGAATGTCTAGTTGTTGTCATGCTAGGCATGCTAACAGCTATTGTTGCTACTGTTGTCACTGGTATTAAAATGGGCCTTGTAGTAGCTTCACTTGTTGACTACCCTCACTCTCTAACTAGGTGCACTATTAGTTGATGGTGAAATGGGTGTTGCTCAAGATTAGGCTCTAGGCCTCTCCTCTACAACAACACCACTTTCATCTTTCTAGTACCATCTCCCCACATGTGTTGGTGTGGATTCCTCCTCATCGGCATCGTCATCCTCACTCTCCATCTCCTCTCCTCCCTCCACCAAACCCTACTATGTCAATAGTCATGGGTCTCCAACTGGAGTGTCAGGAGGGAAGATGGGTGCTAGCTAGGATGTGGCCCACCATGTTACGAACATTGGGATCACCCCCACATTATCATCATCAGATACGGGTCTTGCATCCCACTCCTCAATATTTGGATCATTGAGCTCTACATTAGCTATGGTCAGATGGGGTTGATCATTTGGCCTCACTGTGTTGCAATACAATCACACGTACATTAGCATGATTGTAGGAATACCTTGCATCTACCTAGACTACTACATCATGCACCTATAATAATATGGCACTATGGTGTGATCGAGGTGATTGACTAACAAATGGTCCCTCTACATCCTTGTTAGCCGTCATGTCTGACCTATTAATGTGTGTGTACCCCTATAGGGCCGCCAGCTAATGTTTGTGCTTTGTAAGTGGGCAAATGTTTGTCTCCAAAATAGTAAATCGTCAAACTTCCATGGCCTCCTCAACCCATAGTCATAGGCCCATGGTGCTACCCAGGGAATCATTATGGGTACTCCCACTAGAGGTGTGCACATGATGTGCTCAAAGGCCCACACCTAATGTAGTGTGCAATTCATCAGACTCCAACTCTCATAGTGAACATATCGGCCCAAATCATGGTAAAGGTGGGAGATCATGTTCTAACCCCATGTAAACACTGTTTGGTGCTCCCCCATTACTCTAATATAATGGATGAGGCCACCATGTAGTTGTACACCTTGCCCATCTGATACTATGCACAGGGTGACAATAACGATAGGCACCCGATGTACTAGTGGGATCACGTCTTCTCCCTACTCCAACCATCACAAGTGAAAGTTCCCTAAGGTCCCCAAGGATAGTGTGATCAATGGCATACATTTAAGTTCCTCCTAAACATACACTGTTGATCTCTACTCAGTGACACGAATTGTGCGACCTCGAATGGGCAATCGCACAATCTGGTATACATCCTCTAGTGTAATGATCATCTCTCCTGTCAGTAGACGAAAGACAAAGGGGTCCACATCCCACCTTCCCATCAAATCCATAAGCATGCAATCATGAAATTACATCTCTAGGATCGTGTATACCCAAAACACTCCAACTATGCGTAGTAGTGCGATCTCATCTAGGGTCAGTGCACCATGTCGATCTCACAACAATGTGAAGATGGCACTACTAGTGTGCTCCTACATTGTTAAAGGATACTACATTCACAAAAACTAGTTTATATAAGTTCTACATCAAAATTCATTCAAATTTGAACTCAAAAACATAAATTTTCTCTAAGTCTTTCAACACACTAGCGCCCCTGGATATTAGTGCGTCTTTTAGACCCTAGTGCCTTATTAGGATGCTAGTGCGTCTGAAGGATGTGACCATGCCAGATGGATGCCAGTGCACCTGTTGAACTCAAACACATGAATGAGACACCAACACTTCATGTGGGTGTCCGTTGACACAAAAAATGAGAAATAAATGCTTAAAATTCAAAAAAAATTGCTTACCTTGCATAACGCGACTCCCTGCTCGATGCACTCCCTTAAGGCATCAAGTCTGACAGTAAAAAAGATCCTCTGCGTGGCATTTTCGCTCTCTAAATCACTTAGGTGCTCAAAAATTACTAAATTTGGTAAATTCAAATGAAGAGTATAATTGAAAAAATTACTATTTATAGAAAACTTTTAAATTTTCTATAGTACCCTTCTCACAAAAATCTTCATAACTTAGGACTACAAACTCTAATTTTCACATCATTTCTTGCGTTGGAATCTTGGTTTCACCTTCTTTTTAGCTATATGTCCTTCACTCCAGTGTTATTCTATTAAATAACCTTGCTAAGGGCATATTCATCACTCTTTTTGAAATTTTTCAATGCGGTGGATTTTTCTCCATGTTTCTGCCTTTCCTACTAGCAAGCACAAATACAGGGAGCATACATCCATCCTTATTTTTGTTTTTCTCATTTTCTCCTCACGTCATTTTTCTGCATTTTAAAAAATTACTTTAGCTCTAGTTTTTGAACTAACATACTGTTGGTCTTGCACAATTATTTGATTCCTAACAAAGTGATTTTGCAGGCTTGTAGTACCTAATGTTGTGGTTTTGCATATTCTTAGTTTGGGGGCATCATTCTTTCACCTAGCAAATTTTTGTGGCCTCTACAATATCCTTTTGGGTATCCTTTGCATGTTTATTTACTTTCAGCATTTCATTTATGTACTTTAGCATAACTTATCGTCTAATGTCATCAGCCCGCTAAAGTGTTGGAAAAATGTAACCTAAAAATTTGCATACCCTCGCAATTTTATGCTATGTTTTGACTTGCTTTGGTGTCCACTCTTATAGTATGTTTCTAGAACCACTCAACCCTAACCTTGGCCTATCTCACCTCACACCAAGGTTTTATCATTTTACATATTTATTTCTTTCAATTTTTTGAGAACACATGCTAAATTTTGGAGAATATTTTGAAGATGCAAGCGTGATGCTTAGACATCCCTGTGATGCATTAGCATCCTGAATATTCTAAAAATTCAAATAGTTGATTCTCCCACTTTGTCACTTGATTTCATCGGTAATAATACTCACATAGCAATGAAACTGCCCCTGTAGCGTACCTAACCTCCAAGATTCCTCATTCTTGACACAAAAAGCAAGATTTGAGAAAGAGAGCATCTTCCTCTTTCTCTCTCACTCACATGCTTTTGAGAAAAAATATATAGTTGATTGTTGGAAAATTGCTCTCTTAGCTCTCACAATAGATGATTGGTGATTTGGGTGCTCTTCTATATTGTAGCATCTATTTTTTCAGATTTGTGGGTTTCTATTTGCAACTTTCATATTGTGGAAGCTCTCTTCCAAGAGTTTGGAGTTGTTCATGCACAGATTGAGCCCTCAAGGAGCTTGCAGCCTCCATTGTTCTACAACCAAGCAACATTGTTTCATTTACCAGAAATAGTGTTATTTTGCTGGTTTATTGAATATTGCTTTGTCTATAGTTTGGCAAATTTGTGGTATAGACCACCACCCTATTTTCCCTTCTTACACCAAGGTATTCTTCCCCATAGACCAGGGTTGATACTCTTAGTTTTTATTCATTTTCTCACTAATGTTGTTTCATGTATGTACTCAAGAAATAGGAGTGCACACATTTATTTTTATTTTTCCATAGTGATTGCCCATGGAGGTCGAAAGACAAAAATAGGGTCTTGACCTGAAGACCCCAAGCAGTCCCAACCATTTTTTGTGGTTTGTGTTGTTGCAAGTTTAAGGAAATAATCAAACACATGAGAGCTTGTTAATCTTTTTCCTATCCTTTCCTTATCATTTATTCCTTCTTTGTTAGTTAATTGAATGCATTTTTTTATCAATTGGGTGCTTTATTATGCTATTGAGTGCTCATTCTGGTTATGTGTGTAGATTAGATGGTTTAACATAGGCAGGACTCTGCAGTATGAAACTTTTGTGTTTTGTTGTCGTATGGATGGCAGCATGACAAGTAGACATCCCCTAATGTGCTAGCGTCCTAGGCTGAGACTCTCCCCTTTTGATGCCAGGTTCTTCTATATCTCTTGTTTACTATTTTGTATTTATTTATGTGATCTAGTTCTTAGATTTTTAGATTTCACAATTTTATCACTGTGCCTTAGTGCTTTTACTTATCAAGATTAGTTAATTTCTAAGTGTAGTGCAAAGTAAGATCTTGCTAGGGTTATTATGTTCTTGATTGGATAGCAGCAGTATACTCTTCTTGGAAGCTAGTTGGATTCTCATGTAATTGGTGAAAATTGCTCCTAGTTAAATAGCATTGTTTTATCTTACATTAGGATTCACATTTTCATAAACTACAATAATTGTTAGAAAAATAAGTAGTATAGAATTGATATAATAGTGAATTAGCAATAAAAACACAAAATAGACAACATAGATTTATGTGAAGAACCTGTTAATGTACCAAGAAAAAACCACAAGCAAAGATCTCTCAATTTTATTCTGAGAAGAAAATTCATAGTTACCAAACTTTTTTCTCATGCCTTGGGATTCAAGCTTGATAACCTTAAGTAATCACAAAAAAGAATATGCAAAAACCGATCAAATCTAAAGATAGATCTACATGTATAAAAGAGTGAGTGGCACTTCCACATGCAATTTTGCATGGTGTACACATGGAACATGGCCAAAAAAATCTCATGTCGACTACTCGTCACTGTTGGAATAAGTCACACTGACTTCACATTTCAATAGTAACCACACTAGCTTACAATGTATAAAGGTGTAACCATCATAGTGCAATGAAGTATTTTTATCCTTTTTGTAGTAGTACATAAGATTGTGGCTCATCCCACATACTTCCAACATACCACTACATCAACTGAAGTCATAGGAATGTTATGCAAGGCATTATGAAATAGTATTTCACAAAGGATTTCATAAGGGAATTCAATAACTCAGTGGCAACAATCCTCTAAGTAAACATATTATGCTCATAGGAGGCTCAAAATGACCTCTTACAAACCTCTAATCCACATGTATTATGGCACCATTGCATCATGTTACCCCTATTTTGGGGAAGCATAGTTTGACAAAGAATGGTTCATCAATGGAATAATTAAGGAAGTAATAAGGAAAGTCAATGAAAGGGTTCACATGATATAGAGGTATTGTGTTATATGAAGAATTAATGCACACTAAATTGTAGATTTCCATTGATGAAAAATATTGAGAAAGAACCAATGAATGAGTAGTATTTCCTAAGTAATACTTACATGACAATAATGATTGTAATGTGCTCAAGGAATTGTTGGCCAAAAGGGCATTAAAATTTGGTGGCCTAAGCTATGAAAGTGAAAGGATGGACCCATGAAGTAAGAAAATCAATGAGGGTAGCAATGGTTAAGGAAAAAGAAAGAAAGGTGTAAGCATCCTCCAAGGAATGTAGCTAAATATTTATTTCGTAGTTGATTTTTACTTAACTTTTGAAACTACATGCAAACAAAATACCTAATACTAAAGCACTAAAACTTCATTGGAAGCAACCTACAACATGTGATAGTAACCATGCTAGTCTACAATGTATAAAGTTGTGACCATCATAGTGAAAAGAAGTGTTGGTAACCTTCTTGTAGTAGTAGTAGTATAGAAGATTGTGGCATCATCCCACATACTTCCAACATACCACGACATCAACTAAAGTCACATGAAGGCTCTGTAAGGTATTATGAAACACTATTAAGTCACATAGGATTTCATAAGGGAATTCAATAACTCAATGGAAACAAACCTCTAAGCAAACATATTATACCAGCAGGGGGTTAAAAATGACCTCTTACAAACCTCTAATCCACCGATACCATTACATCATGTTATCCCCATTTTTTGTAGTTAAGGCTACCACCTTCAATAACTCTATTTTGGGGCAATTAGAGGTCATTTAGAGTTTTGGGATCTACATTTTTCATACTTGGGCACTTAGTGACATTTGGGTACATATATTCAATATGTATATCTTTTATAAATAGAAACACCATTTCATACATTAATATGGTCAAGTCATCCTCATGCAATCATGTTTTAGAGAATAACATGTGACATTACTTGTGGTTCATATATTTGAGCTACGAGTGATTAACTTCATGGTATACAACATCGATCAACTTCATTACCCAATGGATAAAGCACTAGAGTGGAATGCTACTTCACCAGTTGAACTTAAATAAACAGCATTTAGGATAGAGCTTAAAAGAACAACATTTACGTTAGAACTAATGTTAGAACTTAACTAGCTTACACCCTCATATTTAAAAATTGGTCGAGACAAATATGTTAAACAAGGAATAACATGTAAACATTGCAATCAATAGGACCTATGGCCTGAATGGAGTCAAAAAGTGAAAGTGCCTTTTATGCATAGTAGACACAAGATAGTGCAAGTTGTTTATAGAGGGTGAATGTTCATTAATGTTATGATAGTTTGTCAAAGATGATAGAAGTACCCATTAATACACTAGTAGGAGAAACTGAGAGAATACCAAGATGCCCTCAAAACACAACTTGACATTTAAATTCATGTTATTTTTTTGAAAGTGCACCTTGTATAAGAAAATGCAATGCTTGAATAACTAGGTAACTCCACAACCCAAGCTTCAAAATTAAATTGATGCTAGTTATCCAAACTTTGGAATTTGTATGTTCTAAATAGTCCTCTTTACACAATCAATTACTAACTTAGAGCTAAAATAATTATAAATTTGGGTCACCTCAATATGGTGAGCATACTAAGAAATCGATTGTAAGATATTTTACCTATTTGATTTAACCTCTAGACCTATTTAATAAATTGATAAGGTAAAATAAATCTAAAGCACTTAGAAACTAAGTGGTCATATAATAAAATAATGCAATGTTTGTCATTCTCAATTTTGTAGACAGAAAAATATACCTCTCATAATTATTATATAGAAACTTAAACAATAATACATTTGTTATTCTTTTCAATTTTATAGTTAGCAAAATAAATTTATTATAAAACATCAAGAATAAAGATTTATAAATTAAATGGTATATTATTAATTCTTAATTTTATATTTTATTTTAAAATACAAATTAATACATTATATATCTAGATCCATAAGAAATAAAAAGCCTTACAAATTTGAAATATTTCAATTCTTTAAGAATAAAAGATATCTTAAATTAATTACTTAAGAACTTTACAAGTTCAGATCATTTGATATAAAAATGCATATAGCTAAAATTCAAAATTCTCTTAGAGTTATAACATATCAAATTAAGGTAACTACTTAATAAAAACACGAAGAAGAACCGAATGCTATAGATCATGTTTTTTACAATACAAGTTAATGCTAGATACAAGAGGAAAAGTCATTTAAATTTCTTAATAAACCAATAAGCCTTCTAGGTGCAAAGTTTAGTGAATGAGGAATGGAAAGCCTAGCAAATGAGGCATGCAAACATTAGCATCAAAAAATTGAGGACCATAAAGAGTTTAATATAATTTTAAAAATAAGTTTTGGTTGTGATCTATGATCTTTGTTTAAAAGAGACTCCTAACTAGTCTATGCAAATTAACATAGTATTGGAGCCAAACTAAGAGCCTTTAACACCAAAGTGTGGCTCAAGAGGAAGTCGAAGAAATAAGTAGTGCCTGAACCGTATTAAAGAGCCTACCAAAAAGCCAGTCACAAAGAGGGCCAATAGCTCACAGAGGAGACTGGTAACTCATGGTATAGTATCCCAGCATACACATAGGAGGCTCCTACAGTCAAGTCTTAGCTGTTCCATAGAAAATAACATCGTATCGGAGCCAAACTAGGAGCCCTAAGCACCATGGCTCAAAGAAAGGTGTTGGAGAAATAAAACCACTCAAAAATATAATAATATCCTTCCTCACTGCACTTCTGTAATAAGACTCCCAAATAATATATATTCCTTTTTACAAAAACACCATTAAACAATTAATTTATTTTATACAACTTTTGGTAATTTAAACATTGAAGGATGGCCATTTTTATTTTCTAAGCATTAAAATGTTAATAATATTATCAATGTTAAATAGGTATACAGGATACACTTTGGATTTCCAAATAACTAATTTCGAATGCCATTCTGTTGGCAAAAATAGGGGAAAAGTAGGGGAGGCAGGACGATGGCCACTAGAAAATACAAAACCAAAGCTACAGCTATGAATGGACAGAAAGAGCAAACACACAGAGAAGACAAAACATGCAAGTGACAGCAAACATATATTTATATTTCTTTCTATAGAAATACATTCAAACTTGACACATATTATAATGACAGAGTTGTTGCTCTGTTTTTCTATTCTGCCCCAATCACTGGCGCTGCAAACTAAACCTCTGGAGCTACCTGTATGAACTCCGTAGCTGCCTATGCGTAAAGTGTGCTACTGCACACAGAACCTTCTATCCTCTACTGTTCTCCACAAACATTCCCTCTTCACATTCCTTTGTTGCTGCAAGTTCAACTCTTATGTCCTAACTGTCTCTAACTTTCCCTCTATTTTGTCTTCTTCTCACATACCCAGAAAAATGGGCGCTCAAACCACTTTCAAATTCAAACTTACCTACCTAATTTAATGCTAGGCAGGCCAACGGTGCTGGGGAGTGGATTTGAGGGATCTCCAAATTCTGACGTGGGGGCAGTCAGCATTAATTGGTCTGACGAAAGATTAATTCTTCCAACACCCCCTCTTAATCTGAAGTCAGATGTCAATTTTCAAATTTCATTCCGGAATGGATCTCTGGAGATATACTTTTGCCTTTGCCTTTCTGGACCAGATCTCTGGAGCTATCTCTACCACTTTGCATCATCTCCGGAGCTGCTCTCTGCATCTCCGGAGTTCCCTGTCTACATCTCCAGAGCTAACTTCCTGTTTCAGCGTCTCCGGAGCATCTCCGGAGATGACTCTCTGCAACTCTGAAGATCTGTTTCTACATCTCTGGAGCACCTCCAGAGCTGCACATATATTCTAGAGTTGGATCTCTGGAGCTCTCCTGCTGACTTTCCAGATCTGAACCTCCGGAGCTGATTTCTTTGTAGGACTGCACACCTCCGGAGTTGTCCTCTTTCCGGGGCTGTACACCTCCGGAGCTGTCAACAATGCCGAGCCTATCCCTTAGGCGTTCAAAAGAATCTTTTGGCAATGCTTTTGTGAAAATGTCAGCGAGCTGTTGCTCAGATCTGCAATATTGCATCTCAATCTCTCCTCATTCTACCAACTCCCTAATGAAGTGATAACAGATCTCAATGTGCTTGCTTCGTCTGTGGAAGACTAGATTCTTTGTCAGGGCTATTGAAGAAACATTGTTACAAAGAATGGTTGTACCATCTTCTTGCTGCTCATACAAGTCTGCAAGGATCCTCCTCAACCAAATAGCCTGACATGCTGCTGCATTTGCTGAAATATACTCAGCTTCTACTGTAGAGAGAGAAACAATGGGTTGCTTCTTGGATGCCCATGATATCACACCTAAACCCATGTGAAATACATAGCCGGATGTGCTTTTCCAGTCATCTACATTTCCTGCCCAATCCTTATCTGTGAAACCAGCCAACTTAAACTCATTAGATACATCATACAAGATGCCATAACCTGTTGTCCCATTCACATACCTCAGGATCCTCTTTCCTGCTTGCCAATGTGTGTCCTTAGGCTTCTCCATGAACCTAGAAATCAAGTTTACAGCATACATCAAATCAGACCTAATTGTTGTCAAGTACATGAGGCTTCCAACCATACTCTTATAGAGGGTTGGGTTTACTTCCTTGCTACTGTCCTCTTTACACAACTTCAGCCCTGTGGCTATTGGTGTAGGTACAGGTTTACTATTTTCCATCTTAAATCTTTTCACAATCTGTTTGGCATAGTTAGTTTGCGAAATAAATATGTCATGCTCTGTTTGCTTGACCTCAATGCCAAGAAAATACTTCAGCAGACCTAAGTCTGTCATCTCAAACTCATTCTTCATTGCCTCTTTGAAATCAGCAATGAAAAGATCACTATTGCTAGTAAAAATTAGATCATCTACATACAAAACAGCAATCAAAATTTTACCTTCAGCTGTTTTGATGTAGAGAGTGGGCTCACTATTGCTTTTGCTAAAGCCATTGCTCAACAAATATGAGTCAATTCTGCTATACCATGCCCTAGGAGCTTGTTTCAACCCATAGAGGGCTTTCCAAAGCCTATATACCTTGTCCTCTTGTCCTGGGACTTCATAGCCAGGTGGCTACTCCACATACACTTCCTCTTTCAGCACTTCGTTCAAGAAGGTTGACTTTACATCCATCTGAAACACTTTCCACTTGTGTTGGGCTGCTATCACAATGACTGCCTGAACTGTTTCCAACCTTGCAACTAGTGCATAAGTCTCATCATAATCTCTTCCAGGCTGTTGTTTGTACCCTTTGACAACTAGCCTTGCCTTATGTCTTTCAATCTTTCCTTCAACAGTAGACTTGGTCTTATAGACCCATTTAACTCCAATCACTTTTTACCCTTGGGTAAAGTGGTTAGCTGCCATGTGTCATTCCTCTCTATGGCATCTAATTCTCCATCCATGGCCTTACACCATTTTTCTTCTTTCACTGCTTTTTCAAAGTAGATCGAATCACTACAAGTGAATAATACAAAATTCAAATTTTCATCATCATCAGCATACCTTGTGTTGTCATAAATCTTCTTCACACTCTTTGTCCTCTGTGGCATCAATGATGCGAGTGTGGGGTCTGAATTACCTCCAGAGCTGCTACTGTTCTGACCTCCGGAGCTGCTATTCTGTTGACCTCCGGAGCTGCTATACTAGCCTCCAGAGCTACTGTTCAGACGACCTCTGGAGCCGCTGATCTCTAGAGTTGCAGACCTCCAAAGCTGCTGATCTCCGGAGCTACAATGTTGCTGTCCACCTCTGGAGCTGCTGAGCTGAGCATCTCCGGAGCTGTTGTTTTCTAGTGCTCTACGATAATTTCTCCCCGAGCTGCTGCTCTCTGTAGCTCCTCTAGAGTTGCTGTCCTCCAAAGCTTCTTCATCTTCAGGGGGTATTGTGACTGAAATACCAGTGGTGCTGTCCACCGTTCCATCCCATGCTTCATTTTCTATGAACTCAACATCTCTGTTGATCACAAGTTTTTTGGTGATGGGATTATATAGTCAGTAGGCTTGTGATTCTTCACTATAGCCTATGAAGATACATTTCTCACCTTTATCATCAAATTTCTGCCTCTTCTCTTTAGGCACAAATGCATATGCCACACACCCGAAGATTCTTAGGTGCTTAACACTCCATTTGTTGTTTGTCCACGCCTCTTGTGGAATCCAATCACGAACGGCCTTTGTAGGACACCTATTCAATAGGTAGACCGCTGTTGCTATAGCTTCACCCCAATAATCATTTGACAGTCCCTTTGCCTTCAGCATGCTTGCTACCATCTCTGTGATGGTTCTGTTTTTCCGTTCAGCAACTCCATTTTGCTGTGGAGTATACCTTGTTGTGAACTGTTTATGAATGCCTTCATACTTGCAGAAATTCGGAAATTGTTTGGAGATATACTCTCCCCCTCTATCTGTTCTTAGGGCCTTGATATAGCGGTCACTTTGCTTTTCAGCTGATGCCTTAAACTCCCTAAATTTCTCAAAGGCCTCTGATTTGTTCTTCAAGAATTAAATCCAAATTTTTCTGTTGTAATCATCAATGAAGGTCATGAAATATACATTCCCACCTAATGTGGGAGTCTTCATAGGGCCACATAAATCTGAATGCACCAACTCCAATGGTCTCTTGCCCTCCTGGAATACCCTGATTGAAAGGGTTGCCTGTGCTTCTTTCCTAAAATGCAGGCTTCACATTTACCATCGGGCTCTACAATGTTCGGTAGCCCTCTAACCATGCTTTTCTTAGACAATAAACTCAAACCAAAAAAGCTTAAGTGCCCATACCTCAAATGCCACAATTTGGATGGGTCTTTGATGACTGTCCTAAAGGCTATTTCTTGTCCCACTGCTGTGAGCACCGGAGATAGTGCAGGAAACTGCGCTAGAGATAGCGCCGGAAATGGCGCCAGAGTTAGTGACAGAGGAAACATTCTATTTCTCGTCATCTGCACTGCTGCAGTGACCTTCTTACTACCTCCTTTATCAAATATTGTGCACCCTCCATTTTCCATCAGAATTCTATAACCGTTTTGGACCATCTATCTAATGCTCAATAGGTTATGTTTTATGCCAGGGGCATAATAGACATCCTAGATCTGCATTTTCTCACTTTGCTTGCTAAGGACTGTGACGATGCCTCTTCCTATGACAGGAACCTTTTGACTGTTCCCCATCATGATCTCAGACTTGACATTTCTGTCAATGGAGGCAAACAAATTTTCATTACCACTCATGTGGTTGCTACACTCATTGTCCAAATACCAGACTTCAGGGCTGCTCTTCTCAACAAGGTTGCACACAATAAACACCTTAGACTGATTTTCATTTTCAGCCCTATTCTCATTTGCTACATTAGCATTTTGACCTCCATGGTCACGCTGTTTCTTTCTACACTCACTAGCATAATGACCAAACTTATGACAGTAATAGCATTGAATATTACTTTTGTCATACCTCTGATTAGAACTGTTGTTCTTCTTCCTTTCTTGATAGCTTGGCTGTGAGGTGCTTGCCTCTTCTTAGCTATTTGAAACTCCTCTTCCGGAGTTGCTTCTTCCTCTACCTCTTTGACCTTTAACTCTGTTGTTTCTTCCTCTTCCCCTACCTCTTGCATTGGTTTGAGCCTTGAACGCTTGCTCAAGGGAAGGAGCGGATCTATTCAACCGCTGCTCATGGCTTTGTAGAGAGCCCATCAACTCATCCACCGTCATTTTGGATAAGTCCTTTGTCTCTTCAATGGTTATGACAATAGGGTCAAATCTAGAAGGTAGACTCCTTAGGATTTTCTCAACAATTCGTTGTTCATCCATGGTTTCTCCATTTATCCTTAGCTGATTTAGCATGGTAGAAACCCTGGTGTGAAAACCTGAAATAGACTCACTCTCCTTCATCTAAAGGGTCTCAAAATCTCTTCTAAACAACTGGAGCTTGACTGATCTCACCTTGTCAGTTCCCTTATAACTGTTCTGCAATATTTCCCAGGCTTGTTTTGAGTAGTTTGCTGCTGTAATGTGGGGGAAAATAGCCTCTGTCAAGGCTGCCTCAACTAGACTGAGGGCTTTTGCGTCCTTCATTCTTGTTTCCTTCAACTGGTTTCTTTGAGCATTAGAAAGGGCTGCATAGGCTGCTGGGTCTGTGATGTTTGTGAACCCATTTTTGACCAAATCCCATAGGTCATTAGCAACCAGAATGGTCTTCATCTTCTTAGCCCAAATATCATAGTTCTGCCCATCAAAACTCGGTGGCTGCTGCCATCCTTTGCTGTCCCCACCTGCCATGTTTCTCAAAACTGATAAGGCTGATGATGCCTAGACAAACTAGGGCTTATATTGAACACCCACACAAACTTGACTGCCCAGAAAAATAGGGCTCTGATACCACTTGTTGGCAGAAACAGGGGGAAACCAAGGGAGGCAGGACGATGGCCACCAGAAAATACAAAACCAAAGCTACAGCTATGAATGGACAGAAAGAGCAAACACATAGAGAAGACAAAACATGCAAGTGACAGCAAACATATATTTATATTTCTTTCTGTAGAAATACATTCAAACTTGATACATATTATAATGACAGAGTTGCTGCTTTGTTTTTCTATTCTGCCCCAATCACTGGAGCTGCAAACTAAACCTCCGGAGCTGCCTGTATGAACTCCGTAGCTGCCTGTGCGTAAAGTGTGCTACTGCACACAGAACCTTCTATCCTCTGCTGTTCTCCACAAACATTCCCTCTTCACATTCCTCTGCTACTGCAGGTTCAACTCTTACGTCCTAACTGTCTCTAACTTTCCCTCTATTTTGTCTTCTTCTCACATACCCAGAAAAATGGGCACTCAACCCATTTTCAAATTCAAACTTACCTACCCAATTTAATGCAGGGCAGGCCAACGGTGCTGGGGAGTGGATTTGAGGGATCTCCAGGTTCTGATGCGGGGGCAGTCAGCATTAATTGGTCTGACGAAAGATTAATTCTTCCAACACATTCTTGGTAGCATTACAATTTTGTTCTTTTTATTTAGAATTTTACCAAAACGATGAAGCTTCAGTAACAGGTACAAGTTAATGGTTTATAGGGAAGAACTGTATTGATCAACAGCTTTATTATCTTCGGTTCTAGGAAAGGCGGCTTAAAATTTTGCAAACCATAAATGGTACGTTTAGCCACCAACACCTATCTCTTAAAATTCTGTTTTATAGTGACAATTAGTCTCAGAATACGTCGTGTCTATTTTAAACAATTTTACGTTAGTAAACAAGATAAAATCAAATCTGCCACTAAATCCTAAAGCCAATTATGAGTTCAAATAGAGAAAATTATGCTTTCAATCAACAAAATATAGCTAAAATCTAATCCTGAATCAACCGGGCCTTCAGAATGTTTGGAAACGTAGTAACTAATGAACTGAAGAAACTACAGTAGTTTTTGATTAAATTTATTCCAAGTCCTTACATTCACAGTTCAAGTATTCTGTAACAATATGACGAGGAACAAAAACTAGGTTCCATTGCATGTCACTTTAATCTTGTGGGCATAAGGTTCACAATTTGTGAATGAACAAAAACTAGGTTCCATTGCATGTCACTTTAATCTTGTGGGCATGAGGTTCACAAGTGGGAAAAGCAAACTGAATAATTTATTTTTGATAAAGGTGTTAAGAAAACTTACAAGCAAAAACAATTTAAGAAATATGAAATCATGCCAGATAGGTTTCTAGGAGAACAACTCTTTCCCCAAAAAGAGATTTAACTATCAGTAACAAAATTCAACAGGAAATTGACATTGCCAACAGACACTCAATATGAAGCCTAATGTTTTTATGATTATCATGTTTAAAATAAAGCAAGCCGAATTACAATAATCAACCATTAACAATTTCCATGGACGAATTCAACATAAATATAATCCACTGCTTGCCATGAGATTCCAAAAATACTCTCAAACTTCAAATTTTAGTTTTATGTCCCTGTTTTACGACGTGCAACACGAGCAACAAAACCAGCCTTGATGGGTGCCACAGAACGTGAGCATCCACACTGCAGAGACATAATAAACATGAGAAATCAATAATCAGCATGCCTCTTTTGTCTTGATTAATCTTCTATAAAATTTGAAGCAATCATAAAAAGAAGACCCACTCCCAAAAGGCTCTGTAACTACAAAACCAAAATTCTAGTTACTGCAGTTAACAAGTCACAAATATACTTCGACTGAAATTAGATTGCATTAAAGTGAAACAGATGCATAACCAAATAATCAGAATAAACTCTTTCCCTTTGCACATCCAAGTAGCATTGAAATGGTGAAAAGGAGTGTCATGTGCCAAGTGAAGTGCAACCTACTACATCCCTCCACCCCTCCCTCTTCCCCAACAAGATCGTTTGCAATGACCCACAGGGAAATTAGGGTATGATAGGAGAAGCATATCTTTCAAAGTTGTTTTACAACACAACATTCAAATATAAACACAAAAACAAAAAAAAAACTAAATTAACCCAGCACAACGTTCAATTACTAATGTGGAAAGACAAGAGAGGATGGAATACCAACCCCTTGCCAATTCATAACAGCAGAAAGCAAACTCCATTCAAGAAAATGACACCATGCAAGATAAAAAGGACACCGTGCAAGATTGAATTTTCACAAAACCTATTGCCTTACTTCAATCACTGATGTGAATATCACTCAAAAATATAGATTAAAAGCCACATATAATATTCCTCGCATATTGATTTACTGAAACTATTTGGAAACACCCACAAAACATTGTATTAAGTTACCTGCTCACAGCGAAGGAAGAAAAGCCGATTTTCCTTTGAAAGGATGGTATCAGGACCTTTACAACTATTGCATATCACATATTCATCTGCAAGTCAAAATATTCAAATTAGTAACAACCAGTGCAGAAAATGGAACCCAAACAAATCCCAATAATCTTAACCTAATATCATTCCTATGCATCCCCTCAAACAAAAACAGAATGGTTTGAACATATTTTCTCTAAAATGCTTTGATCCAATATAAACTTGCTCATCTTTTTGCTAATTATGAGTAGTTTTTCAGGTAGAATTTGTCTACATTCAGTATTTTTCTTCAAGTTAGTGACATAGATACTAGGTTTAAATACAAGCTTCTTACAGATATCAAAGAACAGGAGAAGTGGAAAAGTTGGGATCGTGTAGCTTGAACACCCTTCAGAAGGAACATGTAAAAACCCTAAGGATTCTTCCACACACAATTCTCATAAATTATTTTACAAGTCATTCTGTCAATTATAGGATCAATCAATAACTGAATTAGAGATGCTGAATTGACCTTTACCCCTGGATTTCTCCAAACATTCGCAATGATCTGCCCCTGCTGTAATTTTTTTTTGTTTTCTTATTTGTGTTATATTTTATTAAATTGTGGTCTTTCAGAGCTAGACGGAGATTCAGAAGGAGTTTTTTTGTTTTGCATGTGTTTGTTTTTTTGCAGATAACAATGAATAATAGACATGCAACAAATACCCAGAAAATCTATGATATTAAATGATGAAATAACAATGACCCGGGTGTTAGAATTGCATAACATGAATTATAAACACATACCCAGATAACAGATTTCAACTTCATCAGTTGGTTGTAGCTGCACCAGCATAAAATGCATCATACAAACACTTCAAAACCCTAGCTTATGACTGGTCTCCTGCAAATAAATTGCTGCATTGTTATTCCAAACCCTAGGCGCCATAGATGAGAGCATTAGGAAGCCTAAACCCTAGGTGTTTTAACATGAAGGAGTCCCACACCCATGATGAAGGTTGTATGGCCAAGTACAGATGTAAACAACAACAAAACTCCCTCTAAACAATCCTTAATCTCTGCCCAAATGCTACTGTCAATTCTGCAACTGCAATAAGGCCTTCAATGCCCAAAACCCAACAAGAAAACCTCAAATAAAATCCTCCAATCTGCTACTACAGGTGTACGGCCTGGTACTGCAAAGGTACGACCTATTGTGGCTGCTCATGGCTGCTTCAAACACACTGCAAAAACCACTCAACACAGACCTGCAATGTCTTATGTATGTTGTTCACATAAACTGGATTTTATCATGTTGAAAACTCCTCAAAAATGATGTCTTTTGATGCGCAGGCGAAGCCTCTGTATGAAGCTCTCAGCTACCCTCCTGATGTTGTCACCCAAGCACGAGAAGAGTGATCCTACAGAGGGCTACGTCCCTGCAAAACCCTTGCTCCAAAACCCAAAGCCATGCTTCAGATTGCACAGACAAATATGTTTTTCCAAAAGTGTGAGAGAGCAAATGAAGTTTAGAAAATGTCTTTTATTTCCTCAAGCCTCCAATGCCCAAAAGAGAGGGAATTTTATTTTCTTTTAAATTTAAAATAACCCCTTATCCCTCCATGGAGCGCTCCCCCTTCCTAGCACCACAACTTTAAGTTATAAATTAAAGTTCAATTTAGAAAGTTACTTTATGTCCATAGTGTTGTGACCAAATCACACATCGCCCCATTGCAAATGGGGACCCCCTTTTTTTTTGAGCTCCGGTGTTTTGCATTTAAGTTTTGATGATGCCTTAGGTCCGTTTCCTCTGCCAATCCAACAAGAAGTCCCTCTCCTAGAAGTTTTGCTTTATAACTGAAGGTTTCATCTGGTACATCAACTTGTAGTAATGAAGAATCTTGATCAAATCCCATCCAGATAATGAACATTGAGATCAATCCTGAAGTATGTTTGAGACCCTGAAAGTGACTAAGTCTGGTAGCCTAAAATCCTGAAAATCCTAAAAATTTGACTAAGTCTGAAATCTGGTGAATCCTCCAAATTCTAGATTTTGCATGTTAAATCCGGTGGATTCGAGACCTATCTCAAACATCTCTAAACTTATACTTAAATATATTTTTCAATATACCTTTACCTCAAGGACCCTGAAAATGACCACCTACTCTAGAGGATTCAAAAAGTTGATCCAGTGCGACAGCATATTAAGGTGGCGCAAATTCTTGGCGCAAAATCTTGATAAATCACGCTGTTTTCAAGAAGATATCAAGTTGATGATCTCTTGTGCCCAATCTAATGCGCCAAGGATAGAGGATAGAAGAGGATTTTGAACCCTTGATCCAATGTGCCAAGGGTAGCAAAGATGATGATTTCGACTTCCCCATCTAATCCGCCAACTTGAAAATGATTTCGAAAGTGCTATCTATTGCACTATATTCTAGAGGATTTTGAAAGGCCTATCTAATGCGCTTGATGAAAAGAGGAGGAAAATCCCAGATTTAAGGAGAAATCAATACCTTGATCCAATGCGCCACTACTAAGAAAGGCCTAATTCAAGTTTTAAGTGAATTTTCAAGTGATGCGCTAGCCCTTAGAGACTTCAAACACTTGATCTATTGCAAAAGGAAATAAGAGGATTTCAAGAGTGTTAACCGGCACGCCAATGAGGAAAGGTAAGATTCAAGTGTGGAGTGTGAATTTTGCATAATCAAGAGGATGTTGAAAGAGTGATCCAACGCGCCACTAGTGATAAGGTGGTCTAGTTCAAGGTTTAGAGGCTTATCAAGTCAGAATTTCCAGAGGATCCTTCACCCTTGAACCGCTGCGTCAATGCTATGAGGATTCAAAAGGTCTGAACTAGTGTGCCAATCTAGAAGTTTCAAAGACCCTCATCTAATCCGAAAATTTTAGAGGATCTCTAACCCCTCAACCAATGTGCCATTATGGAGATAAATCTAGAGAATTCAAATTGTTGATCTAAGGCGCTTGGAGGAAAGGTCCGTTATAAAGTCTAAGCCAATTGCTAGAGGATTCTAACATGATGATCCAATGCGCCAAAACCCAGTAAGGAAGATCTTTTGCACTTAATAGAAGGTTGATAAGGGAGAGAGGTTTCAAGACAAGTATTAAAAGGAAATCAATACCTTGATCCAATGCGCCACTAAAGGAGGGTGGTCTAGTTCAAGTTTTAAGGCAAAATTCCAGAGACTTTCAAGGAGAATTTAAGATGTCCATCCATTGCGCCACCTTGTGGAGGGGAGTAAAGTCAAGTTTTAAAGCAAAATTCAAGAGGATTCCCAACACTTGAACCACCGCGCCAACATCAAGAAGATCTTCAACCCCTCAACCAAAGCGCCTAGTAGAAGAAGATCTCAAAATCAGCAACCAATGCGACCAAGGTAAAAGTGAAGCGCTAAGGTGAAGGTTAGAAGAAGATTTCAGGTCCCTTAAGCAATACGCCACTTCCATAATGAGGCTAAATTTCAGTATCAAGGTAAATTTCAAGAGAAGATCCAATGACCTTGATCTAATGTGCTCAACACCTTTCCAAAGGATTTGAAATCTTGAAGTAATGCATCAAGATGGAGAGGCAGGTTCTAAGTGTTAGAATGCAAATTTTAGGATGTTTCAAGAGGATTTCATAACTCTCAACCAATGCGCTCAAGGAAGAAAGAAGTTCATTTTAGAATTTAAAAACAAGAAGTAATCAAAACTCTTATCTAATGAGCCAAAGAGGGACGATAAGATGAAGATTTCAAACTCCTTAACTAATGCGCTCTCCTCAAAGATTAGAAATAGTGATTTAGAGTGAAATTTTAAGCAAAGATCTAATTTGGCATCTAATGCGCTTGGCTTGGAAATGCATGAAGTGATTCTTATATGTTATAAATCAAGTATTATCAAGTATTATCAAGGAATTGATGTTGCTTCTTTGTTTGTTTGCAGGAGCTAGGAAATCATCCTAGGAGCTAAAGAGTTATCTCCAAGCGAGGGATGAAGCTAAGGAAAGGAGCTAAAGGCTGGAATCACTTTCATGTAGGAAGGAAAATCAGGAAGCAGTCCACAAGAAGAAGGCATCATAAGCTGCTCAAAGTGATCACTTCAAGCATCATGTAGCTGCTTCAAAGGAACCTTTCATCATCCTTGTGTTGGAATTCTTCATCAAGTGGCATCAAGTTAAGATTGTCTAGAAGACATCCATCCAAAGGACATCATCTTCATCAAGACTTTCTAAGACATCCAATCTACTTCAAGTTCCTTCGAGCTTCAAGTTCATCTTCAAGGAATCATTGCATCAACTACATCATGATCATCAAGAGCAAGTGTTTGAATCACTTTCACCTTGCAGAGGGAACACCACTCCAAAGGATCATACCTCAAGTCTCTACATCAATGATATCATGTTAGATCACATCAAGTTCCAAGTTTCTTCTAGAGGTCATCAACATATACTTCACATCTAAGGAAGGTGTTATCATCAAGCAAGGGCATTCATCCATCAAACTTCAAAACTCTTCAAATTTTCAAGTCCAAGAGAGACCTCATACTCCTATTCATGAAGTGAGCTTCATCATCTAATATGCATATGAAGAGGACAGGAAGCATCTACTACATCATTCTTCAAGAGGATGCATCTAGAGGAGAACATCAGGTATCCTACAAGAAGAAGAAACATCACAAGTGAAGCAACATCTATCATACATCCAGTTTACAAAGTAAGATCAAGGCAAGATCAATAAGATACATTTTCAGACATCTCAAGTGTTCATCGTCAAAGCAATCATATCAAAGACATCATACAAGATGATACAAGTTGGGGAATTCATCAAACATGCTGAAGTGGCACCTATGTGGCATCTACATCATCATCCAATTATAATCAGCCACATCATTTCAATAGCATTAAATGTATCATTTAATGAAAGAAGCCAAAGGGATTCCTATGTGGAGGAATATTTTAAATGCTTTCGCCTTACCTTATCACATTGGAAAACGTGCCTTCATTGCCTCTCTCTTTTTTGCTAAAAATAGCAAGTTGTTGTAACTACCTGTGAGCTGGCACGATCTAAGCCCTTGGCTATCAAATTGATCTTAGCCATTCATTGTAATCTGGAGCACTATATAAAGGCCTTGTTGCCTCATTTGTAATGGATTAGAGAGTAGTCAGTAGGCAAGTAGGAGTAGAATAGGAGAGACTCTCAAAATTTCCTGAGAGGACTTGAAGTTGTAATATTTTCAAGATTAATGCAAAGAACATTGGAGTTCCCTTGGTGTTTAAGTGTTATCTTGTGAAATAACATGGTTTCTTGTACTTCAATAGAATGAAGAGATGTTTCAGAATAGATTAAAAGTAGATTAGAAGTTCATTGTTGTAATGTTTGTTATATTGGATATTTGATCAACTCCTATCTCATGCTTTTAACATTCATCGCTGGTGAAGTGTTGTGTAAAGCTAGTCTGAGCTTAATTTGCTTAAGTTCGATTGTGGATGCTTGTTTGAGCTGCGTCGTTCAATGGGTGCTCATATGAGTCTTCATGATTTGAAAACCATTCGCGAACCTTAGGGGATTGCACCAACTTCATGTAGTTGTAGGCATCCTTGGCGAAGTGAAGTTAGGTTTACTTAGAAGTTTGTCTATTCAATACATCATCATTGCTACATTGACCTTAGATTAGCTTTCTGAACCCTTAACCCCTTTTCATTTTCTTTATCATTGATACCTTGTATATAAATCATCCACATTGAAAGAGGAATAAGCTAAACAAGTATGAAGAAGAACCTGCATAAGTCCCTTTGTGATTATTAGCAAGATCACATGTAATCACTGAGTTAACCCATCAAGAATTATAAAAAGGAACCTTGGAGTTACTTCACTGGATCACAGAGTTCAGCCTTTGAAGAGCTTTATTCAAGAGAGAGTGGGATACTCTAGTGTTTTACTCTATTGTTGACTTGTCTAAAAACAAACATCAACACATAGCTCATAAAATATTATAAGTTAAATATTAAATTTAACTTATACATCCCCTGTTGCTCTTTAAAGTCCAACTGCAAGTGCTAGGTGCTCCAACTGATAGGCTAAAAATAGTAAGTTCGCCAACGCCACCCGATACCCCTTGTCTGACTTACTATAAATAGTAAGTCCTAGAATAATGACCAGGATAGGTTCCCTAACCATATCTTCTAGCCTACAAGAACCCTGGAGTAGGCTAATCACATCAACTCTCTGAAGAGCTAAGGAGGGGACATTACAACATTCTAGTTCATTCTAAGGCTTCATTATATAGTAGCTAGAGATCTCAGATTGAAAAGGCTAGCACATTGAGAAATTGATTCAACAACCATACTTAGCAAACAAGATTAACGCATTAAGATTTGCCCTCTTTCCAAAGATCTTAACACTTGATACGTATCTTCATTCTATAGATGCCCCAATGAATTCAACAAGAAGTTTATCATGAATTCAATTTTGGTTTCATGAATGGAATTTAGATTTATCATAATACAAGAAGAAATATTGCCTATTGCAATTTGACAGTATGCATTTCTTCGTAACCAATAAAATCATACTTAGAAAGATAGTGGACCTGTTGATGAGGTTTTTGTGACTACAACAACATTAGAATAAAATACTGGGTATCCTATCCTCTCTTGAATAAAGCTTCTCAGATGCTAAACTACGTGATCGAATGAGACTGCTCCAAGGTTCCTTTTGTGTCATGTCTTGACATGCATAGGGATAGACTCAGTGGAATGATGTGATTTGCTGGTAATCACGAGGGGGACTTACGTGGGCTTACTCCTTCGTAGACATGGAACTCACTCCTAGGACTCAGACTTGTGGGCAAATGGAACTCTTTCACAAATGGACAGCTTGGAATTCCTAGGTTCCACTCTCTGGTTCAGGCGGATGATTTGGCAATGAAACTCTGGAAAACTAATCCTAATGAAGATCTAAAAGAAAGTGAAAAAGATGAGGTAAGGGTTTAGGAATCTAATCAATGGAAATGGCTGCTGTTGAAGATGAAACTGGAACCAGTCCTCTGCTTCGCCATGAGACAACAACTAGGCAGGGATGGTGCAATCTTCTGGGGTAGAGGTAGAGGTTTTCACACTGTCCTATCATAGAACATGGAACTGATCATACAGAAACAGCCGAAGTTAAGCATGGATTACGTTCAGACTAACCATACAAAGTGATTTGCAAGCCACAGATCACAAATGGTATGAACTAATCAACTTCAATCATTCAACAAGAACATTTCCATCATATCTAAAAAGTACGAAAATACAAAAGAGAACTTCAATATCTTTCAGATTTGCTCCAAGGAATCAATAAGACCATGCCAAAAATCTAAAGAAATATATGAACACCATTCTTCAATGCATATATTATTGCTTCAGAAGTTTGTATTACAACAATCTGACTAATCCTTGGAGTTTCAGCTTAGGAAAATAATGCAGAAATGAAAGCTAACTACTAGGGTGCTCTAGGAGGATCAGACTGATGGAAAAGAGAGGGATAAAATGAAGCATCCCTCAGCCTTTATATAGGCTCTCAAAAATATCTTAGGGCAAAAGGAAATCAGATTTCCTTGAAACATGTGCCCTGGGTCATAAACCCTAGAAAAGTAGGTGGGGTCGTCAGAATCCACATGTAGGTGACTGCCACTAGTCCTGGTCATCAGAATGTGTAAGGAAAACTTCCAGCTGTCCTGGTCGCCACCTGTCTAGGACTTCTGGATAGGACTGTCCTGTCTGTCCAGAACTTCCTTGGTCGCAAATTCCATGATGTCCTGGAGTCCTTTATCCTGAACACAGATTCCAGGGTGAACATGATTTTTATGTGGAGGAATCCTTCCTTGAGTAGGGGCGCACTTTCCTTAGGGTCCTGGAATGGAATTCCTTCCTGAGTTGGAATTCCCTGTCGTGGAATAGAATTCCCTGTCCTGGATTCCTGGGTTGGAATTCCTCATCCTTGGCGTGGATTCCCGTTCTTCCTGATGGATGGCGAACTGTACTTTTGTTCTTGGCTCTCCAAGGATTGATCCTCCTGTCTGGAACTGGAATCCCTGATACTGGACTCGGAGTGATTTCTCCCATTCCGCCATCCTTGATGCAGGCATTCTCTATCATTTGAAATCTTTGGAAGGACATCTTGATCTTCCTTATCCCTTTGTGCGAAGTCTCCCTGTCGCCGAACTGGAATCTTTGATGTTGCCTTCCCTTCCCTCGGTATGCATGTGTAGTCTTCTTATTGTCGGAACTCCTAGATCCTTGAAATGGTCATCATTTCCGGCACTTGAACTCTCTGCATCCATCGTGCTTGCCCCGGATCACCCTTGTTCATGCTCCTCATGGAACTTATCCTCGTCTTGGATTCCTGCAAAACATGGGAAACCTCGAATAGTCATGATGCACAAAATCCATAAATGCAATGCAATATGAAATGAAACATGAATGATTTTGCAAGTTTTGATCAATTTCACTTATAAATTCCTGAACAAACAAAGGATTTCCCTCATTCTCCGGCATTCTTCATACTTGACTGACTTTTCCTTCATTCCAGGGTTACCAGGCATGGACAGGAGGAATTTTAGTTGGTTGGGGATTCCTGGGAGTTGGGGATTCCTGCTCATCCTGGAATTCCACTTGTCCCGGAGGATGAATTTCTGCCCTCCTTGCTCTGGAATTGAATTTGAATGATTGTAAATGACTTGGGTGCCCTCCTTTTATAGGTAAGTTGTTCGTCTTGGCCACTTGGCCGACCTAGGTTGGAGGAGGAGAAATTTAGCCACCATACCTTATCACTGGCCGACTTAGCTTTTTTGTCCTTTTCTCCCATGTCGGTGGTCGGGGATTTATGAATGTCGGGGAATTTGGAATGTCAGGGATTTTGGCATGTCGGGGATTTTGGCATGTCGGGGAATTCCTGAGGTCCTGGATTTTGCGACGTCGGGGATTTACTGATGTTTTGGATTTTTCTTCCCTAGCATAACTTTTGAACTTTTGCCAAAATCCAGCTAAGTCCTGGAACATTCTCCTATGGAATCTTACTCAAATGGAAGGTTGCACTTTTGCTTTCTGTGGAGGAACATGGCGGGATGTGTCCTTGGACTTTTATGTTCAGTCTTTTGGATATTTGCTAAGGGTTTCATCACTCTGTTTTGGCAGGGATAGATTTTCTTATACTGGGATCAGAGACTCCATCATTTTTAAAACCAGAAGTACCTTCCATCTCCTTTAGGGATTCCGGACTCCGAGGTACAACAGGCGAGGAATTCTTCCATGCAAGAGCTGGCAGACTGGGTTCCAGAATTTCATCCTGCAGGTCTCCCATTCCAGACTAGATCAAGAATGTCCAAGGGCGCAGAATCCAGAAGGTCAAGGATTTTGCGCCCAGGACAAAATTTGTCCTAGAGCGCAGAATCCAAAAGGTCAAGGATTTTGCACCCAGGACAAAATTTGTCCTGGAGCGCAAAATCCTACAAGTGCTAGAATTGCGCCACTTGCCTTTGGAGTTCAGTTTCAGGGAATTTAAGTCAAGGATTTGCATTTTTCTGAGTTTCGAAGTGGGATTCTAGTTTTGCAGTAGGTTCATTCTCCTAGCTACTCCATGGAGGTTCAGATGTTGATACAGGATCAGAAAATGGAGTTTATTTCTTCCATCCTCGTTCCTTCCATCCTCGCGGAATCTGTTACTTCCAAGGCGGGATGAGAGGTTCGTTTCTTCCATCCTCGTTCCTTCTTTCATTTTACCTATTTAGAATTGGCTAAGTCTGGTAGCCTGAAATCCTGAAATCCTGGAAAAATGACTAAGTCTGAAATCTGGTGGATCTTCCAAATTCTAGATTCTGTATGTTAAATCCGGCGGATTCGAGACCTATCTCAAACATCCTGAAAGGTATATTGAAAAATATTTAAAGTATAAGAAATTCAATCTCTCAACTTAAATATATTTTTCAATATACCTCTACCCTAAAGACGCTGAAAAATGGCAAAGATTGTCCTTGAGCGCAAAATCCAGTAGGTACTGGATTTTGCGACCAGGACAAAAAGTGTCCTTGAGCGCAAAATCCAGTAGGTACTGGATTTTGCGACCAGGACAAAAAGTGTCCTTGAGCGCAAAATCCAGTAGGTATTGGATTTTGCGACCAGGACAAAAGTCTCCTGTCGCAATTCCAGCCTACCGGAGGGATATTCAATAAATGCTGATTGTCTCCTGAAATTGCCTTAAGTCTTCGATCTGCGAGTCTTCCGAGCTATGAAATGAAATTGAGTGTCGGACTGAGAATTAAAGAGATATCCCTTGGTTTTGACCTTCCGGACTAGAGTTGTCAAGCTGGGACTAAGTTCCATGACTGAAGGATGATCATGCCAAGGAGTGGCAGTCTCTGTTGAACTCCGCAATCTTGGTTGGAAGAAGAATCTAGATAAACTTTGAAACGGAATTCCAGGCCGGAATTCCTTGAACGAGACTCCGGGATAGGTACTTCCAGACAAGACTTCGGTTTGGACCTCCGGGTTGGACTCCTGGATTGGAGTCCGGGAATGATTTTTTGAGTGGGACATGGAGTCTTGGAACAAGATTAGAATTGAGTTCCATGCCGGGAATGGAGAGGGTTCTAAGGTGGAAAGATGGATTTTGTCATGGAAATGACAAGCCTTATTGAATTCAGGACCCTGGATTGGAACTTCGGGACAAGAATCCAAACAGGAACTTTGGAATAGGATTCCTGGATAGGACCTTTGGGACAGGATTCCCAAACAAGAACTTGGACAGGGACTTCCGGACTGAAGTCTTGGAATAGGATTCCTTATTCATCATGGAGCCTTATGCTGAGGGTGAAGGACTTGGACATTTCCTCTATGGGATGATGGACTCCTTCCATGGACTATTTAGATTTAATCGAGGAATGATAGGTAGGGCATTATTCATCCTCAGGAGAAATTCACTATTTCAAGCATTCCTAATGTTCCCTATGAGCTGACTGCTCGGACATTCTTCCCTAGCTTCATGGATTCGGGCAAGAAACTGCAAGATCAAAGCAAAAACGACGACGAAAGCGAGCAAAAGAGGGGGTCCCCATTTGCAATGGGGCGATGTGTGAAAACGTCACAACAGGACCCACCTAATGTCCCATAACTAATCTGATAGAAAAATCTACCTTACAGAGTTTGTTTATTTGGGCTCTAAAAATTCCATTTTACACAGTACTTACAAATTTCTTGCTTAACCATAAAAATCTGCTAGATTTTTCAATGTGTAAGTTCAAACTATCACTAAGCTCCATCCTATGATCTGTAAAATTTATCGTGGCATTCCAGATCAAGATTTAAGTTGTAATTTGTAAATGAATTTAACTGATGTTTTTTACCCCATTCAACAGCATTCTCAGCCTATAATGACTATATACCATATATTTTATCAAACATTAAAAATTCTTCACCATAAACTGAGTAGAATATTCTTCATTAAGTTTGTTTAATAAACTAATATTCTTCTTAAATTTTGAATGGAAACAAATATCTCATATATCACTTATTCCTATGTTACCGATTCACTCTGTGCAAGCCCCAGATCCCAATCTAGTACAAACACGATTCGGATTCTGGGTCAATCCCACATGGGAGTCGGCCAGGGTTCTTTTTTTAGTATGTGGGTTTGTCCCAGACGAATCCAGGTTAATCTAGACCGAATCTAACATAACTTGGCAAAAGGAACAACAAATCTACATGGGATTTTCATTATTTGAAAACAAAAAAATGCCCCTCGGAACTGCAAGAAATTGGTATAAGTTACGTCCTTCGCTTCCATGGCGCTTTCCTCAGTAAGACCAAGTGCGTTTCAAAAAATTTCAAAGTTTTTTTAACGGATTAAAATTCATCACAACCACCTGTAGGTCATCACAAGGCACTAATTTTAAAGACGTCCATCAGTCCAGTAATCTACCTGTGCTTGTTTCATTTAACTTTTTTATTAGGATCTTTAGAGTTTAAATTTTTGAAGACCTAAATTTATTTTTTATATAAAAAAATAATATCATAGCTGCAAATGTTATTTTATCGATGTTTAGTATTTGTCAAATTTGATATTATTATTATTAGTTGTTTAATATTAAAATATTAAAATTAGGTTACAAATTAATATTGAAAATAGATAGCAGTAATGATATATATACCTAATTAGTACTGCAAATATGTATATATTTTTTATTTTTATGTGTTTTTGTATGGACAAACCCACACCCAAAAAAATTTGACTGGACTCACGAACCACCCTGCGAACCCGAACCAATACTTAGACTTAATTCACATTCTCTATTATGCAGAATTAATTTTCATGAGCCACCTCTACTTGAACAAAATTGCAAAATCGAACTTCAAGATATTTAAAAAGTCAATTAGATTGTAATCAGTAATCCTACAGACCATAGTTGGAAAACTCATGAGTACTCAGCGTACTTGCAGGTTTTTTTCCAAAACGAGTACTCATAGAGTAAACTCAAGGGTCAAATGGGACTAGTCTTGGGCAAGTACTCACCGAGTTTTGGCGAGTTTGTCTTAAAACCTCACGGGATGTGGTTTGGACGTGGTTCAAACACTAAAAAAACATAGTTTTTTTTCCTTTCAAAAAATTATGAAAATTGCGTGTACCATGAAGATCTGTGCAGTTTTGAAGCTCTTCATTTGGGCCTAGTGGTGAGGGCTCCGCCCTATACTAGAACAGAGAACATGTGAGGTGCACTGTCACTAGACCCTTGCAAGGGGCACTGCCCCCAAACCCTTGCAAGGGGCGCTGCCCCTCAACCCTACTGGGGGCATTGCCCCCAAACCCTCGCCAAACTCATTTGATACATTTTGTAGCTATATTTTACATAAAATTTATGTTTTTTCCAAATATTTAAATATGTTTTAAGTTGCCAAGCTTTCACGAGTTAGAAATTTTTAGTCTACGGAGTTTGAGTCGAGTCCAAGTTTGTGAACTATGCTACAGACATCTAAGTACCAAATTGTGAAAAACACCATGCTTAAAAATTGCCAATTAATATCTTCCACATGTACTAATTGTTGTTTGAAAGTAATAAGTTTAACTACCTCATCCTTATCATTAACATAATTAATCAACAGGGTTTTGCTACTTTCCTCAATATGTGATCAAAATGTGGTGTAATCCATTGAGTTCCAGACATGGCAATTCATTTTCTAACAGCAAACTTGTTATATTCAGAACTATTATATCTTGATGGCAATCTGATATAGGAAAAACCAAATCTCATTATTATCCAAGCAGATATTATTTCAACTATAAAAATTGTGCAATTTTTCAGAGACCTGTAGTGATACATTAATTCTTTCTAAAATCAAAGCAAAAATCGTAAAAAAAAATCTCAATTAATCATGAATTGCTAGTGGTCCTGATTTTTTCCCCAATATAATCACGATTTTGTAAAAACTCATTGATCCACGAGTTTGACCAATTTTTTCAAGATTAGTCGGATTAAATTTGCGCAAGGAAGGTTTTCAATGAGCATTGAAGCTAACTAGCCAAGGTAAGGTAGTTTGCGCACTGAGAAAACAACGTATTTATTTAAACTTCCATCCACTCGTGTTCAATTCTTATACTTCAATATATTTATAGTTGCATAAGCCTTAGAATTAAGAAGAAATAAGTTTCCCAAGCTTTGCTGTACATAAAGCAGCAGCAATAATGTTTCGTTGTTTCCTTGTATTGGTTGAGTGATATTGTTGAGGCCAGGCTCTATGAACTGCTGTTTCAGGCCAGTTTTTCAATGTTATGGCATACCAAAAATCAACTTTCATATAATGCGATCTTTACTAAATTTTAATAAAAGCAGCAGCAAGCATGTTCAGTTATGTTGATTTCCTGTATTAGCTGTGTTCAATAGTTGTTAAAGCATGGTCCTATGCACTGTTACTTCACTCCAGGTTTGAATTTTATGTTGTACCAACAAAAGTTTCAATTCCACTTCCAAGGTAGTTCCAGGCAGGTGTTTGATGACTAAACTCTGGTTTTAATTTAAAATACAAAGTTGTATTCTATTGTTTCAAAAGAAACACAAAAGGCAAGGTTAAAGACAAATGAATCAAGATTTTATAAGTAAACAACTGCAACTTTTTCATTTTATATATGTAGTAAAGAAGATTAAGGAGGGTCATATATCATGTGATTTAGGATTTTCATGGTATTAGTGCATAGACAATGTTAATGTAATGAAAACATATAGAAATAAATTATCAAATGTCTTCAAAAACTATGGATTACTTGCAATATTAGAAATGATTAATGAATACTAGATTGGATTATCTTTGCTATTTCATTTATTTCTTAGTAGGAAATATGATGCCTCTACACAAATGCACTATTCCACTGCTTCTGTCCAATGTTTTTGATAACGGTAAGCAGGGATTTTGAAAGGGCCCTGACCCTTGTACAAGAGAGCAGATAAAACAGTGAAGTCCAACAAGACAAAACAGAACCAATAACAGACAAATAGCACTATAGGAGCAAAACAGCTAGAAAGCTAGATATGGGGACCAACACCCAATACAAACAAACAAAAAGAGAGTCAAGGAGGTTTGAAACCAAAATGCTCTAAGGAGCTTTGCATCTTGAACTTGAAGTCCTTGTTCTCAGATTTCATCTTTTTAGGAGAGCTAGGGTGATTCAAAGTTCCACTCAGGGTCCCATTATCACATTGCACCTTTCTCTTGTCTGTAAATCTGATCTCCTTCTGCTACTACACCTTCGTCAAAGGAGTTTCCATCATAGCATCCTCCTTCTCCCTACTTGTCTCCTTCGACACATCCTCTTTATTAACTTTGCAAGCACTATCAGCTGTCTGCATCTTTTTCCTCCACACAAGATGGTTAATGCTAGAATCCTAGCAAGCATCAGCAACATGACCCACTTTGTGGCAATGAACACAATTGACTGAAGAGATCTCAAAGTCAATCTGTTGAACCCAAGTACCAAACTTGGAGGTTAAAGTAATCTGAGAAGGGATTACCCTATCTAAATCCACCAGGCGTCTCTTGAATTTAGTAACCCCATCCGCTGCAATGTACATAAAAATCTCCTCATCCCAATATTCTAAAGAAAGACTAGGTAGCCAGACCCAAACCAGAAACTTGATAGAGCAATCTTCCTCAGGGTTAAAGCCAGGGGACCAATTTTTTAAAAATAGACCATTCTGTCCTAGGAACCAGGGACCACTCAAGAGAATCCTAGAACAATCATTAGGGGATGAAAATGAAAAAAGGAAGAAGTTGTTCGACAGAGCTATTACCTCTACCTGCCTCTTAATGTTCCACTTTCGTAGCAATCATTTTCTAATTACGTCGCTATTGGGACGGTTACCACAGAATCTCCCAACCAACAAACTCTGGAGCCAAACAATAGATCTATCAACAACGGAGTTAGGCACAAAAATCTGGGGGTCCCCAAAAGCTAACGAGGCCCCAGGCAAAGGACCAGTCTCAGGAGATAAGCCCTGGCCCTGCAGAGAAGAAACACTCCCACTATCAATAGGCAAATCCTTCGTAAGACCACTAGGAGGACTAGGAAGAGACAAGCCTGCAGACACAAAGGGCTTAGCCAAACCACCATTAAAGAACTCAGGAGGACAACCAACCATGGAACAGGGATTAACACTATCAATGTTAACCACAGGGCATGGAGCCCCCTCCTTGGAAGAGACATAAGGATCAACACAAAGAGTGTTAACCGCAAGGCAAGGAGCCCCATCGTGCAAATACACCACCCGATCCTGAGGGGGAAGGAGGAAACCCTTCCGGAGACCATGGCCCTCAAAGCCTCATGTAGCCACCAACTTAGCATTCTCAACAACCCCAGAACTCATGTAGGAGGAGACATGGCTCTTCTTGGAGGTAGCAAAACCTACGCGCCAACAAGCCTCAAGCCATAGGTCGAGAAGGCATAGTCCTCACCCTCATCAGTAGATTCAAGCCAGTCAACTGCATCCCCAGCGTAGTCTAGGTTGAAATCTACTTCATCATCGTCGTCTGAATCTCCCCCTTCGGCACTCAGATCACTCTCGCCCTGCTCACATTCAAACAGCCCCCCTCCACTTTTTCCCCTGCTATTCGCCGCCATTCCGAGGTTCCTTTGCTTCTGTCCAATGTTCTGTCAGAGCTCTTTGGTAGTTTCTCATCTTGTAAATTTATATATTATAAGATAGTTGAAAAAATTACAGGTTACTCGCAGGACGAAGTAACTCACAGTATAACTCGTAGACGGGTTTTAGGACAAACTCGCGGCGAATTATTTTGTTTAACTCGTGGGTTTTAGGTTTCACTCAAGGATTTTAGGTTAAGTTACAAAAAATGATGCGGATTTTTTGGTTTAAATCATGGATTCACGAGATGGCAGGTTAAGTTTAGGAAGCCGAAGAAATATGCCGATAGGAACAACTCGACGAGTTTAGAAAATTTTATGGACTGAATTTTTTTTTACAACGTGCGAGCACTATAATGCTCACATACTAGGTTTTAGGATAAACTCACGGTGAATTATTTTGTTTAACTCGTGGGTTTTAGGTTTCACTCAGGGATTTTAGGTTAAGTTACAGAAAATGATGCAGATTTTTTGGTTTAAATAATGGGTTCACGGGATGGCAGGTTAAGTTTAGGAAGCCAAAGAAATATGCCAATAGGAACAACCCAACGAGTTTAGAAAATTTTATGGACTGAATTTTTTTTTACAACGTGCAAGCACTATAATGCTCAAATATAAGATTTGTATGTGAGCATTATAGTGCTGGCAATAGTCTCACGCGGTATAAAAAATTAATATTATATTTTTCAACTACATATATTGCGATTTTTTCAACTATGAATATATAATATATAATATATAATGCTCAGATACTTGAAAAAATCGCAATATATGTAGTTGAAAAATATAATATTAATTTTTTTTTTACTGCCTGAGACTATTGCGACCACTATAATGTTCAGATATAAAATTTATATGTACAAAGTAGATTGTAATTGAAAATTTGAAAACTATTAGTACCTAGTTATTATTCATGCACTATGAAGTATGCAGTATGCAATGCAATGTAATCAGCCAAGCATAAATGACAAAAAAATATATATTCCACAATTCATGGGCTAAACTCTCAATTTTATTTGCTCTCTATATCTCTATGGTATTGAAATGCCTTTAAATTTAAAAAACAGTAGGTTTCTCTCTTTTTTTTTTTGTATTTTTTTACGTTTTTTTTTTTCTGATTTTTTCCCAATTAAATCCCATTTTTTTGAAAAGTTCTTATACTTTTGGTTTGCCAATTATTTTCCCAAAAGATCTTTTCTGCTATGCATAAAATAATGCATATCTCTAGATATCTCTCTACATGCCATAGTGCCATACAAATGCATCATTAACTATGCCAAAATGAGTACAAGAATATGAGACTGGCAAAAGACTCTGGTAAGGTCATTGTACATTATTTATGATAACTAAACTTAGGAATTGCTGACTCCTGAAAAAACAGATAGGAATTGAAGGTGACTACAAGAGATGAACAATGAACTACATGATTTCTATTGGTGCTCAAGAACTCCCTATTGAATTCCACATTGACTTTGGAATATTAGGCAATTGAACAATAATATCTTGAAGTTGTTTCGAGATACCTTTTTCCCCTTTAACACTTTTGATAATTTGACTCCAACAAATTAAAGGATTCAATGCCCCCAGGCTTTAATAAACAATAATCCATAATCTCAAAATATATGGTACTGAATGTATTAGCTCAATACTGTCATTAGATAATTACACTAAGAGGCATTCTACACTCACAACAAGGGCTGAAAGATTCAAATTCTTGTAACAAGTAAACAAAAATAAACAAAAAATAGCAAATAAATCAAATCAAATTCAATGCATGGCTGTAGTGGATCATAATGAAACGCCATAATAAATACACCACCATCACTCTCAAAGATTCTTTTGCTATTTTAAACCAAAATGCAAATATTAGCTGGAGTAATTTATAAATGCCAAAACCAAAAACCAAAAAACAAAAAACAAATTGGAAGATATCTCTCGGCGTACTATAGATATATTTTTTAAATATAAATATAATAGTTTATATCCACTGAAAGCTTGGAACATTAATTGGTTGATTCTAATGGATGAAAGAATGCAATGCCCCTATGACTAAATCAATGAAAAAAGATGCATATAAAATTAAAAGGAGTGTTAAAATGTGAATAATTATACCTCTTGTTCTCAAGCCATGAAAAAAAAAAAGATGCTAACCTTGAGGAATCAATGCAATTAATTTAGCATATCAAGTCCAGCAATTTGCTAACTCCAAGTTCACTCAATGAGAAAAACCAGAGTTCAAATATAAATATATATGTTGAAATAAATGAGCAACTTTGATTGTCTTCAATTAAACGATATGTGGGAATAAATATCAGAGGCTGAGGAATCGTATAAGTAAAAATCTCTTATATTCATGAATTTCTCATTTAAGGCTAAGGAACGAGCAGGTAAAAGGCATTTCCTGTTATTTAAATTTTAGAGAGAAAAACTTTTTTTTTTGGTAACTCAAAGGTATCCTCAATCCTCGTGGTTGGCGCTCAGATCTGTGACTCCGCCCAACGAGCTCAACCACCCTTGCCCCGGTCTTACTTTTTTGCCAGGTTTTGGGGGAGGAGGCGAGTGGAGGCAAGACTAGTCCTCTGGGGGTTGCCTATGGGCCCGAACTGCAGACAACCTTTACAACTTGAGGCAACGAGAATCGACCTCGGGACCTATATGGGAAGAACCCAAAGCCCTCAACCAACTTTGCTACCCCATCGGGCTCAGAGAGAGAAAAACTTAGAATGGAAGCTAAATAGAATAAAGGGTTTAATTTTAATGCAAGAAAACTAAGCTTTAAAAGACAGTGGCCAACATTTAAAAATTTATCAATATCTACAAGTAATGAAGTTCCTCTTTACTTTGGGAGATAGAATATTTCAGATTCCTCTTTACTTTAGGAGATAGAATATTTCACATTCTTTTTCCTTTATTACAGGAGGAAAAACACTTACTGATATATCGTCGCAGAATACCCTCAAAGTTCTTTGAAGCAAATCTTCCCTTGGTAACTAGACGCTGTTGTCCATCAAGAGAACCACTTGTCCCCATTTCTGCAAGCAAGAAATTCATAACATGCTCTGGCTGTCTATGCATCCTGTAAACAAACAAAACAAAAAAATAGAAAGAATGGCAAATTTGAGTATAGCAAATACACAATCAAACCATATAAATATAAACAACAATAATAACACCATAGAAATAAAACTTCACACTTTATTCACCCACCAAAGTGTGCATGTACAATCTAATCTCCAAAAGGTACAACCAATGTTAATAACTAGGGAGAATAATCAAGAGATCCCTTTTCGACCAAAACACATACAGATGTTGACTAAGAGGGTTGTGCTAGTTGGACAAATATCTGAAAACCAATTGTAATAGACACACCAGTCCCTACCATAAATAATCTCATTAATTAATAGAATCCATACAAACACATACTCAGTCAGAAACACAGCAGGCCAAAGTACTTTTCTACTTGAGTATACCAAGAGAATACATAACAAAACTCTATGTTTATTGATAATATTAAAACTAATTGTTTCAATGCGCACATCAATAATTACAAATACTTATGTGGATAAAGCATTAGATTAATTAGTGAAATAGGACTTCAAACACATGGAGATTATTAAATTATATCATCTCATGCACCTTTAGGTGATACAGAAAAGTCTCAAACAATTAAATTGCTGCTTGTAGCCTCAGTGGGATGATATCATTAAAGAATTAAATCTTCCAAGATTTTTAAAGGCTAACTATACAAGTGTAAAACATCCTCAGATTAGAATGAACTTATGATCTAATACCAAGATTAAATGAAATGAACTTGACATAGATAGGTAATGAGAATATATGGTTCAATAGTATAAGCACATTTGGATCAATTATTAATGAGATGAGTGATGCATCATCTGTATCAATAGATGAATGACTTAGTAATATAAGGACGATGCAGTGATGAATGATACTAGTCATCTACGGTGGACGAGTGAGACTAATCATCCATTCCTTCTGGATGAATGAGTGAGATGAGTGATCAACTGTGTTCCTTGTCCTCTCTCCTCTATTGCATAAATGACATAAGTAAATCAAGCAGGATGAAGAAATGCTGACTTCAGGTGACCATAATGATACAACATCTATGATATCAATGTTTCAAATCATTACTTTCTGATATAACCACGTATAGAATATTGATATCTATTGATGAAGTAACTAATCTGATTTACCACCCAGGTTTGAGTGGCTGAGGAATGAATCTACCAAAACAAATACAATTGCCCCCCTCCCTCCATTCTTTCCTGATATTTAGAGAATTCCATTCTTGTGAAGCTATTTTGGTCCCATCTCTACTGAAGAACCAGCCATCAAGGTTTCTTCTCCTCCAGCTCCTTGTTTAGAATATATGTTGAATTGGGTGTGTATATGATGTGTTAGATGCTGTTAAGAGAAGAATATGAAAATGTGAAAACTTCAGAAGACATATAAGCACACAGTTAGGAATAATTAGTGCATGACATAGAATAATGTAATAAATAATAAATTAAGATGTTTATTAGATGTTAGTTTTTAGTTAGTTATTAGTTATGTGTTAGTTGGTAGTTAGTAGTTTGGGTAATTAGTAAGTTGAATGGCTTTATTGTGATGTCCCCAGGTGGGCCCCTACCGGAAGGTGACGTAGGTCTGTCCAGACGGTTTGTCCCTCCCACGTGTCCGGGGTCCTCGTCAGCGAGGCCTGTCTTGGGGTTGCCCCCTTAACGCCGGGGGTGCCATTTACTAACAGTCCGGGCTTTTGGTGCAATGGTTACTAACTTGGTATCAGAGCCAGGTTTCCTACCATCCTGTCGGGTTAATCAAGTTGCATGTCAGAGATTTTCAGTTGCATGTCAGTATTTGCAGTTGCATGTTAGTACCCAATACTTGCATGTCCATTTGGAGAACACCCATATGCTTGCATGTCAAGTTTTGAGGTTGCATGTTAGTGATCAGCACTTGCATGTCAGTCTTAATGGTTGCATGTTTGTGGGTTAAAACAAATATTCAATGAATTAACATCTAGCATCATTTGAGTGACCAGCACTCATCAGTTCAATTATGGGTTACTCCAGTATTGTAGGGAAATCCAGAGAAGAAATTGAACAGGACGACATTAAGTTCAGGGAAAGCTATGAACGGGAAGCCCCTCGACTCTTTGAAGACTATCAGAGTATGCAAGATGATTTTAAAGCACAGTACTCTCTTAATGATTTTCTAAACTTTGTTGTCACCTTGAGTCCTAAAAAGATTGGATTGGTTAAGTATATTAGGAGGGTGTATAAGGAGGAAATTTCATCTAAAGGGGCAAAATTCAGTCATGGTCACAGTGTGAGCAGGTGTGATGGAACCTTCAATTCACATAATAATGATGGTTCTATATCTAAACTCAATGAACAGGTTACAGGACCTCTTAATATGAGCAAGAACCAAATGAGAAAACAAAATCTATGCTTCTCATGCAAAGGATTTTGGGAGCCTAACCACCAATGCACGGATAATAAGATAAAGAAGCTTGAGGAAGACCTCGTTGTGACACATAGATGCATTGAAGAAGAAGCCACGAAGAAGGCAGATTTGGAGATGCACATGTTGCATGAGGATGTTGGTGTTCATGAGTCACATCATTTGGAAGGACCAAGAGGATCCCATAATGAAGCCATTGAGATTAAGGAGACTTATACACATGCAGATTTACCTTGCAGCCATGGGGCAGAAATTATGGCACATGAAACACTCAATTTTCCTATGAAGACACCCTTTGAACCAGCACTTGGCAATGGACAGTTAGAAGAGGATGAAGTTTTGGTTGAGTCTCTTGAGGACACTACAGATAAGTATGATGTAGCTCCTGGTTTTCTGTTTTATGACAGCAGTCATAATGTCGAGCTTACTCATGAGATAGCAGCCATTTCTCATGAAGATGATGGATGTGTGGAGTCCCCTAACATTGACACTCAAGATTTGGGTGTTAAAAATGAAATATGTGATGAGGATTCAAACCACAACAAGTCTGATTTTGCAAATCAGACCTTGGAAAATGAATCAGAAAATTCACTTATTGGCGATGAGTCCCAGGATCGCTCTATGGATGGATATGCATATGCTTTGGAAGAAAAAGTGTGCAAAGATATTGTCAAAACAGCTTCTACAATGTCTTTTGAGCCATCCTATGAGGTACATAGCAACAGTACCTTTGAAGATATTGTGTGCACAGTTGATAGTACACATAATGCTGCTTCTCATATAGTGAGCAATGATGATTCAGCCTCACACCATAGTGTAGATTACAAATCGGAAGATTTGTGTGGAGATGATTCGTCACATGGGTATCATCATTTAGCTGGGCAATTGAAGGTTAATGATAATATGATTGCTATAGCCTTGGAACATTTTGATGTTGCTCAACAGATGTTGGCAACCTATGGTTGGAGTACCCCTGAGATGGATGAGCACAATGGTAGTGGACTTTCTCTTACAGAGTTTTATACACTTAGAGAAGCGATTGGGACAATGAAGAATAATTATTTACTGTTACTATCTGATCGAGATTACCTTCTCAAGTGGGACGGGATCTGTTTTGGTGCATTGAAGGATAAGGAGGAGGAGATCGATGAGCTCACCTATGAGCTTGAGATTGCCATGGACTCATTGAAGAGCACTCAAGAGGCCCTTCAAGAGGCACAGTTGCGGATAGATGAGCTTACTATGGCACTAAGATTGACACAGTCTTCACCACCTACAGATACAGTTCAGGTTTCTATGGCAGCAGTTGGTGAGGAGCATATACCCACGGACAGTGGTGAGGGGCACATTGAGGATGTGGCTACATCCATTACTCTTACTGGTGCAAGTGACATCGATGGGTTTAGTGCATTGGGTGAGAGTAGCAGAGAACCATATGTTACTTCAGGTGTTACTGAGGATAGTCCCATTACAAATGATGCAGAGCAGGTTATTGATAGCTTGTGTGATGAGGTGGTTGATTTTGCAGAGAGGGTTGCCAGAGTGCCTACCCAATTAGCCATTTGGGATCAAGGACATGAGCCATCTTCTGATTCTAGTGTCGTGAGTGATGAGACTGACGAGGAGGGTGTTCCCCATGACTATGATGATCAACCATTGACAGAGATGGGGGCATTTTATCTTGATTGCATGGTGAGGAGTGCTCATCACTTCTCCATTAGTCCACACATGGAGGATTTGTTGATGCATCGGTGTAGATTGGCTCAGTATTCATATCATCCATTGTGGGATGGAGTGTTTCCATCTTTGGAAGATGGAACCAAAGATTGTGGGTGTCCAACTCTATTATTTTCAGATGATTGTTTACAGGGTCAGGGATCAGATTTTCATCATGATGATGTGTCCTTGGCAGAGTTTGTGGCTTCCTTGTTTCAAGAATTTCCATTGGAGGCAAGGCTACAAGGGATTTGTGGTTTTAGTGAGCATGATGGCTTTGTTAGTCCAGCCCGCAGTGATGGAGTTCTACTCCATAAGTTGGTAAGGGACGACTGTTCTATTAATTTAGGTGAGGATTTTATTCATAATTTTTGGAGGACAGCAACTATACTTGAGTTTGGAGGAGAGTTGTATCATCTCCTTAGCATTGGAGAGTGGCATAGGGTTGGTACTTGGGCATCCTATGATCCTGGCCGTTTTGTATGCATTCCCATAGGTTGGATATTCAATCTAGAGGGTGCTGATCTGTTTTATATCAGCAACCTAGGAGGAGTTGTTACACTGTTTTCGGCACCTGTGAGGGATACTCATCACATCCACGGGAGATTTGCAGAGTTTGGAGTGGGGTGTCATGATGTTGGTACTTCAAGTTACTTCCATCTCCTCATGTTCGATGGATGTGAGGTTTTAGTGTGTTGGGATCCAGGTGGTGATAGGTGTGGCATGACAGTTCAATGGGATTTCGATTTGTTGCTTCAGCATTCTCGGCATGGTGAAGATCTTATCAAAGTTGTGCAGGGGAAGTCAACGACTAATGTGTATGGTAGACTTCCATTCTGGCTATGGGATCCAGGGATTGATTTGGATGGTGGATTGCTTCTTTCTTTTGGTGGGGTTAACCTAGTTATAGGATACAGTGGTATCATGTTGACACCACAGGATTTGGATGGGGCATTCAATCATTTGATACTTATGCTTTTTGGTGTGATGGCTGTGAGGAGAAGAAGTGCTAGGGTTTCTGCACTATTTGGTCATTGAGAACGAGAACTCTCTTTGATTTTTGCATTCTGAGGTGGTGAAAGATCCATTGAAGAACTGCTTATTTGTAGGCTTCATTCAGAGGTCCAATTTGTGCACATTGGTGAAGATATTTGCAAGTATTTTCAAGAGTTTCAAAGTATAATTAATGCAGATCAGAATTTGATGTAAGGATGCTACAGTGTCGTGAACAGTGCCACGCTACAATAAACGCTACAGTATTAAAGCATTTCAGAGGTTATATAAAGCAGATCAGAAGTTTTTCCCTGTTGCTACAGTGACGCTACAGTTCCTGCGCTGCAGTAAAATGCTACATTGCTGCTACAGTAAAACGCTACAGTGCTGCTACAATATTATGCTGCGGTGTGGTGTTTTTGTCAACAATTCAACAGTGAGTTCTAGAATTGCAAATATATATAATTTCTTAATTGTTGTTGATGAGTTTTAGACTTATATGTAACTGCTATGCATACCGGGTATGATTAAATTGTGTTTACAAAAGAAGTAGAAATCTGATTTTAATTCTATATTGTAATTTTCAAGTTATATCAAATCAGCAGTATATTATCAAGCATTTCATTTCAGTCATTCTTCTTTTGCAATTGCACTAGTATTTATTATTTGCACTTTACCTGGCAATATCTCATTGAAAGTCAAAACAAGCAAAAAACTTTGAAAACCCAAACAAGCAAGCTTTCAAGAGTCAAACAATTGAACCAAGGCAGAAAATTTGTTTTAGGCTATATTCCACCTGGGTGGGATCTTACAGTGGTATCAGAGCCAGGTTAGGCTAGAAGCCCCAAGCACACAAGAGGTGTGGCTTAAGGGGGGGTGTTGGTGTTGGAAATAAGCCACACCCAAACCGACGATGGACTGGTCTAAGAGGGGCCAGTAGCTCAGTGGTAGAGCACTCCAGCAGCCTATGGAAGGTCCTAGGTTCGCAGTCCGGGCTTTTGGTGCAACGGTTACTAACTTAAGTTAGTAACCGTTGCACCAAAAGCCTGGACTGTTAGTAAATGGCACCCTCGGCGTTAAGGGGGCAACCCCAGGATAGGCCTCGCTGACGAGGACCCCGGACACGTGGGAGGGACAAACCGTCCGGACAGACCTACGTCACCTTCCGGTAGGGGCCCACCTGGGGACATCACATTTATAAAGCCAAAGAATGTAATCATTTAAGTGTTGAATATGAATGACTGATTGTTGTGTTTGAGCCTTTGGCTCTTCGTGTGTTGCAATTTTTAATATGGTATCAGAGCAGGCGTGTTGGATCTCTCAGGTTGCCCTCCATTAGCTGGTCTTTCCTTCTCCAAAGCGGTGCTCAATGATGATGCAAGAGGACCACGTACAAAAGTCATTGTTATCTATCCACCATTCTTGCATTTTGTCAACGAAGGAGCAGTGTAGACCACGTGCAAATCTGTTGGCTTCATCATCCATCTACATTTCATTCTTTCATTTTGTCAACAGAGATGCCGTGCAGACCACGTGCAAATCTATGACATTCATCATCCATCTGCATTTGGTTTCTCTTCTTTCTCCATCTTGTTCACTCTTTTCATAGTTTTCACTCCATTTTGTTCATTTCATATAAAAAAACTCAAAAAATTTTAAAAACAATTTTATATTCA
Organism: Cunninghamia lanceolata; assembly: GCA_027924645.1. Taxonomy (NCBI): domain Eukaryota; kingdom Viridiplantae; phylum Streptophyta; class Pinopsida; order Cupressales; family Cupressaceae; genus Cunninghamia; species Cunninghamia lanceolata. The sequence continues at coordinate 5,771,177 of BSBN01000219.1, read as the reverse complement.
GAGTTGTAGAAACCATTGGTGTTGCAGAAAGTTTTTGATGCTAGTCTCACTACAAGTGCTATATCTTTCTCATTTCATTAAAAAATTTAGAACTTTAAAATGTTCTAGAAAGATGATGAAGAGGAGAATAAAACCCATAAATAGTTTGAGAATGCAATTAACATTTATTGAGCAGTTTTGTAAAATATTCAGAATGGTATATTATTCACAGAAGAGTGATGCTCTTAAATAGAGTACAAATAGATGTTTCTAAATATACAAAGACTAGATGTTTCTAAAATACATTATAACTAATCTATACACAGAATAGAAACAATCTAATTATGTTACAATAGATGACCATTAAACTATCTAAATTTATTTTAATACCCCCCTTAATGGTCAATCTATCAATGAAACCAAGACGCCTCCCCTAAAACAAACTGCCTTCTGAGGCAGATGGACGGCACAAACAAAGAACAAAACCTGCTAATCAAGAGCTCACACAAAACCCACCAAGGGTTTACCAGAAATAGCAACTAGGCAAAAGATGCCAAACAAGAAAGTCGCCTGACAGCTGGAGCTAGCGGTGAGAGAGGAACCTCCACCGAATAAACAGATGCCGCAAATCAACTAAACATATTTCTGGCAGATGACTAAACCACGATCAAAGACATAGTGAGCTAAAACACAAGTTTCTAACCACGAGTGCTAGGCATACAAGCCGCTTAGACTATGGTCTTGAAAACAAAGTCGTGAATGTTTTCGAACCGCCAAAAATTTAAACAGAAGCCGTTGAAAAGAAGGTCTGACCACTGGAAACTTAGACAGTGCCCATAAAAGAGCCCTCGACCAAGAATTTCTGCAGATCTTCTTAAACAACACTCAGAATAAAAAAATCTGACGCCAGATACAATATTTAACTGTGTAAAATAGAAAAAACGTGACTTCTGGAGAAGGAGATAGAAAGTTGACATTCCAAATATAGCCAAATGATCACACAAGGCACCAAGACAACACCCGACCATATACCATCACAAACAGACACAGCGATCATGGGATAATAAAGCATGACCGTGGAAAAACAAGAGAATCCATTGATGAAATAGAGGAAGACACCAAAAACGCAACCTTCAAACAAGACAAAAACGCGGCCAAAAATCTTGCGATTTAGCAGATGACACGATTTTTAAGAGATCAGATTTAAATGAAATCTGACGTCGAAGGGATAAAACATAATTAGAGAGAGAAATAGAATCGCATCTAGGCAAAAAATCCTAACCAGAAGATGTCCAGGAAAAAAACCCGACCAGAAGAAGAGATTCGCGACCCAGAAATACAGTCTTCAGATGAAAATCGCGATTTTAGGAAGGAAAATGCAACCAAAACTAAGGCCATGAAACCCTAGTGACCACCAGAAAACTAGAGAAGAGAACAAATAGGTATGGCCACCCGTACGATGTCGTACGATCCATACGACGTACAGAATATGGAGAGCATAGGAAAATCGTTCTTGCTCTGATACCATGTAAAATATTTAGAATGATATATTATTCATAGAAGAGCGATGCTCTTAAATAGAATACAAATGGATGTTTCTAAATATACAAAGACTAGATGTTTCTAAAATAGATTATAACTAATCTATACTTGGAATAGAAACAATCCAAGTATGTTACAATAGATGACCATTAAACTATCTAAATTTATTTTAATAAGTTTGATGCATAAGGTAGAGGTAAAAATGTAATATTTTTTCAACACTATGTAAATGGAGAAATAAACATAAAAGTGTAATAGATTTTGTGTTTGCACATAGTAATTGAATGCATTATCAGTAGAAACTAACATCTAGAAAAGAAATTCATTGGAGGGGAGCAAATATGAGACAAGCCAATTGTCGATACTGCAACACCAAAATAAATTTCCTATGTCAGCACTAAAGGGGGGTGTTTGGAATTATTAGTGCATTACATAGAATAATGTAATAAATAATAAATTAACGTGTTTATTAGATGTTAGTTTTTAGTTAGTTATTAGTTATGTTAGTTGGTAAGATAGTTAGTAAGCTGAATGGCTTTATAAAGGCATAGAATGTAATCATTTTAGTGTTGAAGATGAATGACTGATTGTTGTGTTTGAGCTTTTGGCTCTTCGTCAGTTGCAATTTTCAATATCAAATTGTTACAACCCAGAAAACAACATCAACATCATCAAAATAAGATCAAACAGGCCAAATTAAATGTTTAAGTTAATCAACAACCTCAAGAGTCATATGGACACTGCTAATTGACCACACCAGCAACCATAACTTATTGAAACATTCATAGTCTAGTTAGAACAGAGGAATTAAAGGCCCAAGTACCTTACAAACAACTCACATGTAGCTGGCATGTGTTTTTCCTTACCTTTGTTAATAGTTACCTTTGTGAGAGAGCCAATACTATCGGCTAGGTCTAGCTGTTGTCATGATGGATTTGTTGCATAATGTCAAACTTGTTGCCTCCAGCCCTAAAGCTACTTCCATTTTGGATCCCTACCACCTGGACCTTATTTTTCACAAGAGTTCTATGCCTATTGCTCCTATCACCCCTGCAATTCGAGCCCAAATGGCAGTACACATAATGCTTCGGGATCTGCAGTACCAGATGGGACTTGTCCTTCAGGCTCCCGAATTTTACTTGCAAACATTGATCTTTCTAAGTCCTCCTGGAATGGTTTCAATGGTGCTGGAGAATCAGATGCGATGTCTAGATCTAGTTCCTTGTTTGGGCATCCATCTTGTTTTAGTCCTAGGTAAGGAGATTCTGCAAGAAGAGGTAAATTGTAAAGTATTCCCAACTGGGTCTGATTTCCAAGTTCAATACTTTTTGGCTGAGACTTCTAGATCTGCATGCTTGGATTTCTCAAACTTGGCACCCTGGCCTTCAAGATTGGTTGGAAATTTTCCCCAGTGCTCAAGGGTTTTTTGTTCTTCTCTATAAATCACTTGAAGATAGGACTCTAATCTTGGAAAAAGGCCCTTGGTTCTAGGGAAAAAATGTTTCACTAGTTAAACCGTGATTTCCTATATTTAACCCACTAATGGAATCCATTTCATCTTTACTTGTCGGACTGAGGCTACCTTATCTCACGCTCCAATTCTGGGTCAATTCTTGTTTTCAGGGAATTGGTAATAATCTTGGAAGGTTTCTTGCTTTAGACCTAAAAACTAATGGTTTGGTCCACTCCACTTTTGCTCAAATTTAAAGGTGGAACTAGACATTTTGAAAGGCCCACTGGATGAAATATGGCTTCAAGTGGAGGATTGTATTTGGAAACAGACTATTGACTATGAAAATCTAGCTTTTAGATGGAGAGAAAGTTTCAAGGTAGGTCATGTAGCGATGGACTGTGTTGATGATTGTTTTTAGACAAGTCAACAATAGAGTAAAACACTAAAGTATCCCACTCTCTCTTGAATAAAGCCTCTCGAATGCTAAACAAAGTGATCAATCGAGACAACTCCAAGGTTCCTTTCTTATGATTTGTGATGGATTAACTCAATGACTTGATGTGATTTTGCTGATGAACACAAAGGGACTTACACAATTGTTCCAACTTGATTTGTTTCACTTACTAGAGGCAAACACTTGGAATATCTAAGTACTACAACCCTTTAGCATATGATATAACAATAAGGCTCTTCAATTCTAACTCCTAATGATGATGAATAAAAAAAAGTGCAAAAAGGTAAAGGTTCAGGATACTACTCTAATCCTAGATGCAAGAGATGATTATCTATCAGGTGGAATCAACCAACTTTGTTTCGCCAAGTAGAAACAACTACACAAGGTTGATGCAATCTTCTAAGGGTGATATAAGATATTCAAATCACTTATGTTCATGAAGGTTCAACAAACATAAACGATCAAAGTTAAGCTCAATTCGTTCAGACTAACCATACACTGCAACTTGCAAGCCACAAATCACAAATGGTTTGAACATATGGATTCCACCAAGAAACAATAATAAAACCTTCCACCAACTAGCATAACACTTAAAAGAAAACTTAATCTAATTTAACATTCGCTTGAAGAAATCAGAAACCATGCAACACTTAGAAACATATAGAGAATCACCAAACAATGAGTCTTATATTATTTCAAAAGAGCTCTTGCAACAATTTTCAGAGTCTTCAACCTTACAAATGAGAGCAAAAGGAGCCCTTATATAGACCTCAAAAATACATGAATGGCCAAGATCGATTGGCAAAGCCAATGGACCATATTATGCCACCTAAGCAGGCAATTACAACAAACTCCTATTTTTAGCATATGAAAGAGAGAACAAAGGCATGTTTCCCAAGAAGATAAGGATGACACATCAATAGCCTATGAGGAATCTCCATGTGAGTAATCATCACTGGTGTTATGGAATTCAATGAATCTGGACACCACTTGTTTGATATTATCAAAAGGTACACTTGGCATATTCCTAGTAGTTCCTTCGGCTTCAAGCACATCAGCTACATAAAGGCCAAGTGTCTTCTCCCAATCAGTCATTCTAGCTTTGTTAGCACCAAGGTGGATAGCAAATGAAAATATGCTATCAAGCTTATCATCAGAAACATCATCTTCTTGCAAGTAGAAGGCTTGGACTTGTTCTTTCATACTATCAATAGTCATCTCTCCAAAGGGATTGCATATCTTCATCAAGGATGCATGTATTCCATCTTGGATTCTTTGGATCACACTTCTTACCCTTGACATATCTGTTTCAACTCTATCAAGTAGCTGTCCTTTATTGCGAAAGCAATAGTACCAGGAAGAGAAATCATATGTTACTCCTTCAATCACCTCAGCATGTATCAACTCATCAACTGAAGTTTCCATCAGACTCTTCAAAGGTGGCATATATTGTTCTTTGATGGCCTTAAACTCAACATAGGCTGTCAACAATGCAAGTGCTCTTTCCTTGAGATCAGCAACCTTATTATACACTTGCATGATATCCTCAAGATGTCTATATGTTGTTTCCCTTGACCTTTTCATCCAATCCTTCAACCTATGAGATGAAGACCTCAACCCCTCAAGATGTACAACTATTTCTGGAGGAAGAATGGGTGAAGGTGTAGAAACTCTTTCCTGCTGATGGATATGATGTACTAGGTGTTGAATATATTGTTCCAATGCTTGACACCTTTGCTCAGCCTTAATCCTACCTTTTGTTTCCTATCTTATGATAGATCGAGCATTATCAATTGAATCCTGAAGTTCTTCTACTTGTGCCCTAGTCAACGGACCCAAAACAATTGTGTTGATATCATAATCTTCAGGTACAATGTCTTCTATATTCTTCTCAATTCTTGGAATAGCCACATGTACCCTCCTTACACCAGCTTCATTTTTTGTTATCTTTGAAAGAGTAGTTGTTTTCTTCTTTAGTTTTTCAGTAGACATATCTAGAAGCAACTCTTCAACTAGAATAGGATGATATCTTTCTACTTCACAACTTTCTTTAATTTTGTCCTGTAGCCACTCTGGCAATGATGGAAAATCCCCTAACTGTTGTACTTGCCTTCCTTGCATGGGCAATGATTCTTCTTCAGCTTCATCTTTGTCTTCAGTATTAGCCTCATCAATGATTTCAGTATCATGTGGACTCGAAGGTACCTCTTCAAATGGAGTATCCGGGACTACATCCTCAACGACATGTACAACTATATCCTGATTCATTGGAGTATCTCTTGGTTGCCTAGATGAAGCAGTTTCGATGCTTACCCTCTTCTTCTTACTTGATTCTCCTTGTGCAGATTCAAGTTGTTTTCTTTTCTTTGCTTGGCTTGAATCCCTTTCATTATCCTTGCTTCGTGAATCTCTACTAGGTGCACTATGTTGTACTTGTTGTTCAACTTCCCCTATCTTGGTGTAAGTAAGCTTCTTTCCTTCATCTATCAGTGCTTGTACTTGCTCTTTTGCATGCTCCTTAGTGATAGCAATGATAGGTTCTATCAACTCTTCATCATTTACTCTTTCTCTATCAGTCTAGTCAATGTCATATGGCAGGTTCCGTATCTTATTGTATTCATCACCTGAAAGAGTTCTATCATCATCTAGCTGATCAGGAATCCTCAATACTTTTGTAGCTCTTACTAAATCCCATCTTAACCTTGAACATTTTTGCATCCTTACATCATCATCATCAATAGCATTTGCCCAATGATCTTCAAGTTGCTCAACATGCTGGTAGGTAGGATATGATTGCTTAATAGCTCCATGTGGGTCGAAGTTCTCCCTCCTTGAATCATGAAGATGTAAATGATATACTTGAAGCTTAATCTCAGAATGTTCGGCTACTTGAAGTGATGGACATGAATAATATCTCCCAAGCTTGAGAGGGAATTGAACCCCGGCCTTCTTTCTTGTCCTTTGCATCTTATGGAACTCCAACAAATGTCTCGATACTTCCAACAGTACCATTCTATTAGTAGGATACCTTGGCGATCTATATGGAAAGGATGTGAAGCCTTGAATCCTGATATAAGTGAACTTATCATATTGAATATAGTATCTTCCATATTGTTCAATGAAGTTCCTAGCAGCACCTGTCAACCTCCTATGCAACTCTCCTCGCAACTTTCTCACTATATACATGGCAAATGCATCATTAAATCTCTTATAATGATTGATGTTCTTCAAATGGAGTTGTGTATAGCATTGATGTGATAGGATTTGGCCAGATTTTATACCTACTTCTCCTTTAGATGTCAATCCCTTGTATACCACATTCCTCGCTAGTATGTAGACAAGATAGGAAGTCATGAAGGACTTTGACTCATCAAAATTTTCAAATTGCTCATCAAGGCAATGACTTATAAGCCCAACCCAATCGATCATCTTATTCTTTGTGAAAACATGATCAAAGTATGTATACACCCATCCTTCAAAAGTCGATGATTGAGGCCTACCTGTTACTCTATTCAAGAACATGATGAAGTAACTTATCTCCTTCTTGAAATCTTGTGGAACTTCGGATCTTCAGAGTTGTATATCTTGATTGAAGGATCTATCATCCACTTCTTCCTTACTTTTTGCATGTACTGCTTGGAATTGCCCTCAAAGGTATGTTGTGCAGTTGTAGGACAAATGAACACTGCCTTTCGGTTCGGGATGTTGAAGATCTCCTGAATAGCTTCTCTTTGCAAGTAGGCTAGGACAGTCCCGTCTTTAGCCACAATTTGTCTCCTTTCTTTATCATAGTGTTGAATGCATTCTAACACTAATTCAGTGCGAGGTAGGGTAGGTGGGAAGCATGCTGCTTGTATGATTCCACTCTTCGCAATGGCCTTGATATCTTCATTCCTTGTAATGGCGAGCAAGAAATCCTTCATTTCTTCTAGGTTGACGTGTCCCATGTTGGTGTCTCCCACATTCTTCCAATGAGTCTCAAGCTTGGAGTCGGATATAGTTGACTTGGCATCCATCTTGATCATCACTTGACGCTCTTTTGCAGTCATGCCCATTTACCTACAAGAGATCTCTATGAGTGACTTCAAATGGTAAAATTTACCTTCACAAGCCTGATTTTTGGATGATAAAACTATGAAAATTTGAAAATTAAGCAAGTAACAAGGCAATTTTATAAGTTAAATGCAGCTGAAACATACCTTTTGACAATTTTCAGACTGAAATAATGCTAATTTCTGTAGAATATGATGAAAATCAGTTATAAATGACAAAAATCAGACTTGACCTAGTGCAGACCTGCTATAAAAATCTCTACTCCTCCTCCAAAAAATTCGCTCCTAAGGGAAGTTGTAAGTGAACAATGATGAAATGAGGTAAGCACTACTCCTTATATAAGGCTTTTGTCTTGAAAAATGGGCTGGTCGGCCAAGCAGGTCGGCCCGCACTTAATGCATTTTACAAATTTCAAAAATTTAAAATTCTTTCCTTAGGCACCAATGTTGATAAGTAATCACATGAAGGGGCATTAAAATTAGTGATTAGAGGCACCAAATGCGCCTAGCCTTAGAGGCTTTCTTGATCTTTTAATAGCCTCATCCCTCTTTTTCACTTTAATGTCAAATTTCAATGCTCTTACTTTTTCAAAGCGCCAAAATTGGTGATATAAACAAGGAAGTGCACCCTACTCCTAGACCCTCATGCTAGCGTTAACAATCAATGCTATTCTAGGCGCTTTGAAATGACTAAAGCTACAAGAAGTAGCGCCTAACCCTTAGATAACTTCTTTCTCCATATAAGGCGCACTTTGGTGAAGAATTGAACATGTATTGACGCTTAAGTAAGATGAAATTTCCTCTCACTCACCTTATCCTTCAATCATTGTAGTTGACATGTAAAACACCTCAAGACTTGCAACTGTGAGTTGATTTTCTTCAAAGGCGCCAAAATGAGGTGATATGAAGTCTAAATAGGTGCCTTGATTCATGATGCTCAATCTGATGTGTTTGATTCTTGTTGGGAACTTCCATGATCCTTGTGATTGCTCACATTATATAAAAGTGCCAAAGTGAAGGAAATTTGAGTAAGCACCTTGTCTAGGCCACCTAGGCGTTGTTTTGAAGTAGAGTAATCATGGATTAGCGCCTAAGTAAGAAATGATATTCATCAATACCTTTAACATGCTTCAAAACTTACAAGGTTTTAACATATGTTTCAAACTCCTAGGTGCATATTGATGATGATTTGATCATAAATTGGCGCCTAAGCTTCAAATGGTCCCCTTCACTTACCCCAATCTTCAATCATTGAAATTGCTTCCAAAAGACTCCATCAGGACCAAGAAACTCAAAAGTTATGAACCTAGGCTGATCTTCTTCTTAGGCGCTTATGTAAGGTTACTTTGAAATCAAAGGGCGCCTTGATACAATGTTATTTTCCTCCTTCTTGATCTAGGCGCCAAAACTAGGTAAAAAGGTTTGAATGGGCACCTTAGTTCTTAACTCACTCTTTGACACTTTAATTCCACATTTTGATTTGTTTAGGACCCTTACAATTGCTAGGTACTCACTTAGGGTTATTCTGGTGACAAGATGCGCCTAGACATGAGTGAATGCCTTCTCCAAATTGGGTGCTCATTTGAGGTGAGATGGGTTGCAATAAGCGCCTTACCTTTGATACCATGTTCACAACAAAATGGAGAATTTCAACATGATTCCTTCCTAGGCGCCCAAAGTGTACTCCTTAATGGCAAAAGTGCACCTAATCCTTAGATAACTAATCCCTTTCCAAGGCGCCAAAGTTGAGTAGAATAGGCAAGGAAATGCGCCTATCATCCTTCTACATGTTTTTGGATCACTCTTTGTCCTTCTATCCTTAGGTGCTATCTTTGGATGATCTCAAACATCCCTTTTCTTCCAAGGCGCCCAAACTAGATCTCTCCAACACAAAGTGTGCCTTGCTCTTTTAACTTGTTATTAAGTATCTATGATGATCTTGAATCAAGGCATTGGTGTTTTAAAACCTCTTACTCAAGGTGACATTACAAATCAAGGTTCTTGGCCTCCTATTTCTTAGGCGCATATGGATGATCATTTGAATGTGAATTGGCACCTAGAATAGATAAAGAATCCTTTAACTTTCCTCTTTCAATCATTGTAATTGCTCTTAAAAGGCTTCACTAAGACCAAAAAACCTCAAAAAGTTATAAATCTCAGTTGATCTCTATCTCTAGGCGCAAATGCAAGGTTGTTTTGCTAGAATGTAGCGCCTAGATTCAATATACTCAATTTGATATGCTTGATCACTTTGGGTCCAGATAGATTGTTTCTAGCAATCAAATTGATTCAATCACTTGTCTTAACTTTGCAATAAATCACTATAAAATTGGGAGCTAGATCCTAAACCTCACCACATCCAATATCCAAGGCGCTAAAATTGGGTGATTTGATGAGGAATGCGCCTTACCTTCAAAATACCTAATCTCCTCCCAAGGCGCCCCAATGAGATCACACATGCGTAGAAATGCGCCTTGGCTTGAAAAAGTTGGATTTGGACAATTAAAATTATCTTGGGGTCTTAACTCCTCAGGGCGCTCCTTGTTGACTAGTTGAATCACTCTTCCCACTCAAGGCGCACTTTCAGGGTGCTACAGATGACAAAGGGCGCCTAGTCCATACTTAGCCATTTTTGTTTGTAGATTTTCACTCATTCAAGCATGTTGAATTCAAGACATCATTCTAACATAAGATCCTCTCAGTTTGACCTAGGAATACTCTGTTTGCAAGCTTATTAGTTGACTGACTCTGAGGTAAAACAAATGACTAAAGGCTAATCCTATAAAGAAAACAGGGGGTGCCCATTTGCAATGGCACGATGTGTGATTTGGTCACAACAGACTGCCCTATGGATAAACTAAAAAACCTGAAAAGGCTACTTAACGGAAGAGTGTCTGCTTATCACACTTATTTGTTAAATGGTCCCCAATGGATTCTCCAAATAATGTGGAACATCTCCCTATGTCTAAGCCCCTCAACCAATCTCCTATCACTGGGCCTGATAGGTTCTTGTATTACAACAGGCATCTAGGGATACGCCTCCTTTGCTTCCTAGCTATACTGATGTGGTTTACACTTCCCCAAGGGCAGGTAACCTACTTGTGTTTACTCCTAGTCTGGCGACCTCAAAGATGAGTGGCATCATCTAGTGAAAGATCTGGAGGCTCAATACTATTAGTCCACCTCACCTTCCTTACCCTTTCAAGTCTAACATGGTGACGTGTACTTCGGGTTGCCCTTCAACATTATCTCAACAAGCTTCTAGGTATATGCCGCCTCCTTTGCCTCCTAGGTATGCTTCTGTGGTTCATGCTTCCCCAAGGGCAAGCAACTTGGTTGTGTTTAATCCTAGTCTGGCAACCTCAGATATGGGTGTGACATCATCTAGTGAAAGATTTGGAGGCTCAATATTCCTACTCCACCTCTCCTTCCTTCCCCTTTCAAGTCTAACATGGTGACATGGACTTTGGGTTGCCCTTCCACATTATCTCAAGCTGAGGAATGGGGCATAGGTGCAAACATATCAGACTCTCTTCTGGACGTGATCAACTCTCCTATCTCTTCGGATTATGAGGACGAGGATGATACAATGGGATGGACTCCACTTAACAATAGAAAATCTGCTCCAAAGAAACAATCTTTGAGACATATGTTCCTTCGTTCTCATAGGAAAAAAGGTTTAGCCTGATTTTATGCTGTTTTACATTTTTGGTTGTAGGTTCTTGACCTGCTTCACCCCTGTTGGTGTTGTTTTAGCAGGTGTCTTGATTTTATTATTGTCTCTTTTTAGTTGCAGTACTTGGGCTGGGGCTGGGGCCCCATAATAGATCCCTGGAATTGCATCTAAAAAAACTCACATGTAGTTGGCACGGTTAAAGCAGTCTCAAAGGAATCTAGCCATATTACAAAGGTAGTTTAAACCTAGATGTAAATAAGTAGTCACATGTGTTTCAGAATTCTTTTATGCAACCACTTCTATCTATATTACACGATGAGTCAAGATAGCTTAAATATTTTTTTATTTAATTGTAGCTGCAACCAAGTGATAAGTTATAAGAAAAAAAACAGTGGTACAAATGTTTCAACAATGACATGATCTGCTGCTTTGGAAGCAAATTAGAATGACATAAACCAAACATTTTTTATTGGAAATAAGATTCCCTATATACTTTTAATAAAAAGGACAGTAGTACAACATACAAGTCTGATTCTCAATAACAGATCCAACTATATATCTCTCGATTCCATATTTTCAACAGTATCCCCCATTTATTCTAAATTTCTAATATTTGTCTGTACCCTCAATGCTTTAACTGATGAAGAAACTCTAATTCAATATGTTTTTAATGAAAATAAGATTTCTTATATACTTTTAATATATAGAACAGTAATACGACATGCAAGTCTGAGTCTCAAAAACAGATCCAACCATATATACCTCAATTCCATATTTTCAATAGTATGTCCTGTGTATCCTAAATTTCTAAGTATATTTGTCTGTTTCCTCAATGCTTTAATTGCGGAAGAAACTCTAATTCAAAATATTCTTCTATTTCTGCTCTAAAAATATAAAATTGCTTAGGCAAAATCAGTCATTGAATCTGAAATATTCTTAGATTTATCAGGCAATCCTATGATAGACATTGCAGATACTCCATAGTTTGTTTAAAGAGCATTAATTAAACATCCTCGCTGTTCTACCTTAAAAACTTGTCATATATGAACAAAGCGTATGGCAAATCTTTCCCCTACCTTAAAAACACAAGTTATCTATTTATTTATCTGGTTTTGTATTGACAGCCTCAGGTAAAACTAATGAACTAGTCTAGGAAAGGAACATCCTTCCTATCACAAAAAGGATGCCAAACAATCTTAACTGCATAAAGAAGTATGATGCAAAAGTTTTAAACCATAACTAGAAATCTGTAATGACTGACCAGTTTAAAGATCCTTCAAACAAAAACTTAGTGTGCAATTGAACAAAACATTCATCTCTAGATAAATCAAATTGCATAGGCACAAGACAGATCTTACGTTTTGCAGTAATCCATGAAATTCACAAGTACAGTCTTTTTGGTACCCTCACGGAGGACCTGAGGTGGCCTCATGACAGTTCTACGCCTATCTCCAGCAAGTTCTGGATTGTACTCTCGCAAGATATTGAATACTCTACCAAGAAGCTGCATCAGCAAGACAACAATCAGTATGTTAAGAATTGCTCAACCAAATCATAATGAGTCCGACTATGTCAAGTGCAAGCACTAAGATAAATCTAATTATTTCTCAGATATAATGATAAGAAGTACCAAGAGAAAAAATAGACAATGGACTCATGCAGACATTTAAAGGACATGTAAATGAAATATACATTTAGTCATATTTGCCTGGATGGGTGGAAACTATAGATTCACAGGTTGCAAAGATTAATAATATGCCACCCCAAAGAACGAAATGGAGAACAATGTTGAAACAGTAGTGACATCACTCTCAATTAAGATTTTTCATCAAAAATAAACTTATGTAAATTGTCATATATATTTTGATGTGCATGTGCAATATATGCTAATATAATGCCCCAGAGAAACTAACAGACACAGCAACAGAAAAGGCAGATGGCATCAGTCTTGGTGCAAAGTTTTCCTCAAAAAGAAATTATGTAAATTCCAGTATATCTTTAAATGTGCTTGGACATATAATTAGTAATATGCTCTAGAAAATGTCTGGAGACTGTGACTGAGTAACAAAGATGTATTGATATGAAAAGTCTTCCTCCAAAAGAAATCATGTAAATTTCAGTATATCTTCAAATATCCATGTCTGTGTAATATAGGCTAATATAACACCCCAGAGGAGCTAACAGACACAACAACAGAAACAGTAGATGACATCACTGTTGGTGCAATGTTTTCCTCAAAAATAACTTTGTTTAAATTCTAATATATATTTAAATGTGCTTAGACATTAATGATTAATATGCTCTAGAAAATGTCTAGAGACTGTAAATGAGCAATAGAGACGGATTGTTATGCAAAGTTTTCCTTCAAAAGAAACTATGTAAATTCCAGTATATCTTTAAAAATGTTCGGACATATAATAATACCATACTCTAGCAAATGTCTGGTGGCTGTAGCAAGTAATAAAGGCACACAGTTACCACTATGAAGACCCGGATTCAAATCTCAGTCTAGGAAGCACTAGGCGATATCCCGGTAAACATGTGTAAGCATATAAAAAGTGCATACAGTAGTAGCACACCCAGGAAATGCAGCCCTGTTTGTATCCAATAGTTGAGGGATCCTATAACCCTCATTAACCAACCAAAAAAAAACTCTACAAAATAGAGAACAAATGACCAAAATATTGAGTACAAGACATTTATATCCATGAAAAGCCATAACCTATGCTTTACTGATATAGATAAGTGTAACAAACTGACTGTAAAAACTACAAGTCCAAAATAGGTCTTGACTCTTAAACATGACACCTAATAAAATCTCTTTAAAAATGTTAAAAAAAAGTCAAACACACACAAACAACCATAACTTCTAACAGACACAAGTTCTTTAGGCACTTTCTAGAAATGTATTTGGTCCATGTTGGATAAAAAGCTAACCAAATCAATTTTCATCCTCAGACTGATGGAGAAACACAAGTGGTAAAGCGAATGAAAGGGCAAATGAACATGGGATGAACGTTTGTCTTTCATACAACACAGCTTCAACAAAGCTTTACGCATCTCTACAGGTCACACAACCATTTCCAAGTTTCTCTGGGGTTTTCAGCCACTATAACACCTATTTATGTAGCTTACCCAGTGCTGCCAAACAGAATCATCTTCCACACAAGAAGGTTGTTAATAAGCCTTCCAAATTCAATGAATTTGGAATATTCTACAATAAGTTCATTGACATACTCTGGAAGACTAACACAAAAATAATCAGCATTACTACCAAAATACAGCATGAATCTTTGAATAAGCACACAGCATGGTAAGTGGCAATCATTTTTGACAGCAAGAGGGCATATACTATGAAGAGACTTTGCTCAACAGATGGTCACAACCCTGTTAGTTCTAGCCTTTGTGTAACATCATTCTTTCCTTTAGGATGTTGGTGGATGCTTACTTTACAATGCTTCCACAGGCCCTCAAGGATCCTGCTCCTTGCTATTGTAATGTTGATGCAAAGGATTGGAAACAGAAACAAATAAAATACTTATTAATAATAATAATAATATACAAACATGAAGAAACGGCTTGAAAACAACAAACTGCATATGTGAACAATCTAGTTTGTTAGTAAACCCTCCAATGGGTGATTTAAGTAAAAGTCTCCGGCTTTTCCATCAAACCTCAAAGTTCGTCACTGGACTCTCTAAGATTAATGTGGAGCATCAAAGAATCAAAATGACATTTTTAAAATGTCTTTGCAAATTAACAACTGGATGTAAGTATCCCCTTCTATTGTTCTAAGTGGCTGATTTTTTATGGTGTTTTTTTCTCAGGGATTGTTTCTTAAAAGTCTGTTGTTAGAAATATCCAAAAAACTGCTAACAATTGAAGTCTGGGTTTCTTTTCACCGATTCTCAGCAAATATGTTTCCTTAGAAATGAACCATAAAGGAATAAAAAATGGAGGGTAGAAAAACCAGTTTCAAACAGTTTCTTCAAAAACCAAGGCTCGCCCATCACTTTGGTAACAAGAGTTGTAACACAATTCTGTGCTTAAAGATTTAAAAAAATATCCAAATATCAAGAGAAATGTAGAAGGCCAAAAAAGGATTATATAGGGCTACATGCAATACAAGAGCAGAGATTACAACATAAGCAATCTTTCCTTAAATAATATTTCCAATAACCACATTATGTGCATACCCTAGGAAGCTATGATCAAATAATTAAAGACTGGCTTGAAAGTTATATTCTTCACCATAGCAGAAGGAAAAAGGTGCAAACAAAATATGTATATGAGTTTGGCTAGCCTATTCTTCTAATGTCCACTGCCGCTTTGTTAGAGTAAATGTAAATCTCTCTTATAAATCCTTTTCTATTTTTTTAATTTATAGGAATAAATTGGGATGTATGTTGGCAAGTAGGCTCAAGTGGTCACCTCACATCACATGTTATTAATTGCATGGTATTTAAGAGAGGCTTTGCCCACCCTTTAAAATAGCATTGACATTCTACTTTTTTCTTATTATTAAATATATTGTCTTATGGTTATCTTCAAGGGGTTCCAGCCCAATGTCTGTATTTAGTGTATGATTCTTTGCATGTTTATAGATATCTCATTTATGTTCATCGTGGAATATTAAATTTAAACACTCACATGGTACCAGATACTAAGGTTTAGACCTTTGATTTTGGTGTTTCACAACCAAATGATGAAGAGAGGTACTGATTGAAAACACAAATGTTTAGCCATCTTTACCAGTCTATAAAGAAAAGATTTCCAAAAAGGAGAATGCAACGTAGCATATTTGGTGGTTCAAATATTTTCTTTATGCCAAGAGGCATGTCTATAATGGACTGTGGTAGAGATTTATCAGAAGATGAACAAGAATAGACTAGAACACTAGGTTGTTTCATTGCACATGTTATAGCATCTTCTTCCCCTTATGTTTGTTGGTGGCACATGTGTGCCAGTCTACTAAGGTAGGATTAACTTAGAGAGTCTATGTGGTGTTAGTCCATTGTTGTTTGGTTCATTGGAACAATGGCATTAAGAACCTCTCCCTTGACAAGCCCTAGAATCCAGTTGGATGGGGTGTATAGGGATTTCTTATCTACATGGTTGGATCATATTGCACCCTAGCACCCAAACCAAGAGCGATGCGGACCTACAGAGGAAATGTACTAAGTCTATCAAACCACCACAATTGAGGTATTACTCTTTCAATTATTGGTATTAATTCTTATGGTACATGATTATTATTACAAATGCTTATTTGAGGAAATTATATGTATCCTTTTAGGATTTCACATGCAGTAGGAAGATTTGGGAGCATGGTTTTCTTATGGGCTGTAAAGAGGATTTGTGACCAGAATAAGTTCTCCTATTATTACCTGTCTTTCGTTACTGATGTGATGTCATTATATCTTGAGGTTCATCAACGTGGTACTAAAATTTATAATCGCATTACCAATAACATTCCTTGATGGTTAACTGCATATCTACGGTGGAATTAGTAACATAGTTCATAACTATGCTAGTGGAACTGCATGTGGACAGAGATTTAAGAACAGATTAATTTAGGATTGTTCATAAAAAGATTTAAAAATTAAAAAAATTGATAGTAACCAGGGGTGGTTATTACATGCCAAGGAAGAGGAGCAAATATGCGCACAGACAACAGAGCAGGGGACACTTAATGCAATCAAGTATTTTGAATTTTCCCACCAAAGTTCAAAATTTTGAATTTAAGATTTGAGGTTTTGCTTGTTTAGGCAGGCTTATATAGCATGCTTGGGGATCCAAACTTGATCAGGGCATAACTTTGTACTACAAACTCCATTTGACACCATTTTCAAAATGTTAAAAAGGTCTATTTAGGTCTTCACAGTGGTTTGCTTGGTTATAACGTTTGGAGACGTGAGCTTGTCTATCCTCAAGATAGATCAATTTGTTGAAGTTTTAATGCTTGCAGAGCAAAATTATCATAATTGGGCTGAACAAGTTTTCATGAGCAAAATTATAACAATCGAAGCTTATATTCCCACCAAAGATGAGAAGTTGATTGAGGTCACGCAATCTATCAACTCGTGATTGATCATATTGGAATTTATCTTCACCATCACATCTCTCATTTGAAGAACCCTAAAGATGTGAGGGAGAGTCCCAAGTACTTGTCAGAAAATAATGTGTTGTATTCCAATAAGGTTGATGATCTAGGCTCCATCATCAAGGATGAGAAGTTGATTGAGGCCATGCAAGCCTATGCAATCGTGATTGGTCATATTGGCATTCATCTTCATTATCTTCACCATCACATTTCTATTTTGAATAACCCTTGAGAAATATGGGAGAAGCTCCAAGTACTTTCCAAGAATAGAGTTTTGCCTTTCAATATGATTGATGGTGTCTGATCCATCACAGTGATTCAATACTTGAAATCCCTTAATCAAAGGATTTTGGAGCAAATTGTTGAATTAAGATAGAATATGGATAAAAATGGAAATGAAAGCCATGATGTTGATGTTTCTACTTCTATTAGTGGTAATCCTAATGTTGTTGATGCTTCTAAACGGTTTGATATTGATGATGCTACTCATAATGTTGTTGGAAGTGTTTCTGATATTGATGTTACTTCTCATGTTATTGATGATGCAGCCAATGAGGGTAATCATATTATTGATAATACTTCATTAAGATGTGATTTTTTTTGGATATTAACTGTGTAGTGGTTTTTACATAAAAAATTACTATGGACTGTGGAAATTTGATGTCTCGAATACTTCTATTGGTATTAATCATATATCTCATGGTAATGCCTTTGGCATCTCTACTAATATTGGAGCATTTGAGAAGCACACTTAAGGCATCGATTCCAAATTGCTTCAATAAATGGGTTATACAAGTTGTGGACTTGGTAATGATGCATTTGGCTTTCACATTGATATTTTTCTATTACATTTGATGAACAGGTGGACTTGCAAATATGCTTCATTCTATGGAGCAACATTTACTGTGGATTTCATCTTTCTTTCCCGTTTATGGGAGAATGTTGGGTGGTTGTGTCTGATGATAACTGGCTTCATTATTCTGGTGAAGACTATGTGTCCAGAGAGGATTGACTTAATTATTTTGTTGGAGATTATGTGCTCAAGATGGACTAGCTTTTGTTAAGTTAGTTATGACTTCAAGGTTGTAAGGCCAAGCATCCATTACAGGGGTGTTCATGGCAAATTATGTCAATGAAATTTCAATGCTTGGCTTCAATTCTTTAACATTGATATGCGAATAGTGCAATTTTTCTGAGCTTATTCATATGGCTTGCAACATTTGGTGACAGATTTGGTTTTGATATCACAGTTGGACTCAGCATTTGGCGATTGTCTACTGATCAGAACCTAATTGACTTTAGCAAGGCTATGAGCATTTGGTGATTGATCTTTGGTTGGACTATAGTTGACTTGAACATGGCTAGGAGCAGTTGGTGATTAACTATTGTTGGACTCATAGTTGGCTTCACAATGACTGGGAGCTTTAGGTGATTGAGAAAGTTATCATCAAGAGGGAATATGTTGGTGTTACACCACTTTTCTATTATGACACACTTTAAATACAATGCCTCCTTTGGGGGTAAGTCTTAAGTTTTAACTAATGTGAATGCTAGCTCCTCAATCTCCCCTCTAAGTAGTGATTTAGGGGGCATTTTAGAGTAGATATAAATTTCTTTTATCAGGTCTTTTTTTATTTCTAATTTATAGAATACATTGAGATGTATGCCAATGCATAGACTCTTGACGAGTGCACACATGTTATTTGCCCATCCATTTATCATAACATTCTCATTCTATTCTTTTCCACCCCAATGTTTTTTTGTTTTGTGTATGATTCTTTGCATGTTTGTGGGTAATTCACTTTGCTCATCAAGAAATGTTGCGCTTAAACACTCATAAATCCAACCAAGCAAATGCTCAGACAAAACATGTCAGAATAATGAGATGAATTTAATCATTCACAAGCATACAAGTGAATAATTCTTAGTCAAGAAAAACAGTGAACTACTAAATTTTCCAAAGCACCTCTTCATATTTGTAATCACGATCACTTCCCTCCCATGGATATCGAACTTGAAAAGCAATTTCTTCCCCTCCTTCATCCTCATCATCATGGTTACTTGTGTATACATAAGACATACAATGATGACAGTCAAGCAAAATGAATAGAACTCCAATGTCAGAAGTCCTGATTTTAAATTCTAATAGTGAAACCAAATGAAAAATTAAAATGGTCAACCGATTAGAGTTTCACAAAAACTCCAAGTTAATATTCATTCCTTTACAAAAGAGGCAACTACCAATTAAAACAAGATACACTTTGCAGTTCTCACCATTAGCATCCTCCATGGGCTCTACATTCTCCTCGTCTTGAAAACTGCCTTCCACCTGGAGAAACATCAACACACATATAACAAGTTTCAGATGTCATGCTGAAAAGTTCCTTAAGTCACTCAAAATCATTAACAAGTCCAAAATACTACAGAGAAGCAAATATGCTACATACAAGTTTCTTTTTCTTTTTCTTCAGTCCAGTCAATGTATCAATAACTGCAGATGCATACAAAAACATGAACAGTTAATATTCCCCACACACATTATGTATTAACTATTATGTTGATTAAATTCTTTTCAGATTAAAAAAATGGGATGGATTTCATACAAAGTCTATACTATCATGCTAATTTCCTTTGAATACTTGCAGAATTATCATACCTGAAAGACTTTCCATTTTCTCAGTCACCTTCCCGGCTCCTTCATCTGTTGTATCTTGTAGTAAAACCTTCTTCTTCTTTTTCTTCTTGGTAGGATCAAATGGAGCAAGCTGCAAAGCATAATATACCATAAAGTATATAAGATAAAAGGAGAAATAGCAATCCCAACTTAGTTTAAATAAAATACCAATGTAGTGCCAAACCATGGGGCAAGTGGCAACCATTTTGTCGATACATCTAATGCATCTCTAAGAATCTAAACTATATTATTTTCATTATGTTACTTTAATCCTAGTGGGACCCATGTACTTTGATTAAGTAGGTTGAGTTAAAACACTTTTATACTTTGAGGCATGTAGATGCATTCTACATCCGACTTAGACATATTAATGGACTTGTTTGGATATCAAATAAATTATACATGGCATTTATTAGTTGAGCATGGCTTGATCATTTGATGGTGTCGAATGCATCAAATTATTTGAATTATCATGTGAGTATTTGAGATTTTCTCCACTATATTATAGTTTAACACTTTGCCATCCAGTTTATGTGCAGTTCATACGAACCATACCAAGACTACAGAATTGAAAGGGGTGCCAGTTCCATAAGAGCATAATTGAATTGACCCAATAGTGAGACAGCTCCAGAGACAAAAGTGATTTGGGACATAAAGGACTTCAGAAACAGATTCTTTGCAGAAAAATCTCTCTTGATTAGTCACTCACTAGATTCAATGACATTGAGTTGTGTTCATAGTTGGTTGTCCACTTAACTTGGCATGGTGATGTAGCACCATTAGAGACTTGACATGGCAAGTAAACCGCTATAATGGCATGGATAATCAAAAGAGATTAGGCCATATTTAAATATTTGAAAGATGGTCATAAAGCCATAATACAAATGTTAGCTTTATTAAAAAATGAAAAGATTAGAGGAAAAGACATGAATGCAATTGCTGGCAAAGCTTTTAGATAAAGGTCGGACTTCCAGCTAGAAACCCAGACTTTTGCATATAAGTCAATAAAAGCAGTAAAATCATATTAGATGACCATAACTACCAAATAAGGACATGCAAGGCTTTAAATATGTTCAGCCACTTTCAAAAAGAATGATACATGCAAAGATGGCATTACTATAATAGCCCATCCTCAACTTTGTGACAAAGGACCAGGTACCCTGCAAGCAGTTTAAAGAATAAAGAAACATTATAAAAAGTGCAAACAAATCTGAGTCTGGGATTTGCCAATATTATTTGCTTTTAAGCAATTGTGTGATGAGCTAGGAAGGGGAAGAAAATTTTGAGAGCAGAGTGAGTAACATTGAGTAGTTAAGCTTGCTTGAGGATTGAAGGACTGTTTTCACTAGCTTAAGCTTGTTTAATTGCAGCATATATAGAGCACAAGTAGATGTGAACATGTGTTATCTCCATTAATGGATCTATTATGTATAGAAATCAGTCATAGAGCTGCAGTAACATCATAATTTGTAGCCTTTAATGTGGTTCAATTGAGCATAGTATTGTGAGCAACAAGGTATTGAATGAAAGGAGTGATAGATTGTGCAATGAAACATCAATGCCAATTACAGATCAAAGTCATTGTAAAGTATGCGTAGGATACATAGTTCTGATCAAGCATGGGTCTTTGCATGAATGCAATAAAATTGTCTTTAGGTAATAATACAGATAGTATGAAACACAATTTTTCTTCTCTTTTAATGCTAAAAATATAGCACTATGTATAGCATTTAAGGTTGCGGCCCAGATCCAAAAGGAAATGGAAAGTAAAACAGAAGCTGAATGACATATAAAGACCCTTTTGTTGACATACACAACGATTATAACTGAAGCAGAAAAAAAATTGAAAATGTACAGCATGTATTCCTACAAGGTGCATGCACACACACCATCCAGGGATTTGTTGGCCATGCCTATGACAGATCTAAATAAGGACGGTACTTACAAAATCCTAAATCATTTGTTCCCTATCCACCTATCCTTGGGCAAGACTTAAAAGCTTCCCATAACTTTGGAAGCATTAAGCATTAGAAGTTTTCAGTGTAATTTTTAAGTATACTTCATAAGCCCACTGTTCCTCTTCCATCTCATGTTGAGCAAATGACATTGTTTGACATACTTCTGGAAGAATTAGGTTTACAAGTTCTTAATGCAATTTAAATGAAATTCATAAGCATACTATTGTTTCTCATTCAGCACCCAAACTTAAATCAGTTTGTATCCTAGAACAGCTGCTAAATATTAGAAGTTCAAGACTATATTGATATACAGTGACATTTTTGTAATATTGAAAGATATATTGACACTTTGAACACTGACCTAACATTTATTAGAAGAAATGCACTAAGAGGCTTCCTTATGTGCCTAAATAAGGCATAAATATTATAAATGCACTTTCGGGAAGGTATCCTAAACAAATTGCTACTCCATCCAGAATAAGAAATACAGAGTGAATAAGGAACTAGTCTAACAAATAACATGTAGAGGAATTACTCAGTTGATAGTGCATGATTTAGTGAAGATAAGCATGTTACGTAATAATGATTGATTCACAGGAGATTTTACAAGGATTAATTTCTGCTATGTCTACTACACAATCCTGATTAAGTTTAAGTGACTTGTAAGTTGTAATTGACAAAAGGCAAAAATATTTTTTTGATGATGACCACATACAAAACAAACCTTAACCACAGGATGCTTCTCAATGTTTATTACGAAAAAATAAAAACATGACAGGTAACAACGATAATAATATCAATAATCAATGACCAAGGGAGGTTAACTTCATGTCTGATCATCCACCTTCCATAGCATCTTCTTTGAACCTTAACATGCTTCTAAATTTGTTAAGTCTTGTCTTTGTTAAGGCCTTCATAAATTTGTCAGCAACCTGGCACTTAGAACTCCAATATTAAAAGCTGAACAACAGTGTCCAAGATCAACTACCTGAT
Source organism: Cunninghamia lanceolata (assembly GCA_027924645.1). NCBI lineage: Eukaryota > Viridiplantae > Streptophyta > Pinopsida > Cupressales > Cupressaceae > Cunninghamia > Cunninghamia lanceolata. Next base: position 5,748,293 of record BSBN01000219.1, on the reverse strand, counting down.
GTACTGTTGCTGCAACTACATTTGCTTGGTAATCACATCAAACAAAAAATACTTGGCTAGCTATATAGCACGTCGACTGTGATACCTTAATAATGTAGATTAATACTGTCAATACTGCTTACTGTCCAGCAACACGCCTCAGTCATTGAATGTGCAACAGTGGGTTGTTTCTTACTTGTCCATTCAACAACATCCAAACCTAAATGATAAACTACCCATATGTAGAATTTTGATACGCCACCCAATCAAAATATGTACAGTCACTCCAACATAAATCATCTACAGACATATATTATGCAAGGATGGATCATGATAACACCTCTTAATATGTACATAGCTAGTTTCCAACGAGAAACTCGGGGCTCCTAAATGAATGTGAGTATTGACTAAACAGAATAAGCAGTTTTTAATCTTGTGCGCCAATTACAAAAGCTTGCACCCAACAGTATATACAGACTACCATCAATCTTCTCAGAAGCACAATGTGTCTATCTCAATGGGAATAGGGGTAGGAATACTACTTCACAATCATTCACCTAAAATATCTTCACTACACTTAAAGCATATTGAGGTTGGGAATGCACAATTGTATTCCTCATCTCCAAAACATGCATGCAAAGAATGTAATGTTATAAATCCAAGTCTGTCATCTCAAAACGTTGCTTTATACTCTATTTCGCACTATAAACAATTTTAAAGTCACATCATAAAGTCACATTATATATAGTCATTCAAATGGCTATCTAGAAAGATGGATAGAAAAGACTCACCTCAGAGGCCTCTTCTTTAATTTCAGGAGGAACTTCTTCGTCTGTCATCTTCCTTCAATACAACACAACCGATCAGGTATTAGGAGAAAATTCCATGGGCAATAAAAATTTGTCCAGAATATTTTGAAACCCCAGCTTACTTATATTCGTGTTTTGTGTGCTATAAGCAAGCTGTAGAACACAAGTTGTGGCTCCAAATTGATGTCTCTCTATTCCGCCAAAGTTTTAAAAGCAGTGATTAAAAATCGTTTCCTGACAACCCAATAAAACAGTAGAGGAAAATCAACCCACCTTGCCTATTTGAACCTCAAAAATAAATTGTGTGTGGAAGAATTTGAAACACTTCTTGCTATTTAAACCAACAGTTACTTGTGCTCCACTCAAAACCTTTTTTAATATATTTATAATATTTCCTTATATTATTATATTTACTATTATTATTATATTTACGCCGCCTAACATCAGCAATCCACGGTCTCTATTACCCTAAAGGCATGCAAGACGATCAAATGGTTTTTAGCCATTCGATTTCGTCAGATGTTTTTTGGTTTCCATTTCCGTTTTCTCTAGCAATTTCTTCCCATTTCCCGGCAATTTCTTCCCGCACATTCATTTCATGTGATCGTTATAAAACATGCGGAATAAAACTCGGGGCTGCAACTCCCAATAAGACACCAGCTGATCGTGCTTACAAAATATTAACTCAAAATCACCAATATTTCTTTAAATATCTTTTTCTGTAGGTTCATTTTTTTGTTTAATTTTAAAATTTCTATTTTAGATTATTAAATATAGTTTAGTTAAAACTTTTTATTATAATATTTTATTACCTATAATATTAAATATATTATTGTTTATTAAAATTATAAAAATATTAAATGTATACAAATATTTAAATTAAATAACAAATTTATATTATATACAAAATATTTAACTAATTATAATATTGCACTATAAACAATCTTAACGTTACATCATGCAGTCATATCATCTATAAAGTCATTCAAAATGGCTAGCTAGAAAGATGGATAGAAAAGACTCACCTTGGAGGCCTCTTCTTTCATTTCAAGAGAAACTTTGTGGTTTGCCATCTTCTTCTATACAACACAACCGATCAAGTATTAGGAGAAAATTCCATGGCGAATAAAAATTTGTCAAGAATATTTTGAAACCTGAGCTTACTTATATTGGTGTTTTGTCTGCTTTAAGTTGGAAATTGTAGAACACAAGTTGTGGTTCCGAATCAATGTCTCTATTCTGCCAAAGTCCACTCAAAACCTTTTTTAATATATTTATAATATTTCTTTATTATTATTATAATTATATTTTTAATATTGTTATAACAATTTATTTATCTCTTAATATTATTTTTTTAATATTATATGTTACTTTATTAATATATTTTTAATTAATTAATTATTAATTATTAATTATACAGTGAAGGAAAATCAACCCACCTTGCCTATTCTCCACCTCAAAAGAAATTGTGTGGATGAATTTGAAACACTTCTTACTATTTAAATCAATAGTTTTTTTTTTTGTTTTTTTTTATGAATTTGAAACATTTCTTGCTATTTAAACCAACAGTTTTGTTTTTTGTTTTTTTTAAGTTCTTGAACTTGCTATATTTTTAATTAATTAATTAATTAATTATTAATTATTTTAATATTATATGTTACTTTATTAATATAATTTTAATTAATTAATTATAAAGGAAAATCAACCCACCTTGCCTATTCTCGACCTCCAAGAGTCCAAAGAAATTGTGTGTGAATGAATTTGAAACACTTATTGCTATTTAAACCAACAATTTTTTTTTTTTTTTTTTAAAGGTTCTTGGACTTGCTTGGGCTCCACTCAATTTTTTTAATATTATGTTACTTTATTAATATATTTTTAATTAAATTAATTTTTTCATGGCGAGCCACCCCGGGAAGCAAATTGCGGCAGAGCAGGCTGGAGAAGAAGATTCGGAAGCACACTCAGGCTGAAGCGAACTTGATGTCGAGATCATGACTATCGATTTAACTAAAGAAGCAGAAGACGATATATTAATGCTTGAAGACTTGGCAATAATTTGTCGAATTATTGGCCTGAAGCAAGACAAACAATCAATAAGGGGATGGATGGCAGAAAACTGGAAGCAAGCAGCAATAATTAAATTCATGCCGAAGGGGTTTTTTATAGCCCTCTTTACTTCCCCTGTAGAGTGCGAGCTGATCTTGCAAGGAGGCTTATGGAAGTTCAAGGAATGGTTAATATACATGGAGAAATGGAGGCCTAACTTTGACCAGTATCCTATCAACCCTATGAAAAACCTATCTGGATCCGAATCTACAACCTACTGCTGGAATTTTGGATGGAAGAATGTCTGGCAAAAATAGGAAGATCGCTTGGGACACTGGTGGACATTGATGAAGATATCATGGAAGGAGACCTCTACAAATTGGCGCGGCTTCAAATCGTAGCAATAAACCAAGTTCCAAAAGAAGTGCGGTTGTGTCCGGCAGGGTGATATATAATTATCCAAATTGAGATCGAGCAAGATAGGAAATTCTGTTTGAAGTGTCGAAGCAAGAGACATGGGACTGTTGCTTGCAAAGGATCGTAAAAAATAAAGAAGGTTTGGGTACCAAGGAAACCCGCTGGGGATCAATCAGTAAAATCAAGGGAGATAACCAAATCAAGCAAAGACCCCCACTTCCAACAACACAAGTCTATCCCAGAAAGCACTCCTCAAGACCGCACCTCCCCCGTGAGCAAAGCTCCAGCAAAGGAGAAGAACGACAGGTAGAGAAGTCGTTGGAAAGCCTCACAAAGGAATTAGAAAATCAAGAAGAACCTGAGGGAGAAAAGGACATCCCTCAATGGGAAGACTTGGCGGAAGAAGAAGATCTCTCTGGCGATGATTGTCTTGAAGACGACGTTCTGGACATTGTAGATCCTAGACACATCTCCCAAACTGTAGCAAAAATGCTATGAAGAACAAAAAAGGCGAAGGGGAGAAAGTCCCATAAGCAAAAAAGGGAAGAGGAAGCAAAAGAAAAAGGCCTCTTAAGTGTCAAAGATTTTCTGCTATCTAAGGGAGCTAAGATCTCCCTTGGAGATCAATGAGAGTCATCACTTGGAATGTCAGGGGCTTAAATGCCCCTGACAAATGACGGTTAATTAAGCGTCATCTAGATAAATCAAGCGTCGATATAATTCTTCTACAGGAAACCAAACTAAAAATTGAGGAAGGAAACAAATTTTTAGGGTTTTGTAGAAAATGGGCCAGATCCTTCAAAGAGGCCCAAGGAGCGTCAAGTGACTTAGGCATTCTTTGGTCTCCCCTAAAAGTGGATATCAAAGTCCTAGAGGAGAACAAAAATTGGATTTTGGCCCAAATAAGGTGTAGGAATAGCAACTTAAGCTTTCATATATTCAACATATATGGAGGTCAGTCAGGAGGGAAGAAAAAGCAGAGGTTTGGGAAACCATCAAAACAAAAATGGGGGTTTTAAGTGATAGGAAGACAATATTGGTAGGAGATTTCAATACTATATTGGATCTAAAGGAAAAGAGTGGCGGCATTCAAAGGGATACAAAGTCCATGAAGGATTTTAGAGATTTCATGGAAGAGGTACAAGTTATAGACTGCCCCCCAAAAAATGGCAACTTCACTTGGACCAATAGAAGGGTAGGCTTCACCAACATTGCGGAGCGTTTGGACAGATTTATGATCGGAGAGGACTGGCTCAAAGAGGACTACAGCTTTGAAATGGAGATCCTTCCAATAGTAGTTTCTGACCACTTCCCAGTTAGGCTAGATTTAGCCATAAGCGAAAAGCCAAGGAAATGCTATTTCAAATTTGAATCAATGTGGTGGCAGAACCTAAACCTCCTTGGCGAATTAGAAAATTGGTGGAAAGAGGCTCCTGTCCAAAAAGGTACGCTTAGTTTCCAATTTTTCTCAAAATTGTCATATATAAAAAGAAAACTAAAAATTTGGAATAAAGAAGTCTTTGGAAATATCTTTCTGGAAAAAGAAAAAGTGGAACAAGAATTGGAAGAGCTCAACAACCAGGTAATTAAGTCTGGAATGACTCTAACAAAGTTTCAGAAGGAAAAAAAATCTGAAGGCAAGATTATCAAAATTGTTAGCCAGGGAAGAGTCTTATTGGAGGGACAAGGCTAGAGAATCGTGGCTGAAGGAGGGCGATTTAAATACAAAATTTTTCCACAATTCATCTAAGGCACGAAGAGGCTTGAACCGAATTGAAGCCATTTCTAATGCAGAAGGTCAAACTTTCTCCAAGAGGGAAGAGGTAGAAAGTGAAGTGGTAAAATTCTTTGAAGCGCTACTCACAATTAATAAAGACAAGCCCGAGCTTGATGAGGAATTCCTCTCAGTCATACCCAGATGTTTGGATGAAGAACATGGGGAGATTCTTTGCAAACCATTTACATTGGAAGAGATGCGCAGAGCCACCTTTGATCTCAACCCGGACAAAGCGCCTGGTCCAGATAGGCTCCCAGCAAAATTCTACTAGAAATGTTGGGGTTTCTTGGGCTCTGAAATATTAGCAATTGCAGAAGACTTTTGGAAAAAGAAAAAGCTAATCAAGGACTTTAACAATACAGTCATCACCCTAATCCCAAAGAAGAACAACTTTTCTATGTTTGCGGATTTCAGGCCAATAGCCCTATGCAATTCAATATGCAAGATCTTCTCGAAAGCACTAGCGAACAGGCTGAAGTGTGTTTTAGAAAAAGTAATTTTAGAGGAGCAATGCGATTTCATACCAGGAAGAGGAATAACTAACAGCATAATCACAGTGGCAGAAACAATGCACACAATAACTAAAGAAAAGATCTCGAGCATGATCATAAAGATGGATGTAAGTAAGGCCTATGACAGAGTGCAATGGATAGTTCTCCTTAGGATCTTGGAGTGATTTGGATTCCTAGAAGATTGGATTGGAATGATTAGCTTCTGCATAACCACGCCGCGGTTCTTAGTACAGGTCAATGGCTCCCTATGTGGATTCTTTAGCACATCCAATGGTCTCCGCTAAGGCGACCCAATATCACCATTTTTATTTGTGATAATGGCGGAGGCCATGGGGAGAACCTTCAAAAATCTCAGATCTTAAGGAATTTGGAAAGGAAGACCAATCGCTAAAGATTTAGATCCCATAACTCATTCTCAGTTTGTGGACGACACAATGCTATTCGGAAAAGCCATGATGGATGAAGCAAAGTTAATAAAAGGAGCACTGGACAAGTATGTGGAGGCCTTTGGTCAATCCTTGAACAAGGACAAATCAGAAATATTCTTTTTCTTCACAAAAGCTAGATTGCGAAGAAGAATCTCCAGTCTATTGGGCTTCAAAGTAGCTTCTCTCCCCTCAAAACATCTAGGAGTCCCCCTCTTCTAGGGAGAAGGGAGAACAAAACATTGGGAGGAGACTTTAGCGAATTGTAGAAAGAAAATGGAGGCTTGGAGGACCAAATGGATTTCATTGGCAGGAAAAATTCTAATGATAAAATCAGTCTTGTTTGCAGTTCCCATTTATTTGATGTCCTGCTTGAGTCTAACAAACAAGGCTAGAGCTAAAGCTGATAGCTTCATGAAAAAAAAAATTATGGGATGGAGCTAATGAAAAGAGGAAAATTCTGCTGATAAAATGGGAAAAAGCATGTCATCCAAAAGAAGAGGGTGGAGCTAGAATAAAGAAGATTGGGTTGCAGAATTTTGCCTTGGGGGCCAAACTAAGTTGGATGATTTACTGCAACCTGGAGAAACTCTGGTACAAGATCATGCAGAAAAAGTATTTGGATGAAGATAATCCAGCATGCATCCTAACAATAGCCAGTTCTAATGAAGGTTTAGCCATATGGAAATTCATATGGAATTGTCGTGACATCATAACGAACCATTTGACATGGAAAGTTAGGAATGGGCGCAAAGTAGACTTCTGGTTCGATTCATGGAACAGATTCGAAGCGATGGAAGATGTGCTTGGGAATCTAGACTGGATTGGTTTGGTCAGAGACTTGCAGGGATATGTAGTAGCAGACTATATCCTTCTTGTGGAAGAGAAACTCATAGGCCCTGCATGTTGGAAGAATTGGGAGAACCTAGATATCTGCCAGAACGACAAAACCAGACTAAGAGAGATACTTGGTGTAAGAAGAATCCTTTTGTCTGAAGCTGAGGATGAGATTATCTAGGTAGGTTCGAAGTCTGGGGAGTATTCAGTGTGGCTAGGATATGAGATTCAAATAGCCACCAGCACCAGAGGAAGTTGGCCGACAAGTGTTTGCTGGAGTTCGAAAGTGTTACCAAAAGCGGTAGCTTTCATGTGGATGGCCTTGCACAGCCGAATCCTAACAGGCGACAGACTGCTTTCAATTGGAATCCAAGGACCCAGTGGATGTCCCCTATGCAAGGAAAATGAGGAGAATGCAAATCACCTTCTTCTAAACTGCCACTTTGCATCGGCTTGTTGGGATTGGCTCTTCCAGTCTCTTGAGTGGTCCTCCCCCAGGTAAGAAACCTTGAAAGATTTTGTTCTGAGCTAGCCGGCAAAGAAGAATAATGTTTATTGGTCTAATGTTTGGAATAGTGGGCCTTCAATGGTAGCCTGGCAAGTTTGGAAAGAGAGAAATAGGAGGTTATTCAAAGAGGAATGTCTCCCAGTAGAGGTAGTGATAAAAAAGATTGAAACAAGCATGTGTGAAGTAGCAAATGTAAGATAGAGAAAATCCAAAGATACTCAACTAACAAAATGGGATTTGGACCTACAAAAGAAATGGCTTGCCCTAAAACCAATAAAGAATGATCCATCAAAGACTAAGGGCAGAAGACAAGAAGTTAAATGGAGTCCTCCCCCCAGCTCTCATTTGAAGCTTAACTTTGATGGAGCGGCTAAGGGGAATCTAGGCCTGGCTAGAATTAGCTGCCTCATAAGGAACAATGAAGGTAAATGTGTCTGGGTGAGAGCTAAAAACATTGGAGTGGCAACCAACAATGAGGCTGAACTAGAAGCCTTAGCCTGGGGGTTGGCCTTGTGCCAAGAAAAAGGTTTCAGAGCAATCGACATTGAGGGAGACTCAATGATTTGTATAAACGTGGTAAGGAAGAATTTCATCCAAAGTTGGAAACTACAAAAATGGATTAGGAAGATAAATTCTCTATTGGGAAATTTGGAAGACTTCTCCCTAAAGCACATATATAGAGAAGCCAATACTACTACGGATTTCCTTGCCAACTTAGGAGTGGCGTCAGAGGCGACTTTCAAGGCTTTAATGGAAGAAATCTACTCGCCCAACTCACAAGCTAGTCACTTGAGTGTAGTTGGACTGCACAAGATTCTAATCAAAGACATCCCCAGGATGGAAAGCCAAAGGTTGGACGGAGAATCGTTGCATTAGCTGACACTTCCAATAGCAGTAGGAGTACTCTTCTGACTGCAAGGTTAGTAAGGAGGACAGAAGGAGTGTTGGAAGGCTCAAAAAGAAGGAAGGAGCACCTGGAGGAAGTGTCGACAAAATGTGGGAAGCCTTCAAAGACTAGGATCGAATGTAGGATTCTGTTTGCATTTTTTAAACAAATTGAGATCCATAACATCATCTTCTCCATTATGGAGAAAGCTAGGCTGAAAGAAGTGGCCGAGGGCATTTTGATTATATTATATGAACTAATGTAAGGAAGAGCCGAGAAGCTCTTTACCACTGAACATGGCATCCATCCTGGATTTTCCCTATGTATGTTTTTATTATAAGTTTTATATAATGGGAGCCATCCCCTATGATGGCACTTACCTACAAATATATATATATATATATATATATATATATATATATATATATATATATATATATATATATATATATATATATATATATTTTAATTAATTAATTATTAATTATTTTAATATTATATGTTTTTGATTAGTTCAATTGGAAAAGAGGGTCTAGAACCCTTTACAACTTGTAGCCCCCAGGGCAAAATAAGGCCTTAAACGAACCAGAGACAACACATTAACAACACACAGACAAAGCTACAACAACGCAACTAAGTTGCAAGGAACAACCAAAGACTAAACAATAGCATAACCAGATCTAACAGATTGAACATCCTTGACCCGAGTGTGGGTCAGCGAGACATGCTTAAGAAGACCCCACTTCCTTATTTGGACCACAGTCCAACAAACATCATTGTCTCCATCTGCAGAAAAAAGAGATGAAGGGGGTGAGGTTTTCCCCAAAACCATAGAAGGGGGTGGAACTTGAGGAGAGGAGGAAGATGTCACAACAGCAACAACCCCATCAACAGACGGTGCACGAACAACAATAGTCCCAGTCGTAAATAGCAATCTGTTTGCTGCAATTTCATTAAGCATAGAAAAAAATTAAACCCCATTACTGCCTTTTTAAATGTTCTCTTGTCATAGAGTTGGGAGCTAAATTAAGGGAGTGTTTTTTTTACATTTTTTTTATTTTTAGGAAAGAATAGAATTTTTGCAAGTTGACAATTCATTAACTTTAGAAGACTTGCTTAATTAACTTTAGAAGACTTGCCTATACTTCTAGCTTCAAATTTTATATTTATGGCATAAAAAATTTGCATCGAGAAAGAGAACAAAAATAGACAATAGATTGGGCATTTGCAAATTACATAATACCATTCAACAATGTGGGTTTACTAGAGAATAGGCAAGGTGGGTTGATTTTCCTTTATTGTATAATGAGGGTTTTCTTCTGGGTTGTCCAGGAAACAATTTTTAATCACTGCTTTTAAATGATTTCGCAATGGACTTTGGCAAAATAGAGACATCGATTTGGAGCCACAACTTGTGTTCTACTATAGAGTGAGATTTAAAGAGATGAAATGAGAAAGATAGAGTGGGAGAGGTAGACCCCAGAGAGTACTTTCATCATCAAGGATATATAAAATACATAACATAATATATTATAAAATGATATATCTTATTTATTATATTTTATTTTATTTGTATTTTCTTTGTGACTCCTTTTTATACAATATTATAAAATAATATTATATATCATATATTTTATATAAATTAAACATGTTATATCTTTATTATTTATATTTATTTATAACTTAATTATATATTTTTTATATATAATATATAATATCTAATATAATTATGTTTATTATTATATAGTATATTTAATATATTTTTAAAATAATATTATATTGTAAATCATAGATTTGTATTAACCTTAGACTAGGGAGTCACAGTTGAAGGAGAGGAGAGAGTGGAAGCCACAAGAGGAATGGTGAAGTCCAAGGGCTGAACATCACGCCACCAAGAAGCCAACTGAGATTTGCGTTTGGAGCGCAAACACTACTCAGCCAAATGACCAGTGCCAAAGCATCGACGACAATGAAAGGGGATACCCTCGTAGTCCAAACTTTGGCACCAAGAATGGTTAGCAATGTTGAAGATAATCTCAATAGGGAGTGCCTTAGTTAAATCTAAATCCACAAGAATCTAAGAAAAAGTTCTATGCGTAAACTGTAAGGTAGCAGGATCAGCTAGAATAAACTACCCCAAAGCATTCCCAATCATAGAATAACAAGACTTGCTCCAAAACTGTAGAGAGAGGTTAGAAAGCCTAACCCAGATGGGCAAAACATTTAAAGAATCAGTTGTAGGATTGAAAACTAGAAACTAGGGATGAAGCGTCAGGGGATGTTGATCCCATAGACAAATAGAACCCTCAAACACAGCATTATGGTCCTCACTATCATCGAATGTAACAATGAAGATGTAGACACCCTAAAATGACCAAGTTGTCACATCACTTGCATTTCGTCATTTCTTCCTAATCACCTGCATTTCAACATTAATTAAATAATCTAATTATTTAATTAATTATCATCAAATTCTTCTAAATCTCCTAAATTCAACATTAATTAAATAAATCCTCATTATTTAATTAATTAAATTAAATTCCTCTATATTCTTCCACAATTAAATAATTTTTAATTATTTAATTAAATCATTGTCACCTTCCAAAATTCACATCCACATTAATTAAATATATCCCATTATTTAATTAATTCAACAAATTCCCTCTTATTTAAAATTAAATAATTCTTAAATTATTTAATTAAATCAAATCTGTTCTTCCAAAATCATGCACAACAATTAAATAAATTTATTTATTTAATTTGCTTTTCAAATCTTCTAAATTAAATAATTCTAATTATTTAATTGTTTCTTCCAAAATATCTTCTCTAAATTTAAATAAATCAATTATTTATTTAAATTGTTTTTTCTTCTAATTTGAGTTATCTCTAATATAACTCAAGCTTTCTTGCTCATCAATTAAATATTTCTATATTTAATAAAGCAAAATATCTTCTATTCTCATGCAAATCTCTTCTTCTTGTTTTAAATCACTTAACTAATTGCTTTATTCTTTAATTGATTTATCTCTTCAGTTAACTCATTCTTCTATTCTTGATAACTCCTCTCATGCAAAAGCAAGCAAGACACATGTCTTCTTCTCATTCGTTGCACATTCCTCAACTTATCTCCTCCGTTGATTCTTCTGAATTATCTGGACCGTTGATCGATTTTCCTTGAAATCTATATAAACCCCCCTCATCTCCTTCATTACCTCTCTCTCTTCGATTTTATTCTCAGGCATACTTGACAGCGCTTTGAGCATACAACGATTCGATTGAGCACCTTTAAGATCTTTTGACATTGATCTTCTTGAGCCACTTTACGATCTTTTGACATAGATCTTCTTGAGCCACTTTACGATCTTTTAACATTGATCTTGGCACAACTTTACGATCTTTTAACATTGATCTTGGCACAACTTTACGATCTTTTAACATTGATCTTGGCACAACTTCACGATCTTTTGACATTGATCTCTTGAGCATACTACTTGCTTGTTGCAGCTATGGTTTTGCAACTTCATTGAGCAATTCTACATTCAATCCAAAGGAAACAACACAAATTTCGGTAAAAGTCTTTATTGCATTGATTATTTGTCATGGCTTTTATTTAAATTCGTTTTCTTTATGTTATTAGGTTCTTTGGTTTTATTTAGTTTAGATTTAATCCATTTTTCCATATACACATTCTGGCACGCCCGGTGGGACCCATTGGTCCTGATTTAATATCAAATTTGTGGAATTTTTAGTTTGATTTCACAGGTTTTTTAACTCTTTTTTTGGAGAGATTCGAAAAAAAAAAATTTAAAGGAAGCTTGCTGAGCAAAAACGGAGGTCACGGTTGTGTTCGGAAGGGTCGAGGGACGAAGAAAAATATAAAATTTGACCTATTTCGGTGAAGGTAAAATTTTTTCACCTCTGGCACGCAACCCGAGGCCATACAATAACTGTGAGGTACGGTAAAAAAAAAAAAAAAAAAAAAATTTCTTTTTTCAAAAAAAAAATTCAAAAAAAAAAAAAAGCAAAAAGAAAAAGCAAAAAAAAATCCAAAAATAAAAAAGCAAAAACAAAAACCAAAAAAAAAAACAAATAAAACAAATAAAAAATGAAGTGTTTTTAGTTTTTATTTCTTTTAAAAAGTAAAACAAAGTAAAGAGAATCTTTTTTCTTTTTTCTTTTTATTTTTTGAAAAAAAAATAAAGCACCTTCAGCCCAGCAGCAGGTCACATCAGTGACCAGGAGCCAGTCACAGGGGGCTAAGACAGACCCCTCTTCAATGAGCTTTTTAAATGAATAGGCGATTTTCAAACCTCATTATCTTGGTCATACGGACACGTATTTCAGTGCTTTTTTTTTTTAAATAGGCTAGAATTTCGTGATCTACATTGTGGTGAAATTGGTTTTTTCTCAAGATTCTCTGATTTTTCAGAAAATTGATTTTCTCACTGCTGTTTTTGTCTCGTCACAGTTTTTTGACTTTTCAAGCTTCATAACTTTCACAAACGGACTCGGATTCAGGTGATGTTTTTTTTGAAAGTTGGTATTTTTCTGTCCTCTACATAGTGGTAATATTTTTTTAAAGATTTTCTGAGATCTATTTTTTAAGACCACTCATTGGCCTATGCTCAATCTCTGACTTCAAGCACTTGCTAACTTTTGAGTTTGTGTGAACCTAATATCACTTGTTGCAGCTTCTTATTACTCATACAGAGCAAATAGGTGTTTTTAACATGTTGAGCATTGAAGACCTCTTGATCTATCTCACTAAGTCTTAGAAACACATTGCATGCTTAAAAGGATAATTGAACAAATCTTTTCTTGCAATCTAAGTCTTAGGAACATACTGCTTTTCTTAAGGGACAATGGACATGTATGAACAAACACCTCAATTTTCTAAAGGACAATGGACATGAATGCCAAACACTTCATTTCATAAGGGACAATTTACAACTACAATCGTGTGTGTGCATAGCTTAGTTGCACCTTATTTTTCTTATAACGGGACAATTGAACCTTTGTGTGACGTGCTTGATTTTACATTTTTTGTACTTCCTTTAGAAGGGCCTGCTTTTGGATTACGTTTCATCCAAAAGGGACGACCCTAAGCGGAGTTTTCCTTTGAACCGCTATATAAAAGGGATAAGGCGAAAGCCAAGTCCTAACCAACGTCAGCCTTACCTTGTGATGCCAAACTGAAAAGAGGTGTACTAGCTCTTTGTGGAAACGATTTTCACATTGAGCGAAGTGTTTGAAACTCTTAGTAGGATTGGTTAAAGCTTTTAGTAGCTTGTCGCATTGCTCGTAAGGCGTTGGTCCCTCAAAGTCACTAAGAACCAATTTAGATAGAGACTACCCGACCTACCTCCGAACATTGCGGTAATCATCAATGCAAGGGAAATCGATTTAAACCCTTAAGATACTCACCATTGGCTCCCTTGAGAAGAGATAGTATTCCCTTGGACATAAAACTCTTGTGACCTACTTGAGCTTTCCAAGGGGAGGGTGAGATATCCCTACCTATCGTCTCTCGCAAAGATACTAAATATCTGACACCTTTATGGAATGATATTTTTATCGACGGAGTATTAAGTTGTGAGCTGATCTACTGCAATGAAACCTTGTCTCTAGGGATAAAAAGTGCTTGTTATTGATTGCAACTGTATTTGACCTGTGGAAACATTGGGCTTGTTTGGAGCCTTGAACATACACTATCTGTTGTGTCAGTCCTTGTGCCTTTTTTGACCACTTGTTTGCTGTGTTTTCTCTTGCCAAACCAATCCAATCAGAAACAGAAAAATCTTGCCTTTGAAAAACATCCGACACTACTTCAGCGCCCCTGGTATTACAGCAGCTCGCCTTTGGTAATACAGTAGATCGCCTTTGGTCAAGCAGTAACCCGCCTCTGGCAAAACTCTACTTCAACGCCCTCGGTATAACAGTAGCTCGCTTTTGGTCACTGTAGCTCGCCTTTGACATATCAGTAACTCGCTATTGGTAGCTCAGTCCGTCACCTCTGGCCCATAGTAGCACGCTTTTGGTAGCACAGTCCTGCGCCTCTGGTCAAACTGTATAGCGCCTTTGGTCCAGTACTTTGTGCATCAGAGTTTGTCCGTTTCTTCAAAACATCTTACAGATTCCCAGCATTACATTGTGTCCTCAGTATTTCCCATGGTCACCACTAGGCTACAGCAAACCATGAAGTCTAGGCAAGTTGTCCCTAAGAAGCACAAGTCACCCCCTCGCACACCACAATCAGGTCATCTCAACATTACTCCCAAGGTGACTCCTAATACACCCGCGGCAAAACCAATCAGCTCTCCAAACATGCCGCACATAGATAAACCAAGTAATCCTCATGAGGATAGAACCCCTTTGCTAAATGCACCGCAGTATACCACAGGCTTGCCTCCGGATTTTGTCCCACAAGGTTATATCGTAGATCAAACCCCATCTCAAGAAGAGCGACACTTTGAAATAGGTCAATCCTCTCAAGAAGATGGGCAAGATCTTGATGAATTTATACAAGATCCTAGAGCTATAGCTGCCTTTGATAAAATCCTTAGTGAGAACCAGGATCATTTCTTTCGCTTGCTTGCAAAGCAAGGTGCCAAGTTACCTCCAGATTTTGATGTGTCCACTCTCAAGGAGAGCACCAAGACCCAAGAAACCATACAAGCAGTGCAAACCATGTCCACGGCAACTACGCCCTTACCTACTCAAGGTTCGCAGTATAGGAATCCCCTTTTTCAAAATCCAACAGGGGAGAGGCCCATATCACCACTTTTGACTCCTATGGAGATCTATCAAAACCAACAAGAAACTCTCCAACGACAAACAGAGTTAGCTAAGCAAGCCACCTTAGCTCGATCCAATGTGCAACCACCTCCTAAAGTATCCATCCCAAGCGCAAGTGGAATCTTGGCTACCCCATCACGCGTAGGTTTCCCACCCAATTACAATCCGGGGAACACGTATGTAGCCATGCAACAAGGGTCTCAACACATGCCACCTCCTATATCATCACACCTGCATGTCTCTCAACCAATTGGAGTCGCGCAGCCCCAACCACAACATTCTTCTACTCTCATCCTCAAGCAACCCCAACCGTCGCAAAACACTTCTACCTATGTTCCTCCACCACAACATTCTTCTACTCTCATCTTCAATCAACCCCCACCGTCGCAAATCACTTCTACCTATGTTCCTCCTCCACAACGTTCATCCACGCTCAACTTCTTTCATACATTGCCTAGCCACTCTCAACATTCCCAACATCAGTTTTCCCAAAGCTATGTGCCACCATCACAACCTAATCAAACGCACTTTAGCTTTCCTCCCCCCAATACGTTTCCTCAACCATCGCAAAGCCAACATTCTTACCTAGCACCACCTCCACATCTGCCTAATCAAGGCCTCCAATTTCAACCCAATCTGAGCCAATCATACAATCCATACAATCCCAATCAATCTTACGACCCTTACAATACCACTGCGCATGGCTCACATTATACTCTTCCATATGGGCAACACCAACCGCTTTTTAGACAACAGGAGACGTTACCAACCCCTCCCACGACTATGGAACTAAAGATTGCGGAGGTACAACAACAGCTATCTGATCTTACATTTGGCCACACCAAAAAGACCTTCTCCTTGGAGGAAGTGTGCCCTTATCCTTTTGATCGGTCGTTACCAATGATCCCTTTTCCTCAAAATTTCACTATTCCCAAGTTCGATAAGTACAAAGGAAAAGGTGACCCAAAAGACCATCTTAGGGAATTCTATCTTGCTTGCTTCGAGGTCTCTCACAACGACACATATCTTATGCGTCTTTTTCCTCGCAGTCTTGGAGGACAAGCAATAGAATGGTTCTCACACTTACCTACGGGTATCAAGTCTTTCAACGAGCTAGCAAAAAAGTTTGCCACCCATTTTTCTTACAACGCAGAGCATGAGATTTCCATGACGGACCTATGCAACAATAAACAGAAAAATGGCGAAACATTCATTTCTTTCCTCCAACGATGGAGACAAATGGCTAGTAAATTCCCTTTCAAGATTCCAGAGAAACAGCTTGTTAGCATCTTTGTGCAGAACCTCAACCAAGAGTTAGGTTTCCATTTGCAAATTCTTAGTGCTACAACCTTCGATGAAATCACATACAAGGGTATCAACATAGAGAAGGCCCTCATTGCTAAGGGTGTGGTCAAAATCTTTAAGGAGACGAAAGATAGCTCTTCTCATCAACAGTCGAATGATAAACCCAAATATTGGAACAAGAACAAAAACGTGGTCAATGATGGAGTGGTCGATACTAAGCATGTCCAAACGTTGCAAACACCACTGCAACTCTCCAAACCAAGTCAAGCTCCACCCCAACAACAGCAGCAACAAAGGCAGCCTTATCAAAATCAACAACGACAACAAGAGCGACCCCAACAAGATTATCCTCCGCGACGTCAATTTACTCCCTTGGGAGTGCCCATCGAATCGGTCTTACAGCAAGCTTTAATAAAAGGGCTCATAACCTTACCTGATGCTCCTCCATATGGAGAACCTGTCTACAAAACTGCACGTTACAGAGACAATGAGTATTGTGAGTTCCATAGGAGCAAAGGTCATCGAACTGCATCTTGCATGAAGCTTAAGCACTTCATCCAAAACCTCATCGACGGTAATCAAATCACCTTTGAGAATGAATCACCAGCGCGACACACGAACAAGGATCTCGATATGTACAAGGAACCATTCCCTCATCATGGTCCACCTCCTCCTCAGGATAGAGGTAAAGGTATCAATCACGCTTCCACGTCCTTCGATTCCATTGTAGGTCGTTTTGAAGAGAGTCGAGTGTCTACCCTCACCATCAAAGGCAAATCTACAGATTGTGCTGTTACTACTCGTCGAGGTCATGTCACCATTCGTGCACCTACACCTAGGCTTCCGGTTCAGTCTGATTATAATCTTGTCGAACATCTAGGGAGAACACTAGCACAGATCTCTATTTTGGACCTTCTACGGTCATCACCGGCACATAGAGTGGTGCTAGAAAAAGCCCTCCAAGAGTCTTCCGTTCCTAACAACATAGCAGTCGCAGATTTCCAAGCTATAGTGGGTAATATTGCTTCGCCTTACAATGTGGTCTTCTCTGAGAAAGACCTTCCCTCCCATGATCCTTGTCACAACGATGCCCTCCATATTGAAGTGCTCATCCATAAGCGCAAAATCAAACGCATCCTCATAGATGGTGGTGCTGGTCTCAACATCTGTTCTTTAAAGTTACTAAAGCAATTGGGATACTCTGAGGATCACGTCAACACTGAGCATAGTATTACAATCAAAGGGTATGATGATGCAGAATGCCGTTTAGAAGGTGTTATTCACTTGCCTATACAACTGGGCCCTATCATGCTTGAAACCAGGTGTCAAGTCCTTGATATTGAGCTGCCTTACAACATTATTCTGGGCCGCCCATGGATCCATGCAATGAAAGCTGTCCCCTCCACGTACCATCAGTCCCTCAAGTTCCCATACAATGGTACGGAGATCACCATCCCAGGAGACCCTAATCCTTTTGAATTTTGCCGTGTATTGCAAGGAAGCTATAAGAATTGCAACCAAGTGCCTAAAAATGACAAAGCCCTTGAGTCCCCTCTCTATGTTGACCCTGAAACTCTCACGCAAGCCTCTACAAGTGAGCCTACCCCCCTCCCCAAAATCACAACTCGCTTTCGGGATATAGGCTTTGGCACTTATGATATCTCCGAATCTTGTTGTGTAGGGCGGATGCCTTTATCTCCAAAATCTTACGGCAAACCACCCATTGCTAAAGTTACCAAAAAAGCTACTATTCCTCCCCCAACATTCCTAACCCAATTCCAACGGGGACGGTTATTGGAAGAGGAAACTATTGAGGACATCTCTTCTTGGCTCTACAAGGAGAAAGAACCAGTCATGATACCAGTCAAGCAATATGGCAATGGCTTAAGGATAGTGAAAAATATGGGCTATAAAGGCAAAGGTGGCCTTGGGAAACAGAATCAAGGCACTATGGAGCCCATTGTGGTAACAAAGAAGCTAGACAAAAAAGGATTAGGATTTGGTAAGAAGGTACCACGCGCCTCGGACATCGAGTATATCCTCGACGAGGTAGCTGACAAGTTTCCCGCTGATTCGACATCTACAGAGGATATCACCGATGACTCTTCCCTCCACATGACCAATCTATTCGCAGAATCCTCCATTTTTACACTATCCTCCGTATCCTTAACTTCCACCACCAGCACCCAGAATGTCACGCTTGTCTACCCTGAACTTATCGATTGGGACCAACAAGGGGCCCCCGTTATAGATGTATTTCAGAATGACGAAGCTCTCGCTGAGTTCATGGGACTTCGGGAAGGTATCCCTCTTGGCGATCACAAGGCAGGTTTTGTAATGGAACTTGAGCCCACGGCTTATTTTGGTGAGAATGCCAAATCCTCTAGTCGCAAAAGCGCACATAAAGAAAGATCTCTAGGTGAAAACCACACTGTGGCACCTCCTGATCATAAAATAGTAAAAATAAAGGACGTATCCAAAGGTGAAAACCCAACTGTGGCACCTGAGGATGGAGGATTTGACCTTCCCTTACCTTCTAAGTATCAAGAGAAATCAGCTCTACTAGTGGAAGATTCTACAAAGATCAACCTAGGTACAGAACAGAATCCAAAGACAACATTCCTAGCGGCATCATTATCTGATACAGAGCACAGAAATCTTAACAAGTTCTTCTTGCAACGAACCATCAACTTTGCATGGACCTATGCAGATATGCCAGGGCTAGACCCTAAGCTGGTAGTTCATTATCTCACAGTTGATCCCAAGGTGAAACCAGTCAAGCAGAAATTGAGAAAGATGCACCCACAGATAGCTCTCTTGGTGAAAGTGGAAGTACAAAAGCTGTTAGACGCAAAGTTCATACGACCTATTGACTATTCAGATTGGGTCTCAAACATTGTACCTGTGTCTAAACCTAATGGGCGCATCCGCATGTGTAATGATTTCAGAGATCTCAATAAGGCATGTCCTAAAGATGACTTTCCACTACCAAACATTGACATTATAGTGGACTTGACAGCAGGTCACGAGATGCTTTCTCTTATGGATGGGTTCTCAGGCTACAACCAGATTAGAATAGCTGAGGAGGATCAACACAAAACAACCTTTACATGTCCTTGGGGCAATTACTGTTGGTGTGTTATGCCGTTTGGTCTGAAGAATGCAGGAGCAACCTATCAGCGAGCTATGACAGTGATCTTCCACGATCTATTTCATCACATCATGGAAGATTATGTGGATGATATATTGGCCAAATCTTCTAGAGAGGATCACATACAGGTCCTAGGGCAGATCTTTGACAGGCTGGAAAAATACCAAGTAAGACTCAATCCAAAGAAGTGTGTCTTCGGTGTCACATCAGGGAAGCTATTGGGATACATTGTATCTCATAGAGGCATCAAAGTAGATCCAGCAAAAGTAAAAGCTATAGTGGAGATGCCTCCACCAAAGAACCTAAAAGCATTAAGGAGCCTCCAAGGAAGGTTGCAGTCCATCAGGCGTTTTATATCACAGCTAGCAGATAAATGTCAACCCTTTCAACACTTGCTTCGAAAGGATGTCTCGTTTCGATGGGACAACAAGTGTCAGGCAGCGTTTGATCAACTTAAGGAGTATCTAGCTACACCTCCTGTTTTGGTTCCACCAGTGGCAGACAAACCTTTGATCTTATACATCTCTACTACAAACTCAGCCCTAGGGGCCCTGCTAGCACAGAATGATGACACAGGAAAGGAGCATGCAATATATTACATTAGTAGAACCTTGGTGGGATATGAGCTCAATTATTCACCAATGGAAAGGGCTTGTTTAGCAGTAGTGTTCGCCTCCCAAAAGTTGCGACATTACATGCTGAACCAACACACAAATCTGATAGCTAAGATTGATCCCTTGAAGTATCTACTAGCAAAAGCAGCTCTCACAGGCAGACTAGCTAAATGGGTCATGATCCTTAGTGAGTTCGACATTGAATACACAGATCGTAAGGCAATCAAAGGGCAAGCCCTCGCTGATCAACTAGCAGAAGCACCTATGAAAGATACACATCCTATGGTAGCAGACTTTCCTGATGAGAATCTCTTCACTCTTTCCAACTCCATAATGTGGAAATTGTACTTTGACGGTTCTTACACACAGCATGGCTCAGGAGCTGGCATCTTATTTGTTACACCTCAGAATGACTACATTCCAAAGTCATATCGGCTCGCATTCCCTTGCACCAACAATATAGCCGAGTATGAAGCACTCCTTATAGGTCTCAATACAGCAGTTCAATGGGACATCACAGAATTACAAGTATATGGAGACTCACAGCTAGTCATTCGCCAAGTCACAGATGAATACCAAACAAAGGATGAAAAGTTGGTCCCCTACAAGCAACTAGTGGATGCCTATAAACCACACTTTTCTCACATCACATTTGAGCAAATTCCAAGAGAACATAATAAAGCTGCGGATTCTATGGCTTCTGTAGGGTCACTGATTGATATGCCTGCTAATACACAGAAGTGTGAATTCTTGATCGAGCAATTGTTGATACCGGCCGTCGATGTTCCTGTTACTGAAATCATCTGCGAACTTGTTGGTCCCAATTCCCCATGGTACGAAGATATCTATGAATACCTCAAAAACAATACCTTTCCCCCTGACCTATCATCCACTCAACGCAAAACCTTTATCCGTCGATCCTCTCGTTACATCATTCTGGGTGATACACTATATCGCCGGAGTCTCGATGGTATCCTCTTACGATGTCTTAACGCGGAAGAAGCCGAAGCTACCTTACGAGACATACACGAAGGTGTCTGCGGTGCACATTCTACCGGTCCTAATCTTGCTAAGAAGATACTCAGAACAGGTTATTATTGGCCTACAATAGAGCAAGATGCTGCACAGTTTGCTAAGAAGTGTCTACAATGTCAGCAGCATGGAGATCTGATTCACGCACCCGCTCATGAGTTACAACCTGTGACAACTCCATGGCCTTTTTCTCAATGGGGTCTCGACCTCGTAGGACAAATCCATCCTTCCTCCTCCAATGGCCACAAGTTTATCATTACTGCTACTGAGTATTTCACGAAGTGGGTGGAAGCCATTCCTATGACCTATATCACCGGTAAGCAAATAGCCAAGTTTATTCTAAACTACCTCATATGCCGGTATGGTATTCCCCAAGCCATTGTCACTGATAATGGGAGACCATTCAAGAACCAAGAGGTTCGTGCCTTATGCATACAATACAATATCCAACATCGCTTTTCAACTCCCTACTATCCGCAGAGTAACGGCCAAGCGGAGGCTTCCAATAAAACCATTCTCAAAATCCTCCAGAAAATAGTCAATGAAGCTGGTTGTGATTGGCACTTACAACTCAATCCCGCCCTATGGGCCTATCGCACTAGTATCAGAACACCAACTGGTGCCACACCATATGCATTGGTCTTTGGCTCTGAAGCCATCCTACCTATAGAGGTCGAGATCCCATCCCTCAGAGTATCCATGCAGGACCTGATCGGCGGAGATGAGTATCGCACTTCCAGATTAGCTGAGCTTGAACTACTAGATGAGAGGTGTCTTGCCGCACTTAATCATCTCCATGTCTATCAAAACCGCCTCCGGCGTAATTATAACAAAAAGATCAAAGAAAGACGGTTTCAAGTTGGTGATCTTGTACTTAAGGAGAATCAGAGAAATCAAGCAGATCGAGAGAAGAAGGGCAAGTTTGAGCCTAACTGGTTAGGTCCCTTCGTTGTCACAGCAGCATATGGATCAGGAGCTTATACTTTAGCTACACCTGACGGCATTCCTCTAGATGAGCCACTTAACAGTGTCCATCTCAAGAAGTTCTATGCCTGATCCTCAGAGTATTCCCACAAAAAATCAAAAAACATCAAAAAAGCAAAAAAATCAAAAATCAAAAATAAAAAATACAAAAATACAAAAAAACATTCATCCTCTGGTGAAAACCTGGCAAACAGGTGCCTTGGATAAGTACCATAGTGAAAACCTGGCAAACAGGCGCTATGCGTAGAGTCAGCATCCATCGTCTATCGAGTCCTGTCCACTCCTTGTCCAGTTCGCTACACGCCTCATCCATCCATCCATAATAAAACCATTGACTTTGTTTGCATTTCCATCTCCCTATCTAGTATAGCTTGGAAATTTGTCAATGTCCATCATCGTCATCCCACGGCTTGATCTGTGTCTACAGTTAACACTGTCTGATCCTAGGTCAAGTCTTTCTGTGTCTTCTTCGGCGGTCACCCCTACAGTTTCCTCTACCAGAATGGGGGCAACTCTTTCCTTAGTGTCGGTCTAGGATTGGTTCCTTGTTCGTGGTTCGCAGCGCATACTTCAATCTTGTCTCATTTCCACAGGTAACACCCTTTAACGGACACTTCGCTCCTGCGATAAGGTGGTTATCTTCTCAACACTTGTTCTACATCATCACAATAACCAGAACTACATATCATCTTTTCAATCTTAAGGTACCTTGATCCCATGGACATGGGTATGTAGGCAGTCTGGAATACGAAGGACGTTTCCAGTACTCAGGGACATAAGATCACCTCTTCTCAACACTTGTTCTACATCATCACAATATCTAGAACTACATATCATCTTTTCAATCTTAAAGTACCTTGATCCCATGGATATGGGTATGTAGGTAGTCTGGAATACGAAGGACGTTTCCAGTACTCAGGGACATAAGATCACCTCTTCTCCGCTCTTTTCCCACATCATCACACTAACCAGAACTACATATCATCTCTTCTCAATCTTAAAGTACCTTGATCCCATGGATATGGGTATGTAGGCAGTCTGGAATACGAAGGACGTTTCCAGTACTCAGGTACATAAGATCCCCTCCTTTCACCTTGACCCATTCATCACTCTATCCAGAACTACATATTTATCACGTTCATCTTCCATCGTAAGTGTGCCTTGATTCCGTGGATACAGGGTATGTAGGCAGTCTGGAATACGAAGGATGTATCCAGTACTCAGGCACACACGATCCACCATTCTCCACCTGTTTCAATCCATTAGCACTTCATCCTTCTAGTCTTCCGTTTGTCAAAATCCATTCGCCTCGACTTGACTAACTCAAGCAGCAAGCTAGCGCATCCTTTCAAAGCAAAAGTCCTTAACAAACTTGAAGCAAAGAGGCCTACCTCCAGAGTCATCTACTGTCCTGCATACCGATTGCCAACATCAGCTAAGTACCGCTTAACCAAGCCCTAGATCAACAAGCTTGTCTTCTTCGAAGTGTTCCATTGTCGAGACCAACACACGCGTCTCCTGCAACATGTGGCATTTCCTGCAAGTGAGACATTGTCTTTTTAGGTAGATAGCCCCCTTTAACGGACACAGAGTTCCTACGATAAGGCTGTTATCTTTCCTATCCAATCTATCCTGAGCAACCTCTTTGGCAAGAGAATATGTTGGCTGTATGTTTACTTTGTAAGTTAGTCAATTTGTGTTATGGTTTATCTTTTGTTCCTTTTTCCATTACCTATTCAAGACTACCTTGATTTATCTATAATCTTGGTATGTTGCGATGCAGTACGGATTGGGGGCATAGTCATTGCTTTCTGTGTGCCGTGTTTGAGGAATGATCTTCAGTATCTTTTTTGGCATCATATCTATCTTGTGTGTGTTACGACCTAGCATCTTACATATTAATATTTCTTCTTGCATTTACATGTATTGAAGTTTATTTTATGTTCAAGACTATGGCTCATTCACATGTTCCAACAAGGTTATATTATGTCTAAAGGATCTGGGTTCAAACCGTTTGCTTGCAGAGTCAACGTCCATGCACTCGGATATTACTGCACCTTGGTCTTTTATACCTTGGTGGCGAACTATCCACGTGCTATATCAAAAATAAGGATTGCTCTTTATAAACAAATGTGAAACCATTGCAACAAGCTCATCCATTTACACCATCCATTTTTCCATGGCCTTATATAGTTTTCCAGCAAAGATCAATCAACAGTCTTTCTCTTATGTTCTCTCCTATCTCCTTTCTTCTATCTATCATCAACCCAACCTCGTCTGTCTCCAACAAATCTTCTAGTCGAGCGTCAACACAGTTCTTCTGTCGCTTCCATGTCTTTCCTCTCGAGGGGGCACCCTACACTAACTATGCTGGGGCAACTACCTACACTGGGGCATCAAAAAATTGTATCACATCTTCAACAATCGATTTTCTTTGACGCAACGCTACATGCTGCATTGCATCAAAGAGGGGCAAAATGTAGACACCCTAAAATGACCAAGTTGTCACATCACTTGCATTTCGTCATTTCTTCCTAATCACCTGCATTTCAACATTAATTAAATAATCTAATTATTTAATTAATTATCATCAAATTCTTCTAAATCTCCTAAATTCAACATTAATTAAATAAATCCTCATTATTTAATTAATTAAATTAAATTCCTCTATATTCTTCCACAATTAAATAATTTTTAATTATTTAATTAAATCATTGTCACCTTCCAAAATTCACATCCACATTAATTAAATATATCCCATTATTTAATTAATTCAACAAATTCCCTCTTATTTAAAATTAAATAATTCTTAAATTATTTAATTAAATCAAATCTGTTCTTCCAAAATCATGCACAACAATTAAATAAATTTATTTATTTAATTTGCTTTTCAAATCTTCTAAATTAAATAATTCTAATTATTTAATTGTTTCTTCCAAAATATCTTCTCTAAATTTAAATAAATCAATTATTTATTTAAATTGTTTTTTCTTCTAATTTGAGTTATCTCTAATATAACTCAAGCTTTCTTGCTCATCAATTAAATATTTCTATATTTAATAAAGCAAAATATCTTCTATTCTCATGCAAATCTCTTCTTCTTGTTTTAAATCACTTAACTAATTGCTTTATTCTTTAATTGATTTATCTCTTCAGTTAACTCATTCTTCTATTCTTGATAACTCCTCTCATGCAAAAGCAAGCAAGACACATGTCTTCTTCTCATTCGTTGCACATTCCTCAACTTATCTCCTCCGTTGATTCTTCTGAATTATCTGGACCGTTGATCGATTTTCCTTGAAATCTATATAAACCCCCCTCATCTCCTTCATTACCTCTCTCTCTTCGATTTTATTCTCAGGCATACTTGACAGCGCTTTGAACATACAACGATTCGATTGAGCACCTTTAAGATCTTTTGACATTGATCTTCTTGAGCCACTTTACGATCTTTTGACATAGATCTTCTTGAGCCACTTTACGATCTTTTAACATTGATCTTGGCACAACTTTACGATCTTTTAACATTGATCTTGGCACAACTTTACGATCTTTTAACATTGATCTTGGCACAACTTCACGATCTTTTGACATTGATCTCTTGAGCACACTACTTGCTTGTTGCAGCTATGGTTTTGCAACTTCATTGAGCAATTCTACATTCAATCCAAAGGAAACAACACAAATTTCGGTAAAAGTCTTTATTGCATTGATTATTTGTCATGGCTTTTATTTAAATTCGTTTTCTTTATGTTATTAGGTTCTTTGGTTTTATTTAGTTTAGATTTAATCCATTTTTCCATATACACAGAAGAAACCTCTAGCACGTGGGTAGATTTCAATATTACCATTAGTAATTGGTCCCCAAGAATCTAAGATCTATTTATTTAGGGCATGAAGGCATGGCTAAAAATGGCTAAATCTGCATATCAAGGCATGAGAGGAAAAAAATTCCCCATTCTCCAAAACATAAGACCCAAAGAAATAGTAGGAGAAGCAACATAGGGAAAAGGCAATCCCTGACGCTTCCCTTGAGCAGCAGCTAAGAAAGATTTACCCTTATCCAAGGAATCCACCCCCACTGATGACACACCTGCACTAGTAGCAACCACAGACGTGGACGATGCTCCAACGGTAGTAGTTTCAAGCAAAACCTGCAAACCCCCAACCGTAGCAACCACACCCATGGGCATTTCTCCAGCAGCAAAGCCCTTTGTCACAAACGGCGCTCTAGCAACTGCAGCCACACCAGTAGTAGAGGAAATCCCAATGATTAACTTAGTAGCAAACAAACCCTGAGAACGAGGCGCACTGGCGGGAGAGGAGTGGAAGATTAATATTATATGTTACTTTATTAATATATTTTTAATTAATTAATTATTAATTATACAGTAAAGAAAAATCAATCCACCTTGCCTATTCTCGACCTCGAAAGAAATTATGTGTGGATGAATTTGAAACACTTCTTGCTATTTAAACCAACAATTTTTTTTTTTTTTTTTTTTTTTTTTAAAGTTCTTGGACTTGCTTGGGATCCACTCAATTTTTTTTAATATTATATGTTACTTTATTAATATATTTTTAATTAATTAATTATTAACTATTAATTATACAGTAAAGGAAAATCAACCCACCTTGCCTATTCTCGACCTCAAAAGAAATTGTGTGTGGATGAATTTGAAACACTTCTTGCTATTTAAAACAACAGTTTTGTTTTTTGTTTTTTTAAGTTGTTGGACTTGCTTGGGCTCCACTCAATTATTTTTTTAATATTATATGTTACTTTATTAATATATTTTTACTTTCTTAATATATTTTCAATTAATTAATTAAATTATATATAATTAGCCGATAGTCGATAGGCCTAGAAAATTGTCGAACGCCTAGAAATTGTCACTCACTAGAAATTCCCCACCGTTTATTTTTACCATCGCTGAATTTTTCATCACATTTCATTTCCCATTTTCTGCTTTTTGTTTTCTAAACTCGTCAGTTGTTCTAATGCCGAGATTACTCAAATATGATTTTAAATGCCTGCAATAACAAGAAAAAAGATGGAAAAAATTATTAAAAATAATTTTTTTTTACATTTTCCCATCTAAAATTCAAAAGTCCTCAAACCCTATGAAAATAAGAAAGAAAAAAAATCAGTTAGGTGACAACAATCTAGAAATATATACTTTTCCGTCAGCAAACATTATGCATCATCACCTTGTTTCCACAGATTGAAAATGTTGAAGAAATATCTTCGATTCTAAAGCCTCAAAACAACAACAAACCCACAACAAGCCATAACAACAAAGATTCAAACAAAATTGAAGAAGAATAAAAATCCATAGCCAACGCTTCCTCACAGTAAACTCCAAGCCAGCAGCAATGTCCTCACTTTCCCACATGCAATTTCCCTTATTAGATTTTTTAGATTTATTTTGAGTATAAGTGTGGGAATAAATTTAACCAAGCTTTTAATTTAGGTTAGTTTTTGATAATGGTAAGAAGGGATTTTGAAAGGGCCTCGACCCTTGTACATAAGAGCAGATAAAGTAGTGAAGCCCAACACGACAAAACAGAACCAACAACAGACAAACATCATAACAGGAGCAAAACAACTAGAAAGTTAGACATTGGGTCCAACACCCAAAACTAAAAAGAAACAAAGAGAGAGTCAAGGAGGTTTGAAACCAAATTGCTCTAAGGAGCTTTGCATCTTGAACTTAGAGTCCTGGTTCTCAGATTTTATCTTTTTAAGAGAGCTGGGTGATTCGAAGTTCCATTTGGGGTCCCATTATCACATTGCACCTTTCTCTTGTCTATAAATCTGGTCTCCTTCTACTGCTGCACCATCGTCAAAGGAGTTTCCATCATAGCATCCTCCTTCTCCCTACTTGTCTCCTTCAACACATCATCTTTATTAACTTTGCAAGCACTATCAGTTGTTTGCATCTTTTTCCTCCACACAGGATGGTTAATGCTGGAACCCTGGCAAGCATCAACAGCATGACCCACTTTATGGCAATGAACACAAATGACTGAAGAGTTCTCAAAATCAATCTGTTGAACCCAGATACCAAACTTGGAGGATAAAGTAATTTGAGAAGGGATTACCCTATCTGAATCCACAAAGACACAAAATTTGGCGAACAACAAACATCTCATGAATTTAGTAACCCCATCCGTAGCAATGTACTGCCCAAAGAAACTGGTAGTGCACATAAAAATATCCTCATCCCAATATTCTAAAGGAAGACTAGGTAGCCAGACCCAAATCAGAAACTTGATAGAGAAATCTTCCTCTGGGTTGAAACCAGGGGACCAATTTTTTAAAAATAGATGATTCTACCCTAGGAACTAGGGACCACCCAAGAGAATCCTAGAACAATCTTCAGGGGATGAAAATTAAAAAAGGAAGAAGTTATTCGGCAAAGCTATTACCTCTACCTGCCCCTTAATGTTCCACTTTCGCAGCACCCACCTTCTGATAATGTCGATATTGGGATGGTTACCATAGAATCTCTCAACTAGCGAACTCTAGAGCCAAACAACAGATCTATCAACAATGGAGTCAGGCACAAAAATTGAGGGGTCCCCAGAAGCTAACGAGGCCCCAGGCAAAGGACCAGACTCAACAAACAAGCCCTGCCCCTGTAGAGAAGAAACACTCCCTCTATTAATAGCCAAATCCTTTGTAAGACCAACAGGAGGACTAGGAAGAGACAAGCCTGTAGACATGATGCAGAGGTGTCAGGTCTCCAATGGTAATCTAACAAGATCAAAAGATTCAAATAACTTTTGTGGCTTCAACCAATAAGGCTTCTCTAGTCTTCTCTTTGCCTTAAACTCCACCAAAGGGCTCAAATTTGGATTCCAACTTCTCAGATGAATTCTTGTACCTTCTAGGGTCTCAAACTACCCCAACCAACAAGATTCAATAGGTTTCATGCACCTTTCTGACCGGTTCTTGACAACTCCCCTTAACCAGGCCTAATCCTTGTAGCCCTGTGCAGCGACTAATTTGTACTTTTCTCCAAACTTTCCCAAAGCACTCCAAAAACTAATGACTGATCTAAGTACCCTCTATTGAGTTGTATAACATACTTCAAAATCATATACTGTTGTTTTGGACGAAATATGACTGTCCTAACAGCCCGGCTGTCTTCCTGCGGGGCCTAATCCACCCACTTTACAAAGGAACTCTATCAAATACTTATCCCCCTCACTCCAAACCTAAAAACAGTCTTAGGAAAGGATTAAAAATGAAGGATTTTCAAGGTTTCAACCAGTGGTTTGCTCATTTGCATGTTTAAATACAAAACCCCCCTTTCTAGTCCTCAAAACCTAGGGATTGCTAGATCTCCCACTTCCAATCACTTCCAGACCTCGTTCAAAGGTCTAACACCATGTCCTTGACCATATTAACCCTCAGCAAACATAAAACCATCACCTTATTAAGGCCGATCTCCTGCTGCTACAACTGAGCCACCATTTCAATGCTCTTTCCACATGCAATCTCTGACTTTCAACGGTGATCACCTGCCCATTTGCACTCCTCCTGCTTTGTCAGTGTTAGAAATCATGTTATACATACAATCAAGGACCTATTCCATGAGTATCAGGCTCCTACATCCATGGGAAGGTCCTATGAGGCATTGAAACCTCTCAAAATGCACAGGACAGCCTGCTGTTCTTTGTAACAGTCAATACAAACAGCAATGAAACTACTTACAAAAACCTTCTCAGAGCATCAAATGAAGTCTAATATTGTTAACTGAGGTCCTAAGACATTTACCAACACTCAATAATCAAAAAGACCAATAGAAACAAGAAGGAGATACCAGATAAAACTGAATTTTATTGTGATTTGCAGCCTGCCGTACAACCCAATCTTCTAATATGACTCCTCTATACCACCAAATGCCTTTTATAGGCTTACATGACGTCTCTCTAACTTCTCCAACCAATTCCCAAAGGTTGGAGATGGTTAAACTTCCAAAACCATTCATTTTTTATTTTCCCACCAAATGCATTATTCAAAAATTTGAATATTAAACTTTGTTTTATGTGACTTTTACTCTACCAATTATCATGGTTCATCATGGCTGATCTTATTAGGATCATTATTCCTTATTCCTGGCCTTAGACACTTCTAATTGACTCTTATTTGACTCTAGAGGCACTATTGGCCCACTTACATTATTTTTTGGTCCTAGGGTCCTTACCAGGACCCTTAGGACATTTGATTATTACATCATTTTGCCCATTACAATATGCCATAATTGGTTCTAGGATGTTCCATTTGATTTGATTTGATCCATGGGCTTCTCCTTTGATCATTTGTGTCTTCTTACTCCAAAGTGTTCTCTTAGGTGCTCCTGCACCAAGACATAGAGGGCTCAACTAAACCACCATTCAAGAACTTAGGACAACCATCCTTGGAACAAGGATTAACACTATCTGTGTTAACCACAGGGCCAGGAGCCCCCTCCTTGGAAAAGACACAGGGATCAACACTACCAATGTTAACCATAGGGCAAGGAGCCCCATCAAGCATATTCACCACCTGATCCTGAGAGGGAAGGAGGAAACCCTTCTGGAGGCCATGGCCCTCAGAGCCACCAGTGACGACCAACTTAGCATCCTCTAAAGCCCCAGAACCCACACAGGAGGAGACATGGCTCTTCTTGGAGTTAGCAGAACCTATGCTCCAACAGGCCTCAAGCCAAAGGTCGAGCAGCCGCATGTCCTCACCCTCATCTACGAAATCAAGCCAGTAAAGCTTTTAATTTAGGTTAGTTATCTTAATATGTATATAAAGTATAATTAATTATAAATTAAATTAATCTTAGATATGTTAAGATATTTGACCAATTGAAATGTAGAGTATAAATAAATTAAATAATTATATTTAATTACTAATTTTAGTAGTGCATTTTCTAGGGTTTTTCTATTAAGTTGGTAGTATTTAAAAATATTTTGATAGACAACACATTTCAAAGATGCACATAAACTCTAGAATATTCACTAGGTGATTCACATGCACTAGGATGAGTAAGTGCAAATAATTATTTTTGAATGTCCTTCATTAAGAGATTCTTGAATGCTTTGAAATTGGAAGATTGGATAATTCGAATTAAATGTAGAAAATGTGTTTTTATACACGAACATAACACCAAACTGGAGTTTTGTACAAAGTTCACTTGGGAGCAAAGTGTAGAATGATTGAATTTTGAAAGAAAAGGATCAAAATCACAACTATGACAATGACCTTACAATTGTGGACACAATGTCAATTAGACAGTCAAGTTGGACCAATCCCCAAGATGGAAGTTAATGATTTTCAATCTCTCACACTCTTGCATGTAAAAAAAATGTACTTGACATCTTTGAGCTTGATTATGTGCACATAGTTTAATTTTGCATCATAAAATTTAACCAAATCAATATTACATCATGATTTGTCGCAAGAGAAAATTAATGTTTTTGTTTACTATCTATTAGAATCTAATATTAGAGTGTCATTTTTTATCATGTTGTGACAATTTGTAATACAATGTCATCAAGACACACCTCTATCTAAATAACCCCAATCCATTGTTATTAATTTCAAAAATTGTTCTTATTAATTTACAATTTACTATCTCATTTAATTGTCTTATGCTAGAATTATCTATCATCAATTCATTTAATTAATCTATTAACCTATACTTATAATATTTAAAAAATAATATATTTTATTTCTTTTTTATTTTGGTGAACCCAATATGTGACCTTTTTGATAAAGTTAGCAATTTATAAGACCAAGTGAGCATGTACAATGATAAAATCTAATGTTACTTATGCACCTTCCTATTTTAAAGCACTTCACAAAGCAAAGCCTAAAACACCTAAAATTGCAAAACCTATAGTTAATGTGCATAAAGGATTTGGTATTTGTATGTCTTTAGGAAATCCTTATAAACAACAAATTGGTTATGTGCCAAGGAGTAATGAAAAGAATAAAGGCACTATAAATAATAATAAGGCAAAGCATACTACTTCTTCTAGATAGATACTTCTATATTGCTTTGAAAGAAGGATTTACTGTTAGAAATGAAGGCAAACCACTATAATATAGAAATTTAAAATTTGATCTATAAATTGCCAAATGGAGATTAAAGCATGTGAAATCAACAACAAGGACTCCACTAGGAAAGAGGCCAAGTTGTATTATCTTTGAAAAAGATTACAATACATTCACTTCCTTTACTCCTGCTTCGAATCTAAATATACATGTGTACTTATAAACTTTCAACTCATAATCTACACTCGTTAATATTTTCTCAAATAAAAAATACAAGATACAAAAGAGCACATAGAATGTGGTACCCAACATGGGAAATATTCAACTCCATATTTGACGAATCTAGTCAATAGGCTATTATTAGCCTCTTATAGTTGTCATAACCCTTTGAGAAGCATAGTTAAAACAATATAATATAAAAAATAATTTAACAACATGACATTTATTAAATATTGTGTTACAATTCTATACATAATATTCATAACATTACATTTACTCTAATAAACATTTTTATTGTGCAAAAAGATAAAAGTCATTCCCTTGTAGCCATCTTGTCATGCATCTAGAAACATGCTAGCTAAATGTGCTTGATCATTCAATTTTTTTAGCATTTTAAACATTATTTAATTGTCAAATTTAAAAAACTTGACTATTATGTGATTTACATTAAAAGATTTTTCAAAGCTTCAATATTTTAAAATATTTATTTTAGACCTTTAATTATTAATATATTTAATATATTTACTAATGTTAATTTATTTTGATAATTTTATGGATTTATCTTTATATTTAAAAAATTTACAAATTTATATTATTGATTTTTTTACGAACTGAATCTGAGTTTTATCGTTGCCAAACTCAAACACAAACTCAAACCTTGTGACATAGGTAAAAATAATGTGGATATTTTTTTAAACAAAATCGACAACTAGGAACCAGCGATTGCTGCTTACCACCTATAAGTTCAATTTTTTAAGCTGGTATCCAACTTAACGCAAGAAACACATTAAAAAGGGCACTGGAAGCCATACCAACCAAACCTAAGACATCCTATTACAAAGTCAATAATCACTGTCTGAGTAATAACATTAAATTTGAAGACCTAACTTGCATGCTTTGTAGGCTTTGTCCATTTGTTCACGTATCCTTGAAATTCAAAAAATCTTCAAGATGTATGTCGCAATGCAATTCCTAAATATGGTACTAAAATTAAGAGAATAATTAGATCAATGAGAATAATTCCTGCTATTTGACCTTCATTTTGTCTTATAAGTCTTGTGAAAACCATTATAACGTGCACACCAAAAAAGTAAAAAACTAATGCAATCAATGAAAGTGACATGACAAATCCATATCCACAATGCTCAACCTTAACAAAAACTCAAAATGGGATTGGTTCATCTTTCCCTCACTAATTCTAAATCGATTGCTACAGTCATGTTGACTTACAGGCAAGGACCGATAAGAGATACAACTATGAAATTTAATAAATCTTTGGTGTTTTAACTGTTGCAAATAGTTTTAAAATCAAAACATTCTGTCAATAGTGTTTATAGTCTTCTCATGCAAGTAGTTTTAAAAAAGAAACAAATAGTTTAAATCAAATTATAGATATACAAACTAATATACAACAAAAAAAATATTAAAAAAATCTCATAATCAATACCTAGCTATAAAATTGTATGAATTGAGGTGATGCTCTACTCTATCTTTTCTTGCTTTTGTGTATGACTTTATGTTTCTAAATAATTTTCCTTATTTGTTTGAATGTGGATCATTAACCAAAAAAAACCAAAACCCCATGATCATATTCTTATTCTTATTTAAAATAAACTTATGTAACATTTCAGCCTATCGGCAACTTCGTTGTGCATAAATTCCATGCAACTACTAGTTATAATTACATGTTTGTTTGTTATCATCAATATTGGATCATCATCATTGAATCAATTCAACTAGGGGTCTAACTAAGGAGAACGTGACCCTCTAATTTAGTAGATTCCCTAAGGGTGTTTGGAAACACCGCTAGCTCCTTACTAGTCTCAAATATCAAAAGATAGTTGTTGATTTTCAACAATCAATTTTATACTAGTTCATTCCCATGGGTAAATGTTCAATTT
Source organism: Cunninghamia lanceolata (assembly GCA_027924645.1). NCBI lineage: Eukaryota > Viridiplantae > Streptophyta > Pinopsida > Cupressales > Cupressaceae > Cunninghamia > Cunninghamia lanceolata. Next base: position 5,714,036 of record BSBN01000219.1, on the reverse strand, counting down.
GGTGCACAAGGTTTATTTATGCACTCATAGATCTAATCTACCTAAATCATGAGAATTCCTCAATTCAAATTTCATCATTTTTCTTCTAGTGCATCTAAGTAGTCATGATTCTAAGTTACGATTCAAAGATTACGATTACAAATAAAATAAGCTAAGTGTTTTCATTTGTGTTTATTTTGAAATTTCTAAATTTTGTCACATAATCTATCATGGCTCTAAATTAGGTTAATTGGATTGTGTTTCCTATTATATTCATTAAACCTAATCTTAGTAAATAAATTTATTGTATTTCTTTACATTTTGGTGAACTTGAAATTCATACATTACTTGGGTTGTTTACCTATCCTTCTTTCATTAGGGTTTGCAAATATGATTTTTCTTATTCTTTATTAAAATCTAATTAAAGTTTTGATCCACCCTTACGTAGGTATCATTTTCTTATCTTTATTAGGGTTTGGGGTTGTATGCTTGATCTTTTTTAAGCCCTTCGAGCTACCCTTGGTTTGTACTTCATTAATACATCCTACATCATGTAGACTCTCGTAATCTATTGTCATTAGCCTCTATATGTGTCTTCATTAAAAACTTGGATATGTTTTTATACTTTTATAGGATTAGATCCATCCATCCTTACTGCTCAAATGTCTTCTTGTTCTATGGATAACAATGCATTTTTTTACGAAGGTTTTATTCCATCATGTATGTGATCCTTACTCCTCCATAGAGTTAGTTGGTATTTTTCCTTTCCTTGCATACACTTGTCTCGCATGTACATAAGCCTCATGTTGTTTCTAATTTTCCTATGGTTAGTGATAGTGATGTACATGACCATGGCAATGTTTTACCTTTACACACCTTTCCTTTCCATGCTTTAGCTTGTGATCATAATACCTTAGTCCTTACCTTTCATGATAACTTTCCTCTACATCCCTCTCTTGATCCATCCTTCCTTGAGGAGCTTAGTTTGTATTCTTGATACATACACATGTTTCACCCTCACATATGATTATGGTATACCTCCTCTCATGCCTAGTGATATATTTGTTGACTTGGATTTACCTATGTATGATGATTATCTTAGTGACAAGCCTTATGATTATTGTACTTCCTCTATCACTAGTGATGTGCCTATACATAGTATAGCTTTTTTGTGTTCACCTTCATTTGAGTTTGTTACCACCCATGTATCTCATGGTAGTCCTTTTTTATCTTGTCACTTGTGGTCTATTGATGATATGTTTAGCAATGATCATAGTGATAGTTCTTTATCTTCTCAAGACGAGGTTGATGACTCTTTATTTCACTATAATTTAAACCTAATGAGCATTATTCCAATGCACTTATGATTGAGTTATTTTATGGTAATGAAGATGTAAAGTTACATGTTTGATCATTCATATCTTCATATCATGCTTATATACATGATGATAGTACTTGACACATTCATTTGTAGGTACCTTGGTTAGTAGAGCTAAACAATTTAATTCATGTAATGCTTAAATTATACATCCTTCCATGATTTGTTATGTGATTCCATACATTACTTTTGATCCAATTCCTAGGAGACTATGTAATGCCCTAAGATTTCACCTAGGAAATTGGCTAAACAAATATTGGACAAACAAATTTTTTGTGTTTGCAAGTGCTACATTTACATGTTGCATTACACTCACACATGCAAAAGGTGTCACAATAAGAACAACAATACCTAAGACATCACCATTGCACTAGGTAAGGTGGTACAAGTGGAAGACTTCACCCATAGTGTGACAAATCATCATGATAGCCATGCAAGAGAATGGAGTTCACTCCATGATGACAAATGGACACACATCCACAACCACATTTCCTCATGAACACAAAGAGTAGGATGAGGGTAACAACTGCCTCAAATCCATTTCTTGATGACACAAAACAACATCCCAACACAATGGAAAACTCACTCAAGAGATTGATCAACTACAAGGTACAAGCCTTCGACCAAGTAGAACAATCACTAGTCAATTTCATGCAAAGGCATGCTTCCCAATATAAGAGAAGACTAGGACACCTATCAATGAAGTGTCAATGTGGGAAGACTCAACAGATCATGGGACATAACTTATGTATAGAAAGTTTCTTCAAAAAAGGTTAGGAAATACTCATTATCTAATGACCCAAGACTACAATGCCCTAAAGGACTACAACATGCCAAGAGGACTACAATGTGCCACGTTGGTGTCCATTTTTAGCATTGTCATCCTCTCATAAAGTCCAAATAGAAAATTCTTTGGGGTACCTACTCAAGACTTTAACCAAGGATCAAACAAGGACTCTACTACCAAGGAATCCATCTCAAGGCCTTCTACAAACGAATAGAAGATAGAAAAATCCTCAATAGATGATTCTAAGGTCTCCAAACTCATTAATCTCTGAACAAGCACAATATTAAAAACACCCTCCAATGAGAGAGCTCACTAAGTGGAACACTCCCTAAGACAAGATGGAGGGCCACAAGACACTTATCCAAACACACTCAACTCACGTGGACATACCCACATGTGAAGGAGATGGAAGATGGGTCAGGGACATGATCAACCATACATAACCATCAACAACCACAACTTAACAATCCAATTAAACACCATCAACCAATCCTCACTAAGCACTTAGCCAAATTACAAAATTATGAATTAAGGCATTACAATGTCCACATAAGCAAATATGATATTTAAGCGTTACAAAACACTGTGCCAATTTGACAATGTTACTTGTATGTTCAGAAGGTTGTATAGATTGAAATGTTCACATGTTGAAGAGAAAAGAGGATATGGATCAGGATGTAGAGAAAGAAGACCTTATGTGGAGCAGAACAAGGACAATAATTCAGGAATCACAATTCTTATCATGATGAAGGATATAGAAGAGATGAAAGAGGACTTGATAGAAGACCATTCAGAAGAATCTATTTTTGAGTTTGGAGGAGAAAAGAATCAAGCAGTGAATGTCACAAAGAACCTGTTACCAAAGAGGCTAATGATGAGGAAATAATAAGTGATACAGAGATAATTTATGCAGAGGAGGAAGAAGAACCTATTGAATCATTGAGTTTAATAGAGAAACTAGAAGAAGGTGAAGCATTGATCTTAAGAAGAGTTACGTTATAGACTAAACATCTGAAAAACTAGAACAAGAGAAAGTTTGTGTGAAATCATCTGAGAAATGAAGTTGTTTGAACAAGTGTAAAGCATAATCGAAAAGAGAAGTTCATGACAATATATTCTACTAGAAGAAAAAGTTTGTACACCAAAGTAAAGGAAATAAAGATAAAGAAATAGAGATAAGTATAGAAGAAGTATATGCAGAGCAGAAACTAGAAGATTTTGATGTGTATGAAGGAAATTTATCTAGAACCAGAGATTAGAAAGTGTATTAACTAGATTAGGGAAGCAACTGATTATTCTGGAGGATGCATGTATGTATTGATTGACTCTTTATTGTTTGATACTGACATTGATCCTAAGGAAACCTACAAGTGTTTGACAACCAATGAACTCTAAGGTAGTTGTAACCTTGAAGCCAGACTGCCGAACTTATACCATTGGGTAAGTGCAGGAAGATGGGGGGCCAAAAAGGGGTCTTAAGTGGCCACTTTTTTTCTAAAATCAGGAAATACTGGCCTTGGATGAGAAATTGAGCATAGTTACACTCAAAATTTGGAGGTGCAACCAAAACAATGTTCGTAGTGCTCGGAGTCTACTTTCTAAACTACTATTTTGTTTTGAAAATGGCATAGATTAAGGGGTTCAAAAGAGGGAGCCATAGGAATTGGTGTTGTTTCTATCAAAAAAACATAACATAGCATGTTTTGTGGCTCCCTCAAAAGGTCAACTTTTTTTTGGTATTTTTAAAATCACTTTAGTGAGAAATTAGCTAATAGCATGTAGTTTATGTCCGATTTTTCTGATAATTTTTTGATGAATATTTGATTTTTACTAATTTTCAAAGTGGACACATCCTAAAAAATAGAATTTTGGCCGTGCTACCCCAATAATTTTGAAAACTAATTGAAAATCATTTTTTTAATTTTTTTAATATTTGTAGAATGGAGTCTAGTTTCTAAATATGTAATTTTTTTGAAATTTGAATGAATAGTTAATTTACAATGAAAAAAAGACCAAACAGTGGTTTTTGCCTAAAAACTGACACACAAACAAAAGAATTAAAGATGAAAGGCTTAACATTGTTAAAATGTGAAAAAAATCACATCGTCAAATAGCTAAGAGAAAGCCTAACATTAACCAAGTGTTCGATTTGTTCGACCTTGAAACACATGCAAATCTGAGGGTTAGCACGAACGAAATTATGTGAAATTTTGAAGAATATGGAAAAACACGTCTGTGACTGTTCATAAGGCACTCCAAGCCTTTGGGTTGGAAATCCAAAGCAAATCCCAAGCCCAAGGCTTGGATTCCCAAAGCAAGACATAACACGAGCGCATTATAACGCGCTCACGTTATGTCTTGCTTTGCATTTTTCCTTTCCCACAAGTCTGTTGTTTGTCATGTTTGACATAACGCAAGCGCGTTATAACGCGCTCATGTTATTTTCCCCTTAAATTTTTTTACGTTCAAAGCTATTAATCATGAGGGTTAAGGGATAAGGGATAGGGTTGGAGGGTTTAGGGATAAGGGATTAGCGTTTAAGGTATAGTATCGAGCCTGTTGAGGGTCTAGGAATAGGGATAGCATTTAGGGTTTAGGGATGAGGGATTAGAGTTGAGGGATGACAGATTAGGGTTTAAGGTTTAGGGTTTAGGGTTTAGGGATAGGGTTGAGGGTCAAGGGATCAGAGTTAAGGGTTGAGGGATTAGGGTTTGACATTGAGGGTTGAGGGTTGAGGTTCAAGGGTCAAGGGTTTAGGGATAGGGTTGAGGGTCAAGGGATTAGGGTTAAAGTAGAGTGTGGAGGGTGTAAGGATTAGGGATAGGGTTGGACGGTTTAGGGATAAGGGATTAGGGTTTAAGGTATAGTATCGAGTTTGTTGAGGGTTTAGGAATAGGGATAGCATTTAGGGTTTAGGGATGAGGGATTAGAGTTGAGGGATGGTGGATTAGGGTTGAGGGTTGAGGGATTAGGGTTTAGGGTTGAGGGTTGAGGGATTAGGGTTTAAGGTATAGTGTTGAGGGTTTAGGATTAGGGTTTAGGGTTGACGGATTAGCATTTAATGTCAAGGTTAGGGTTAGAGTGTCGAGGGTAGAGGGATTAGGGATAGGGTTTAGGGTTGAAGGTTTAAGGATTGAGGGTTGAGGCTTTAGGGATGAGGGTTTAAGGCTTAAGATATAGTGTCAAGTGTTGAGGGTGTAGGGATAGGGTTTAAGTTTTAAGGGTTAAGGGTTGAGGGATAGGGATTAGGGTTTAAGGTATAGTGTTGAGGGTTGATGGTTTAGGCATAGGGTTTAGGTTTGAGGGATTAGGGTTTAGGGTTGATGAATTAGGGTTTAATGTTGAGACTTGAGGGTTGAGGGTTGAGGTTGAGGGATAGGGTTAATGGTCAAGGGATTAGGGTTAAATAAGAGTGTCGAGGGTAGAGGGATTAGGGTTTAAGGTATAGTATCGAGCCTATTGAGGGTCTAGGAATAGGGATAGCGTTTAGGGTTTAGGGATGAGGGATTAGAGTTGAGGGATGACAGATGACGGATTAGGGTTGAGGGTTGAGGGATTAGGGTTTAGGGATAAGGTTTAAGGTTAGGGTTGAGGGATTAGGGTTTAAGGTATAGTGTTGAGGGTTTAGGGATAGGGTTTAGGGTTGAGGGATTAGAGCGAAGGGTTGAGGGATTAGAATTTGACGTTGAGGGTTGAGGGTTTAGGGTTTAGGGATAGGGTTGAGGGTCGAGGGATCAGAGTTAAGGGTTGAGGGATTAGGGTTTGACGTTGAGGGTTGAGGGTTGAGGTTCGAGGGTCAAGGGTTTAGGGATAGGGTTGAGGGTCGAGGAATTAGGGTTAAAGTAGAGTGTGGAGGGTATAAGGATTAGGGATAGGGTTGGAGGGTTTAGGGATAAGGGATTAGGGTTTAGGTTTGAGGGATTAGGGTTTAGGGTTGATGAATTAGGGTTTAATGTTGAGAGTTGAGGGTTGAGGGTTGAGGGTTGAGGGTTGAGGTTGAGGGATAGGGTTAATGGTCAAGGGATTAGGGTTAAATAAGAGTGTCGAGGGTAGAGGGATTAGGGTTTAAGGTATAGTATCGAGCCTGTTGAGGGTCTAGAAATAGGGATAGTGTTTAGGGTTTAGGGATGAGGGATTAGAGTTGAGGGATGACGGATTAGGGTTGAGGGTTGAGGGATTAGGGTTTAGGGACAAGGTTTAGGGTTAGGGTTGAGGGATTAGGGTTTAAGGTATAGTGTTGAGGGTTTAGGGATAGGGTTTAGGGTTGAGGGATTAGAGTGAAGGGTTGAGGGATTAGAATTTGATGTTGAGGGTTAAGGGTTTAGGGTTTAGGGTTTAGGGATAGAGTTAAGGGTCGAGGGATCAGAGTTAAGGGTTGAGGGATTAGGGTTTGATGTTGAGGGTTGAGGGTTGAGGTTTGAGGGTCAAGGGTTTAGGGATAAGGTTGAGGGTCGAGGAATTAGGGTTAAAGTAGAGTGTGGAGGGTATAAAGTTTAGGGATAGGGTTGGAGGGTTTAGGAATAAGGGATTAGGGTTTAAGGTATAGTGTTGAGGGTTGATGGTTTAGGGATAGGGTTTAGGTTTGAGGGATTAGGGTTTAGGGTTGATGAATTAGGGTTTAATGTTGAGAGTTGAGGGTTGAGGGTTGAGGTTGAGGGATAGGGTTAATGGTCAAGGGATTAGGGTTAAATAAGAGTGTCAAGGGTAGAGGGATTAGGGTTTAAGGTATAGTATCGAGCCTTTTGAGGGTCTAGGAATAGGGATAGCATTTAGGGTTTAGGGATGAGGGATTAGAGTTGAGGAATGACGGATGACGAATTAGGGTTGAGGGTTGAGGGATTAGGGTTTAGGGACAAGGTTTAGGGTTAGGGTTGAGGGATTAGGGTTTAAGGTATAGTGTTGAGGGTTTAGGGTTGAGGGATTAGAGTGAAGGGTTGAGGGATTAGAATTTGACGTTGAGGGTTGAGGGTTTAGGGATAGGGTTGAGGGTCGAGGGATTAGAGTTAAGGGTTGAGGGATTAGGGTTTGACGTTGAGGGTTGAGGGTTGAGGTTCGAGGGTCAAGGGTTTAGGGATAGGGTTGAGGTCGAGGAATTAGGGTTAAAGTAGAGTGTGGAGGGTATAAGGATTAGGGATAGGGTTGGAGGGTTTAGGGATAAGGGATTAGGGTTTAAGGTATAGTGTTGAGGGTTGATGGTTTAGAGATAGGGTTTGGGTTTAGGGTTGATGAATTAGGGTTTAATGTTGAGAGTTGAGGGTTGAGGGTTGAGGGTTGAGGGTTGAGGTTGAGGGATAGGGTTAATGGTCAAGGGATTAGGGTTAAATAAGAGTGTCAAGGGTAGAGGGATTAGGGTTTAAGGTATAGTATCAAGCCTGTTGAGGGTCTAGGAATAGGGATAGCATTTAGGGTTTAGGGATGAGGGATTAGAGTTAAGGGATGACAGATGACGGATTAGGGTTGAGGGTTGAGGGATTAGGGTTTAGGGACAAGGTTTAGGGTTAGGGTTGAGGGATTAGGGTTTAAGGTATAGTGTTGAGGGTTTAGGGATAGGGTTTAGGGTTGAGGGATTAGAGTGAAGGGTTAAGGGATTAGAATTTGACGTTGAGGGTTGAGGGTTTAGGGTTTAGGGTTTAGGGATAGGGTTGAGGGTCAAGGGATCAGAGTTAAGTGTTGAGGGATTAGGGTTTGACGTTGAGGGTTGAGGGTTGAGGTTCGAGGGTCAAGGGTTTAGGGATAGGGTTGAGGGTTGAGGAATTAGGGTTAAAGTAGAGTGTGGAGGGTATAAGGATTAGGGATAGGGTTGGATGGTTTAGGGATAAAGGATTAGGGTTTAAGGTATAGTGTTGAGGGTTGATGGTTTAGGGATAGGGTTTAGGTTTGACGGATTAGGGTTGATGAATTAGGGATTAATGTTGAGAGTTGGGGGTTGAGGGTTTAGGTTGAGGGAAAGGGTTAATGGTCAAGGGATTAGGGGTAAATAAGAGTGTCGAGGGTAGAGGGATTAGGGTTTAAGGTATAGTATCGAGCCTGTTGAGGGTCTAGGAATAGGGATAGCGTTTAGGGTTTAGGAATGAGGGATTAAAGTTGAGGGATGACAGATGACGGATTAGGGTTGAGGGTTGAGGGATTAGGGTTTAGGGACAAGGTTTAGGGTTAGGGTTGAGGGATTAGGGTTTAAGGTATAGTGTTGAGGGTTTAGGGATAGGGTTTAGGGTTGAGGGATTAGAGTGAAGGGTTGAGGGATTAGAATTTGACGTTGAGGGTTGAGGGTTTAGGGTTTAGGGTTTAGGGATAGGGTTGAAGGTCGAGGGATCAGAGTTAAGGGTTGAGGGATTAGGGTTTGATGTTGAGGGTTGAGGGTTGAGGTTCGAGGGTCAAGGGTTTAGGGATAGGGTTGAGGGTTGAGGAATTAGGGTTAAAGTAGAGTGTGGAGGGTATAAGGATTAGGGATAGGGTTGGAGGGTTTAGGGATAAGGGATTAGGGTTTAAGGTATAGTGTTGAGGGTTGATGGTTTAGGGATAGGGTTTAGGTTTAAGGGATTAGGGTTTAGGGTTGTTGAATTAGGGTTTAATGTTGAGAGTTAAGGGTTGAGGGTTGAGGGTTGAGGTTGAGGGATAGGGTTAATGGTCAAGGGATTAGGGTTAAATAAGAGTGTCAAGGGTAGAGGGATTAGGGTTTAAGGTATAGTATCAAGCCTGTTGAGGGTCTAGGAATAGGGATAGCGTTTAGGGTTTAGGGATGAGGGATTAGAGTTGAGGGATGACAGATGACAGATTAGGGTTGAGGGTTGAGGGATTAGGGTTTAGGGACAAGGTTTAAGGTTAGGGTTGAGGGATTATGGTTTAAGGTATAGTGTTGAGGGTTTAGGGATAGGGTTTAGGGTTGAGGGATTAGAGTGAAGGGTTGAGGGATTAGAATTTGACATTAAGGGTTGAGGGTTGAGGGTTTAGGGTTTAGGGATAGCGTTGAGGGTTGAGGGATCAGAGTTAAGGGTTGAGGGATTAGGGTTTGACGTTGAGGGTTGAGGGTTGAGGTTCGAGGGTCAAGGGTTTAGGGATAGGGTTGAGGGTTGAGGAATTAGGGTTAAAGTAGAGTGTGGAGGGTATAAGGATTAGGGATAGGGTTGGAGGGTTTAGGGATAAGGGATTAGGGTTTAAGGTATAGTGTTGAGGGTTGATGGTTTAGGGATAGGGTTTAGGTTTGAGGGATTAGGGTTTAGGGTTGATGAATTAGGTTTTAATGTTGAGAGTTGAGGGTTGAGGTTGAGGGATAGGGTTAATGGTCAAGGGATTAGGGTTAAATAAGAGTGTCAAGGGTAGAGGGATTAGGGTTTAAGGTATAGTATAGAGCGTGTTGAGGGTCTAGGAGTAGGGATAGCGTTTAGGGTTTAGGGATGAGGGATTAGAGTTGAGGGATGACGGATGACAGATTAGGGTTGAGGGTTGAGGGATTAGGGTTTAGAGACAAGGTTTAGGGTTAGGGTTGAGGGATTAGGGTTTAAGGTATAGTGTTGAGGGTTTAGGGATAGGGTTTAGGGTTGAGGGATTAGAGTGAAGGGTTGAGGGATTAGAATTTGACATTGAGGGTTGAGGGTTGAGGGTTTAGGGTTTAGGGTTTAGGGATAGGGTTGAGGGTCGAGGGATCAGAGTTAAGGGTTGAGGGATTAGGGTTTGACATTGAGGGTTGAGGGTTGAGGTTCAAAGGTGAAGGGTTTAGGGATAGGGTTGAGGGTTGAGGAATTAGGGTTAAAGTAGAGTGTGGAGGGTATAAGGATTAGGGATAGGTTTGGAGGGTTTAGGGATAAGGGATTATGGTTTAGGGTATAGTGTTGAGGGTTGATAGTTTAGGGATATGGTTTAGGTTTGAGGGATTAGGGTTTAGGGTTGATGAATTAAGGTTTAATGTTGAGAATTGAGGATTGAGGGTTGAGGTTAAGGGATAGGGTTAATGGTCAAGGGATTAGGGTTTAATGTATAGTATCGAGCCTGTTGAGGGTCTAGGAATAGGGATAGCGTTTAGGGTTTAGGGATGAGGGATTAGAGTTGAGGAATGACGGATGACGGATTAGGGTTGAGGGTTGAGGGATTAGGGTTTAGGGACAAGGTTTAGGGTTAGGGTTGAGGGATTAGGGTTTAAGGTATAGTGTTGAGGGTTTAGGGATAGGGTTTAGGGTTGAGGGATTAGAGTGAAGGGTTGAGGGATTAGAATTTGACGTTGAGGGTTGAGGGTTGAGGGTTTAGGGTTTAGGGATAGGGTTGAGGGTCGAGGGATCATAGTTAAGGGTTGAAGGATTAGGGTTTGACATTGAGGGTTGAGGGTTGAGATTCAAGGGTCAAGGGTTTAGGGATAGGGTTGAGGGTCGAGGAATTAGGGTTAAAGTAGAGGGTGGAGGGTATAAGGATTAGGGATAGGGTTGGAGGGTTTAGGGATAAGGGATTAGGGTTTAAGGTATAGTGTCAAGTCTGTTGAAGGTGTAGGAATAGGGATAACATTTAGGGTTTAGGGATGAGGGATTAGAGTTGACAGATGACAGATTAGGGTTGAGGGTTGAGGGATTAGGGTTTAGGGATAAGGTTTAGGGTTGAGGGTTGAGGGATTAGGGTTTAAGGTATAGTGTTGAGGGTTTAGGGATAGGGTTTAGGGTTGAGGGATTAGAGTGAAGGGTTGAGGGATTAGGATTTGACATTGAGGGTTGAGGGATTAGGGTTTACATTGAGGGTTGAGGGTTGAGGGTTGAGGGCATTTTCTATCAAGAACTTGATTATGAGGGCTTGCCCCCTCATTGTTATGCCTATCATTTGGTGGAGCATCTGGCAAGCTCTTGCAGGAAAGAGATGTGATCAATGCAAAGGATGTGATCAATCTATAGCAGGACAAAATGAACGCGTTATAGCACGAGCGCGTTATAATGTGCTTACATTTTGTCTTGCTATTGAAATGGTAAAAAAGTGGTTACCCCCGTGATCCAGGCCCACATGCTCTGTTTTCTTACTGATTCTATGTGTGCTCTGACAAAAAAGAAGTGCTTTCATGTTGTTGGGAAGTTCACGTGCACATTTGACACATTGTACCACCTTTGCATGATCTTTCCACCACCTTTTCTGCTTTGCCAACTTGAGAAGGAGGAAATAACATAGTTTTCACACCAAGTTTGATATATATCTATTCAAGTTTCAATTTTTGTAGTGTTGCAATGTTAATTGTGATTCAATTTTAGGAATTTAACATTATAGATTGGTTAATAGTATTGTTGTTAGTAATGATATTTGAGTGTTATTCAATTTAACATTGAAAAGGAAGCAAGTGGTGAAAAACTCAAATTGTTGAGGAGTTTGATGCAAGAAGATAAAAACACTACATAATTGGGTACTCTCTCCATTCAAATCTTTGTTTTTTAGGTATGTCAAGTCTTTACATGCATGTTCTTTACATTTTCTTTTTTCAGATTGAATTACTTTATCATGCTTTATCATACATGTTTAAATTAGACACATTCCCAATCAAGAAAGCAGCCTACAATCTCACATGATGCCATGTATATTTTCTACACTTGGGCTCTTTAATAATTATGTCTAATAAACAAACCTTAACATACCATGATGTCAAACTATACAAGAATAAATCCTTACAACATAAAAAAATACAATCCCACTATTATCTTGTATTCATTTCTTAGGAACTAATATTGGTCTCTTTATCATGCTATAGACAAATTCTTTGTCATGCCGAGGAAACGATCAAGAATTAAACCAACATAGGAGGAGATAGAAGCTAAGAATGCGAATAAAGCAGTGGCTATGAGGGAACTTCGTGAGAAGAGGAAATTGGACACGATAAATCAAGACATACCAATTGAAGAGGAACCACAACCATCACAAAGAGATATGGTATTGGTGGCACAAAGAGAACGAATGCAAAAACTTTGTGGTACGAGGGATTTGAATACCATAGTTGGAGACACGTCCTCTACCGCAAGTCAACATGTAGGGACACCATCTACCACATCTCAAGTTGAGAGTACATCATCACTCACATGTGATGAAGGAGGTACGCCATTGTTCCCACCTCAACCTCAAGGTATGTCATCTATTCCATCTTCAATTGAAGGTATGCCATCTAACCCATCTCATTTAAATATTGATGAAATTCCTAATGTTGAGATGAATTTACCTAACTTGACACCACCTAGAATTTTGCATAGAAAGCCAAAGTATTTGATTGATATTGATGAGAATATTTTGCAGCCAATGTAAGGTAAGATTCCAAAACGCACTTGTAGAAGATATGCTAATAAGATTTGGAGATTATTCTTTGAAAAGTTAAATGAGACTGCAAGATGTCAACTATTCATTGAAATGATGCAAAGTATAAAGTATAGGTCTATCATGAAGATTCTTGGGTTGAGAACATCAGAGGCTTCAAGTGAAAAATCTATTGTCAAGAATCTAATGAGTGTATATGAGAGTGTGGGTAACATCTCACGCACAAAAGATAGTAATGCAACACGGCGTGTGATTACATTGACTATAGTAAGTAGTCAAACGAGGAAAGCTCGTCTCATTAGAAAGACAAGTCAAGAATTGAGAATTAATAGGAAAACTTTATCAAGAGCCATTAGAAGACGCCAAAGAATTGAGGACACTAATGCCAATGAATTATGGGCATTCTTGGGGAGACTACCACAAAAGATAAACCAATTGTTGAAGCATTGAGATCACTAATTGAAGACTTTTGGAAGAATTACACAAGGGTATCTCCGAATCAAAGGGATGTGGTAAGAAGGAGAATCGGTAATCAGAACCGTGAGCCACATCCAAAGCATTTTTTGGATGAGACTCAAACACAGTTTTATGGTAAATTTCTAGAGATGTATCCTCAAATTAAAATTTGTCAAAGATATTTTGAATTGCTAAAACCTTTCTATGTTAAGATAAGTCACACACGCACTACTTGTTGTTGTAGAATACATAATAAATTTTCTAACCATTTTGATGCTTATAGGTCTATATGTTTAGATATGCATACTAACAATGATTTGCAGGGTTGTGCCATATGTGCCCCACCAACATCTTCAAGAGACTTCATATCAAGAATTTTATGTGAAAGAGAGGAAGGTCAAATATTCTACAAGAAATTATGCTTGGATGGCACATGTCATCATTATAGTGGCTTGCAACATTTGCCAATATGTGAACATATGGAAATAACACATGCGGTTGGAAACGAACTAGTAGAGTTTGGCAAGTATAAAATAGTGGCATACAATACAAAAGATGGTAAAGAAGTAAAGAGGTGTGAATTAGTTATTGAAAAGATTCCAGTGTATCAGTTTATGCCTATATTTCGTGACAACATAATGTATGAGTATGCAAGACATGCCCATAGAGCTCGATGGTTGGACTTGCAATTCAAGTTATGCAAGGACACATTTCCGGTTGGTAGCATTGTTTCAGTCTTCGACTTTGTAGAGAACTATAGTCTACAGCCACATCATGAGGTGCAATCACAATATTACAACTCCACACAGGTTTCTATATTTGTGCACATTGTGTTCATTCACGTGAATGATAGTACAGAGGATTACAGAAAGATCATAAGGGAGTATAATTTCTATATTAGTGATGATCGCATGTATTTTACGGAGTTCGTGCAAGGTTGCTTTTAGGTGTTTTACAATGATTTGGCTAGAAGGGGCATATCGTTCAGTTAGCATATCATATGGTCGGATAATTGTGCATCACAATTCAAGAACTCACAGAATTTCTTTTGGTTGAGTAGGAGGCATAATTTTACAGGTATTCAACATATGTGGAACTTTTGTGAGGCCGGGCATGGAAAGGGGGAGCATGATGGTGCAGGAGCACGTATCAAAAGAGCCATAGCATGAGAAGAGTTAAAGTATAAAGACAATGCAAAGTTGACAGATGCAAAATCGATTGTCGAGTGGTGTAATGCTTCCATGGGTCCAGGTCATGAAGGTAAGTCTTCAGTTCATAGATTTTTTTGGTTGATAGATGATACTAACATTGCACCATATGAGGATTGTTGTACACTGACATGATCAAATGAGATGCACTCTTTCAGAAGCTCAATTACAGGTTCATGGAGTATCCATACATGAAAGATGTCATGCTTTTGTTCTTCCTATATAATTCAAGTCTGGGATGAGTGCGAGTCAAAGGAGTGGGTTGACGAATGGCAGTTAAGTTATCTTAGCCCACTTGACACGTATCGACCCTCGATGGCACTGGAACTAACACAGATGGAATCATTAGTTGACTTTGACCACATATCAGATTTAGTTCAACCAGGTATTGTAGGGCACATATATGCATCTAATTTCATCTAGTTCAACCAGGTAATGTCATCTTACTTTGTAGTGTTTTTGTAATGTTGACTAATTTCATCTAATTTGCTACACATATCAATGTAGGGCACGTATATGCAGTTACTGCTGATGAAGATAATGAAGAGGGAACAGATTATTACTTATGTCGTTGTGTTGAGGCCAAAAAGAAATTGGAGGCCCCTGTTACAGATGGAGAAAACATTGAATACCCTACAGGCTCAGTGGTTATTACTGGAACATGGCTTAGAAGGTACCCCCATAAGAGTGTTAATATTTGGCTATTTCAGGACTTTGACACGCATCAAAAGATTCTTCATTACTCGAACCTTGTCGTGGCATCTAATGTTCATTTGATAAAGTATTAGGGTAGACCTTTGAACAAAATATTGTGGAAGGTGCGTGAGTCTGACCATGAAGCAATACTTGACACAATAAAGAGTAGAGCAGACCTAGATGGTTCATTGGATTAATTTGTAAGTATTCACATTGATTTTTTAAAGTCATGTTACATTGAGTTGTAAGTATGCACATTAATTTGTAAGGTTTGTCTTTTTGTTATTTCCTCCTACATTTTTACACATATGTACACATTTTTACATCATCATGTTATGCATTTTTGGTGTCCTGCTCCTGATGCGACCAAACTCATAACTCACCCTACTTCCTCTAGACACCATTTGATGATCTCTCCAACACTCTAGATCTAGGGCGCCCAATCATGATGATGACCTATACACCATTCTCCCAAGGTGCTCATAATGAATGAAAAGAAGACTAAGGGCACCCAAGCTTAATAGACTTATTTCTTTCAATTTTAATGATCCAAACTCTTGCAATACGACATCCACTTTCATGCCTTTAGATCTTCCTTCACATACAGGGCGCCAAATCAAGTTGAAAAATCTACATAAGGGTGCCAAAATGGATGAAAGGAGACATGAAATGCACCTTAGGACTCCATGCTAAGGTTTGAGCCATGATGATGAAACTTAGAGCTTTTTCCTTTCCTATGCGCTCATCTAAGATGTTTGAATGATAAGGAGCACCTCAACCTCTATAATGTACATTAGGCACCAAAATCAAGGTGATTTTAAGTCACTTTGAGTCATTTGGAGTCAGTTTGAGTCTTTGAGTCATGTTGCAAAAAAGTGTCAATGTTGTCAAGTTGCACAAAGCAACTTTTGCATTTTTGGTGTCCTTCTCATGATGTGACCAAACTGACTATCCAACGCATCCAGATGGGTACATTTACACTAGGCATGGTCCTGTTTTTCACCCAAACATGTCGAAACAGTCCGAGCTACATTGTATCGACGATATCCCTGAAGAGTCCAAATTGTAAAAAGGTAGCAATCTTTGACGAGATGTTACTCAAAAATCGTGTCACTTAGAAACATTCTGTCTAAGGCAACACAATCATGTAGAGTGCCTCTACAATAACCTCTCTCAATTTTTTATATCTCTGAGGCATTTGCATGTGGTGAAAGGTTTTCTCCTGCCCCAAAAATCGTCAGAAGGAGGCAGTGTAAATTTGCAAAGTGGTGTAACTTTTATCCTGCTCCTGATGCAACCAAACTAACTATTCCAATGCGTCTGAATGGGTACATTTACGCTAGGTATGGTCCTATTTTTCACCCAAACATGTCGAAACAGTCTGAGCTATATTGTACCGACGATATCCCTGAAGAGTCTAAAGTGTAAAAAGGCAGCAACCTTTGACGAGATGTTACTCAAAAACTGTGTCACTTAGAAACATTCCATCTAAGGCAACACAATCATGTAAAGTGCTTCTACAATAACCTCTCTCATTTTTTTATATCTCTAAGGCATTTGCCCGTTGTAAAAAGTTTTCTGCTGCCCCAAAAATTGTCAGAAGGAGGTAGTGTAAAGTTGCAAAGGGGTGTAACTTTCATTCTGCTCTTGATGCGACCAAACTGACTGTTCCAACGCATCCGAATGGGTACATTTACACTAGGCATGATCCTATTTTTCACGCAAACATGTCGAAACAGTCTGAGCTACATTGTACCGACGATATCCCTGAAGAGTCCAATGTGCAAAAAGGCAGTAATCTTTGATGAGATGTTACTCGAAAATCGTGTCACTTAGAAACATTCTGTCTAAAGTAACGCATTCACGTAAAGTGTCTCTACAATAACCTCTCTCAGTTTTTTATATCTCTGAGGCATTTGCCCATGGTGAAAGGTTTTCTGCTGCCCCAAAAATCATCAGAAGGAGGTAGTGTAAAGTTGCAAAGGGGTGTAACTTTTGTCTTGCTCCTGATGCCACCAAACTAACTATTCCAATACGTCTGAATGGGTACATTTATGCTAGGCATGGTCCTTTTTTTCACCCAAACATGTCGAAACAGTCTGAGCTACATTGTACCGATGATATCCCTAAAGAGTCCAAAGTGCAAAAAGGTAGCAATCTTTGACGAGATGTTACTCGAAAACCATGTCACTTAGAAACATTCTGTCTAAGGCAACGTGATCATGTAAAGTGCCTCTACAATAACCTCTCTCAGTTTTTTATATCTCTGAGGCATTGCCCATGGTGAAAGGTTTTCTGTTGCTCCAAAAATCATCAGAAGGAGGCAGTGTAAAGTTGCAAAGGGGTGTAACTTTCATCCTGCTCCTGATGTGACCAAACTAACTATTCCAATGTGTCTGAATGGGTACATTTACGCTAAGCATGGTCCTATTTTTCACCCAAACATGTCGAAATAGTCTGAGCTACATTGTACCGATGATATCCCTGAAGAGTCCAAAGTGCAAAAAGGCAACAATCTTTGATGAGATGTTACTTGAAAATCATGTCACTTAGAAACATTTCGTCTGAGGCAACGTGATCACGTAGAGTGCCTCTACAATAACGTCTCTCAGTTTTTTATATCTCTGAGGCATTTGCCCGTGGTGAAAGGTTTTCTGCTGCCCCAAAAATTGTCAGAAGGAGGTAGTGTAAAATTGCAAAGGGGTGTAACTTTCATCCTGCTCCTGATGCGACCAAACTGATTGTTCCAACGCATTTGGATGGGTACATTTACGCTAGGCATGGTCCTTTTTTTTGCCCAAACATGTCGAAACAGTCCGAGCTATCTTGTACCCACGATATCCCTAAAGAGTCCAAAGTGTAAAAAGGTAGCAATCTTTGACGAGATGTTACTTGAAAACTGTGTCACTTACAAACATTTTGTCTAAGGCAACGCGATCACGTAGAGTGCCTCTACAATAACCTCTCTCAATTTTTTATATCTCTGAGACATTTGCCCGTGGTGAAAGGTTTTCTGCCGCCCCAAAAATCGTCAAAAGGAGGTAGTGTATTAAGTCAGGATGATGAGGTCAGTGGTGTTTGAGTTTTAGAACTCCTTGATGACCTGATCCTGATAGTGGGCACGTAGAGGAAGGAATGATTAAAGCACACTTTGATAATCATTTCACCCTAGGTGAGCGCCTAGGTAGAATTTGGAGTGGAAGCCTCAAATAATACCTTGGATTTTTAGATGCTTATTTTAGCTCAAATCATCATTATCTTGCACCTAGAGTTGGAGTCTAACTACCTAGGGAGTCAAGGAGCATTTCATCATCTGGAGAATCCCAAACATGCGCTTTGAACAAGTGATGCTACAAGTGGTGAACAACATGGGCGCCTTGAAGAATTGAGCCCTCCAAGACGTCTTGCAATTGCCTAAAAGTCCAAAATTTACACAAGTGAGTTAAGGCGCCATTTTCCATCTCCAGAGCCTCCTTTGAGCACCTTAACATGGAGTGAATGTTTTAGTCTATGAAAGATTGCACCTAAAGAATATAACAACCCCTTGAGTCACTAGGATGAACTAAGTTAACAAAATGAACTTCATTGAGGGAGGCACTCTTGTGCATCTAGACAACTCCAGTTTAGTGCCTGAGAAAAAGCATGTTTAGATCCATAAGTTTGGGGAATATTGAGTGAGGTAAGTCTTCATGAGCATATACAATGACTTAAATCCATCAATGATGAAGTAAACGCTTATTTGAACTAAGACGCAATTTCACTCCTCTACAATAATCTTCTGGCGCCTTGAAAGCTAAGTGTTTGAAACTATCATGATTTGCGCCTAGATGAGGAAGTCTCTATAATGAGTTAAAGCCACTTGAATGGCAAGCATGAAGGGAGCATCCAAACTTACCCAAGGAAGCGCCTAGAGGAATGGAAGTTGAGTTTGAAGATAGATGACCTTTTGAGTGCACTTGCCCTTGAGTGACAATTTGATTTGGCACCCTTATGTACATTTAGATATGATCTAGCGCTTTGAGGTTGAGTGGAGTAATCTTGGCACCTTTGTGTGTTGTTTTATACCTTGATGAGCACCTTGGAAGAATGGACGTTTACTCACCCTTGATTGCCTTAGTTCCAGAGATTGAGTTCAGAGAGTAATACTCCTCAAAATGCCTTTATGAGAGCGATGAAACTAAGTACCATAAGAGATGATAAGTGTAAGAGCTTAGTGACTCAAGGCGCATTGTAGGGTCAAGAACATCAAGTTTGTGCACCTAAGGGGAAAATCAAGCTTCAAACACCTCATCAAATGGCGCCTTGGTAGAGGAGTTGCCAAAAGACCTTAAAATTGAAAATTTGATAAAATAACTCACATTATGAGTTTAGGCGCCTTTCCAAGATCAAGCTTTCATATAGCACCTTGAGTTGTTACTTTCATATTAGCACCCTAGCATAAAGAAGAAGTCCTCAAATGCACTTTAAGGAGGAAGATTGGTGATGGGATTAATTATGAGCGCCCTAGAGTGTTTGAAGTGGGAAGTAGTAAAGGATAGCACCTCAAAGAGGATTGAGTGCCTTGATAAATCAGAGGATTGAGCACTTAAGGGATAATAGGATCTTTTGAGACTATTGGTAAGTGTTTGGAATCATTAGAATTTCAAAAATAAGATAAAGACCCTAGGCGCTATCTCCTACTTGGAACATCACACATGAGAACATGGAAACTAGATTGATTGAAGGAATGATACTTTAGCGCCTTGAGGGTGAATGAGTCAAAATAACACTAAATTGGTGCCTAGTCCAATTGATTGAAATCATCTTGGGCACATTTTCTTGCTTTAGTTGGGTTTAACTTATTTTGGCGCCTTGGTGAGAAGTTCTCTAGATATGAGTTAGAACCATCAAAATAATAAAACTTGCCAAGAAAGAGATAGGCATTTTTATGAAGTTTTTCCTCAATGTTGAGCGCCTAGGAGGTAGATTGCTCAAGAGAGGGTTAGATAATCTATATTTCACTCTATTGTTGACTTGTCTAAAAACAATGGAAGCATAGAATTATCAACTTTTGAACCTTCGAAGTCACTATTGGCGAGACAACATACCATCGGCGAGCTTAAAATTTCATCGGCCGATAGGCCGATGCCACCATGACTCTGTTTGATTTCACTTCTGACAAACATCCCATCATTGACTCTTATCGGTCAGATAGACCACTATCGATGACTTTATATCCTTTCACACCTATGTCTTTGTCACTCCAATACGAGACTCTAAGTCCCTCGCCTATCGGTAGGACTTAATACCATTGGCACACTCAAAAACTCTTCTGCCGACACACTGATCTCACGAATGACAACCTTCGAACCACACCCGTCGATGAGACTCCAAACATCGGTGAACTCTAATTTCGTTAGGCCAATACACCGATGGATTTTGACTATCAGTGTGACCCCCTTCATCGGCGAATCTCTCAACTGCTCTTCTGATGCGCAGATGGGATTATCTTCTGATACACCGATGTCTTCGACTTTGAACCACACTCGTTGGCAAGACAGACCACTATCGGCGAAGCCTAACCAAGGTCTGCCGATATGCTGATATGACCAACTCTTGACGTCGATACAAGGTTCTTTTGCAGGCAAAGGGAACCTAGGCTTATGGGGCTCAATTTGATGTATTTATTGAAAGCTCAAGGTGAATTGATGCTTATTAAAAATGCCACTTAGTCCTTCATTTGCATTATAGGCACCATTTCCTATTGACTTATATACTCCTCCTCATGCTAGGGTGCCATAATGAAGTGGTTTAGACAATAGGTGCACTTCACTTACCAGAGGCTTGTTCTCCTTCCACCTTAGGCGCACTTTTATGGTGGAACAAGTGTCAATGGGCGCCTTGTCTTAAATGAATGCTCTCTCTAAGTTGGGTGCCCTTTTGAGGCTTTATGAGTTGCAAATTGCGCCTTAACCCTTCATGCTTGTTGCTCAATGTTTGAATGTTTAAGAAAGTCTCCTTTAGGCACTCATCTTAATGACTTTTTCTCAAGGCACAATCATCCTAATGACTTAGATATTCATCCTAGTGTTTCAGGATATTAGGCTACCAGACTTAGTCATTTTCAGGATCTCAAACATAAAGAATTACATGATGATTCATTTTTTTGTATTGCATATAGTTGACATTCTATGCTACTCATAAATAATATTAATATTTTCTGTTCAACATGATGATTCATTTTTTTTTAAATACAACTTTTATCTTTTAGTTCCAAAATGAAGTTTAGGTGATACTTGAATAACAATAGCTAGCTTATTGGATCAACAAACATCCTATGTAATACAATCAGACTTTAAATATTTGAAGTAGCCATCTACAAATATCCATTCAAATGTGGATTTATAATGCAAGTATGGACGCCATCAATAAAAAAGATTTGTATTAACCAAATATCCATATAGGCATACATCAATATCTGTCGATATAAGTATAACATATATACAAAATAGCCATATAGGCTTACAAGAATGCCATATAGGCATACAATGTCAACTATGTACAATACAAAATATATGTCCACAAATGCCATATAGGCATACAACAAAGGAACACAATAAAAAGTCATTCCCCTCTGGCTGGTGAAGAGAATAAATCATGAGTAGCCTTTGATCTTCTAGGGGATGGAGACGCGCATGTGGGTGGTCTACTACGAACCCGAGGGCTACTCCTCCTATTTAGGTCTTCCTGCATCTTTACCTGTTACAATAAAAAGTATAGACATTAATATATAGAAATTACATGTTATAAAAAATAAAACATTTAACAAAATAATCACTTATCGCTAACATATAATCTGTCTCCTCGCTTGCCTCAGTAGCAGAAATAAGCCCTGGTGATGTCATGTCCTATAGAAACCATCTAGATAGAAATTAAACTTCAAATCAATAATCTTTTGATTTTTCAAAAATATACAACTATAACAATGAATGTAAATTGAAATTTACTAATCTGCCTCATACCCCTGTCAATGCCATGGAGCTATGAATCCCAGAGGCCACACCCTACTCCATTGCCCTATGAACATGGGGAGGTCTCTCTGCAGCCTACATCATCTGGAAATAAAACAACATTATTCAATTACGAAAACTATAATAGTGATGCAAATCATGGCTCCTAACATACACACACATTCATTTAAACATGGAAGTACACACAATAAAGCACACAAATCACATACAAAAATTTAGTAAGTACAATTCATTAATTAAACTATTTATTTTATTACCTTCGTAAAGCTTTGAAGTCCACCACCGCTGGCAAGTGTTGCTGTGAAATCTATAGTATTAACCTATTCAACATCCAAAATTAGATATTAGAATACCATTCATATAACGATGCTATTCACATGTAATATTTTTAATTGTTTACTAGTTACATACCTCGACAGTAGATGATCTAGTGAAAAATACAGGTGGAGAACCACTGAAAACTGCATCGACGCTATGACCCTAAAATTTCATTAAAATCATCAATTTAAATTAGTTAATCTTGTATTTCAAAAATAAAATTTAATAAATTAAATTCAATAAACTTGCTAATATTTACCTGAATATCAAGGCCGAAAGTCTCACTCAGGAGGGTATCTGTCATCACCATCTGCTCAGCTGCAGATGTAGCCTATGCACCTGTGTCCTGACTGTCCATGGGGTCATAACCATAGGCTGACCCACAAGCCTGACAAGTATGGGGTGGGACCTTACTCCTCGCACTATCTCCCAACCCACTCTATGTTGCAGGACCGACATGCTTTATGATGCTCTGGGTCAAGGCACTAATCAACTGAAGTGTATCAACCTAAACACTCTCCTTCACAATGGAAGGGATAGAAACATGCTCATGGGCTGGTCTACTGATTACTCGTCTCACTACCCACTGTGGGTCAAGATGTGCCCTTGGTCTATCTTGTGCTGACCCCCCACCTCTACCCTGGAAGTCCCACATATCAAAATAGTTTGGCACTTTATTGAGGACAAACTCGCAGTAGAGTTTCCTCAAAAAGTATTGCAGGACCTCATTATTATTGCATGGAGGATGGTCAAAAACCATCCACCACCTCTGCCCAAAATTGTCCCTTATCACTTGGTTGTTGCACGAATGGATAGGGAACCTCTTGCATGTAATGGGTGGAGGTTGATTTGTTTGTGGGTTTGTGAAAATTGAACACAAGTCTAATTTTGTAATTTGTAATTTTTTTACATCTTGGTATGACAACTTGTCTGCATAGTAATCTCTAAACTCTCTCTTCTTAGCCGTTCAACTAGTTATTTGCTTGCTAATTGAACCTACATTTGATAACATAGACTCAAGAGATTCGGCAAGCGTGGACCTATGCAAGGTTGAAGTGGAAAGATCTTTCAACGTTGCAATTATATCTTCAATTTCCTTTTTGTTGTTTTCAATTTGCCCCATTATATTTTCTTGTGTTCCAGGGGCATGTCGAGGAATGGATGGAGGAGGTTGTTGTTCTATAGGTATTCCCTCCTCATTGTGGATTTTGAGGAGGAGGAGGAGGAGGAGGTCTATTATCATTTCCTGACAATTAACGAAATATACATCAAAAATCAACTAAAACCCACCTATTTAGAAATAAATTCAAACAAAACAACAAATATAACTTACTCCTTTGGTGTGCTCAACATCGTGGCGGCATTTTGGCGATGAATCGATAAGCTTTTTGTGTTGAATGGAGTTTTGCAAAACGCGAGCGCGCTTTCTAGGGTTTGCAAGCCACGAGTAGAGAGGAGAAGATAGAAAGAAATGAAATTGGAAACCTTTTTTTTTAATTTATAGGAAGTCATAACACGAGCGTGTTATAACGTGCTCATGTTATAATGCGCTCACGTTATGACTTAAATTTTTTTGAAATTAATTTGGCCACTTTTTGGCCCCCCATCTTCTTGCACTTACCCCATTGCAAATTGGAGAACTTGAGATAGCTTGCGGAGAAGACTTGTTTAGATTGCTGATCATTGAGGTAGTGCAAGGCTTGCAAGTAGAATGCTAAACTTAGAAGAACTTGAGGCAGTTTTGAAGGGTAGACTTGAACAGACCACTGACCTTGAGGCAATTGCAAGTACCTAAAAATAGACCGCCGAACCTATCCTAAGGCATCACATTGAATTTGACCTAATACAAACAAAAGTGAAGAGGCTCACTTTTCAATTAACCTCGAGAGTCTGATGTAAGAACATTTAGAAGCATTCAAAACAATTGAGATAGTTGACAGTGAAGTTGTAGAGTACTGAGAGGGCAACCTTGGAGAATACTGCATTTTACTGCATTTGCATATTAGAGGCTATGGAGCTAGAATTAGCATCTTAGACATAGTCATCTACAACATGTCTAAAATTTAGATCATTTGGGTTCGATTCCAGAGAGATATTGCTATCAGAAGATTACCTGCCTTTTACCTATTTTCACATAGTAGAGCCGACAATGTTTAGTGGAGTCTAATTAGATTGTGGAGCACCTTCATGACTTGCAGAGCTAAAAGGAACATTATTCAATGAAGTTTAGGGCCTAGCCAACTTTCCCTAAGATCCGTACGCAATTTCATTCATTTGTGAAGGAGTTCTAAATAATTAGGTCTGACCTACCTGTGTACACATGTTTCATACTAGCCATTGTAATTAGGTTGACTTGATAAGGATTTGAAGGCTTGCAGAGGATATAAATGAAGGATAAATATTTGTTACAAGGTAGGGAGTGATGGAATGAACAAGTATGTGAAGACATGAAGCAAATTCATAAGTGTTTTGATCTGAAGAAGAAGCAGAAGTGAAGCAGAGTGCAGAGTAGAGAACAGAATAAGTTGCAGAGCATATAATCGAGAAGCTGGTGAAAGAAATCAAGAAGTAATATTGTTATATGAATGTTTGTAACCCTGGGCTACGACCTAGTGTCTGTAAAAGCCTAAGTGGCATATGCAATGTGTTTTGAGATCTTAATATAAGAAGAATGAGCTTTGAACACTAGGTTTTTACCTGTTAGGGTTTTCCTAGAATATATCTTGTGTCATGAGCTTATGAATGTCTCTTTCTTTCTATTTTTAACTATATACTTTTGTTACATCTCTGATTGATTATGTTGTTAGTTGATTAAGGCTGCAAGGTTGGATAGGACCCCTCATCGGACCCTCCTACCTTGACTGCATCAGATAGAGTTAGAGAGGGAGAGAGATAGAAAGATATAAAGAGGGAGAAATAGAAAGATAGAGAGGGTTTATCTCTTTATCTAAGCCTTCTCTCCATATCTTTCTATCTCTATCTCTCCCACTCCCTCCCTCCCTCCCTCCTCTCTCTCTATATCTCCCTCTCTCTATCTCCCACTCTCTTCCCCTCTCTATATCTCTATCTATTGTCCCTCTATCTCTCTATCTTCTCCTTCTCCTTCTCTCCCCCTCTCTATTTCTCCCTCCCTCTATTTATATCTCTCTATCTCCCCCTCTCTCCTATTTATATCTCTCTATCTCTCCCTCTCTACCTCCTCCTCTCTACCTCCCCCCTTTCTCCTCACCCTCCTCTATCTCTCCCTCTCTGTCTCTCCCTCTCTCTATCTATATCTCTCTATTTCCCCTCTCTTCCCCCTCTCTCTCCTCTCTATCTTTCTTTATCTCTCACTCTCTCTATCTATATCTCTCAATCTCCCCTCATCTCTCTCTATCTCTCCCTCACTCTCACCCCTGTATATCTCTTTCTCTCCCTCTATCTCTATCTCTCCTTATCCCTTGAGCCCCTCTCTATATCTTTGCCTATTTATCTCTCCTCTCTATCTATTCAATTTCCCCTCTCTATATCTTTGCCTATTTATCTCTCCTCTCTATCTATTCAATTTTTTTCTTTATTGACTAGATCATGTTTTATATTTTTTTCAAATTTTGGTCTCACCTTTTTAGGCTTGGACAACCAGGCCTAATGATTAGACCTCTATGATACCTCCCAAAGACATTTTTCTTATAGTCAATAATATTTTTGAACTTCAACATCATCAAATTTATTT
Organism: Cunninghamia lanceolata; assembly: GCA_027924645.1. NCBI lineage: Eukaryota > Viridiplantae > Streptophyta > Pinopsida > Cupressales > Cupressaceae > Cunninghamia > Cunninghamia lanceolata. The sequence goes on along the minus strand of BSBN01000219.1, from coordinate 5,688,229 downwards.
GTTTTATAACAAAATTTGATGAAGCTACCACAAAACTATGAGTTCATTCTTAGTTTTTTAATCATATAATATTTTTAATATATTGAATAAATTAAGATATTTATTTTTATTTTCTTTGAATAATGTCTTCATATTCCTCAATCACATATGTATTGATTTTTCTTTATAATTTTTTATCTGCTTATTGAAATTTAAAAAAAATATATATGATTTTTCTAATCTTTATTCTTTATGCATTAAAAAAATTACATTTTTTATTATTTTTGTGCAAGCTATGTGGTGTACACACTCAAAAATCCAATTTTCAAAATGCATTCACTTTGAAAAATCACACAAAAAAAATCAATAAAAAATATGAAAAAATACACTTGTAGTACTTACTTTTAACTATATTTCTACCAACCAATTTTTAAAAATACTAAATGCAATAGAAAAAAGGGGGTGCACACCAGACACTATGTTATATTTTAGTGAGAAAAACAAGAACACTTTTGTTTGCATACAACCTTTCACCCTCTTAATCTTAACCATTTTTTAAAAACTTGAGTAGTGTATAAACTAGATTTGAAGTACAACAGTTCTTGTTCTTATTGTATCTTCAAATTTTGAGTGCATGCATCTCAAATTACTCAACTAGGTTCAAGTTTAGTTGATTTTAGGAAATAAGTGACCACTTTTGACCCCCTTTTGTACACCATTTCCATGCACTTACCCTAAAATTGTAAATAAAATATAGAGAAAAACAAAATCAAGCAAGAAGAACAAAGGAAATAAAATCACTATCATGAATCGTACAAAAGTAGGATTTTTATTAGATAAATGGATGAAAAATCTCACAACCGTATGGTACTTGATGTTGAGAAACAAGTACAGATACATACGTTGACTATAGGAGAATGGAATATATTTTAGATTGTTACACAACAAGTGCATGACTAAATTTAAAAGGAAGAGAGCACCCAATATTTGACTATTGATAAACTAGACAAGATGGATTGTAGTTGGTCTTCACACTAGGAGTAGTTGGGTAGTTGGGTAGTTGGTAAGTGGCAAGTTAACCATCTCCCAAGGCTCCTTGCTACCAATCTAAATTTAGATTGACATTTAATTACAGTGAAAAATAACACAAAACACCCAAGAATGCAATCCCTACATCAAGTGCCCTTTTCAAAATGTAGTTATGCCTACTCCACCACTATTTATGACTCTTGAAGATCATGAAGTTGAAAATGAAACCTACTATGACCCATGAGATGAAATTGGCAACATTTACTAATGGCATAATTATAGCGGCTCCAATTAGAACTAGCATGTTGATTAATTGAATCCATTTTACTTTGGGGAACATTTTATCTATTCCTTATCTCAAGTCAAATCTATGGACATAGAAATGAACAAGGTTCATTTTTGTGGCATGGAAATGACCCTCTAATTTCTAAATTCATATTTATTTTGGGCCCAACCTAACTCCCTTACTACTAACCATTATGTTAGAAATGAAGGTACAAACTACATAACAGAAATCTGATTCAAACCTTATTAATGTCCTCTAAATAATGTAAAATCAATGGAGATTGCAACATAAATAAAACCCACTACAAAGAAATAACATGCATTAAGAATTGAACACATAACACAGTATGTAATGTGGAGAATGTTGGAACAATGCAAATAACTGAGAGGGGGGGTGAATCAATTATTTTATAACTTTAGTCTTTCTTTTTTTTTTGATTCATAAACTTGATTATTTGTATTGATATGGAGTGAAAATATACACACAGGTGCCTATAAGCCATTTACCTGTGGATTTCAAAAAACATACTGACCAGGCCCATTCTAATATGCCAAGTATAAATTTTGTCCAAAGCCAAAACCAACTAACTGATAACATAGACACAACTATAGACTGTCTTCCTACTGAGACTAACTATACAGGGCCGTGGCCGGTAATGATCGAGCACTTAGAGTAGGTCAAACTCCCTAACCATTGATTGGAGCTTGCCTACCCAATCCTTTTCCCCAGTGTCTCTGTCCTCAGCCAGCAAATCGTGAAGGATACCATATACCTGAAGAACGCGAGTCTAGTGCTCTATCAGTGCCATTCCCTTCAGGTCAAACAAGAGGGGAAAAACCTTCAATACCGCCAAAGGATCCTGTGGTGCCATGATGTCCTTTGGGTGCGGGATTCCCGCCCCAGGGATGACTGCACTGAGAATGTGGCCCAAGCCGCCAAGGAATTCTGGCTTAAATATCTTCAACATCAGACCTTTCACCGCCTCCTTTGACACTCCTGCATCCAGAATGGAGGCTAAGAAACAGGAAGAGACATGAGTGTCGACCCTATAGAATTCCTTGACCGCCAGGAAATCCTTCCCCAGAATAATCTTCACTACCGGGAGTAGCAGCCCTTCATGCCTCCGCATTATGTGTTTGAGTCGCTGATTCGTTATGATGCCTTTAAAGGCCATCTGTCAGACAGAGCTCTCTAGCTGGAGAGGAGTTGCTAGGCCCATGTTTAGCAGGCCATGACTCGTGATCTTTGCTATGTAGCCGGAGCCTCCTTCCATTGAACTATGCAAACAACACCGCCATCGTTTTACCTACTCAGGCTGTCTTAAATGGAAGAGACGTAAGCCTTCTGGAGGCTTCTATGCCATTCCCACACCACTGTCTGCATTCATTTCGAAGCATGGAATGAATCTGACAGAGTTGGAGCATGAGACCTGTCCTCACACCGTAACCATACTCCGAAGGGATGATATGCCATTATGATGGCATAAGGTTTCGACCCATCCTTGAAAACGTGGATTGGGTGCCCACCCAACCACCCATAGACCCAACCCACTTATGCGGAGGAATCAAAGAATTTGACTCGGACTCCATCCACCCCCTGATTAGAAAGGGAATCAGCTTCTGAGTTGGCCTCTCTAAAGATATGATTGATAGTAGTCATCTCAAACTGATCTAGTAAGCTTAGAGCTATTTCCAATTTTGCTCCAAGTTTCCAATTAATCAATCTCCTTGACCGAAGGCCATTGATTACCACAAGGGAGTCTCCCTCAATTGCCACTTTCTGAAGCTTGAGTTCATGACATAGCCCTAAGCCAAGGATTAAAGCTTCCAGTTCCACTTCATTATTTGAGCCAATTGTTAGTGGCTCTGCTAAGCTACCCATTGATTTGCCTTCCTAATTTCTAATGATGCACCCAACACCTGATCTTCCAGGGTTCCCACAAGACACACCATCAAAGTTTAGTTTATGCTAGCCATGTTCCGGCGGGGCCTATTTGGCAAGTTTCCTTCTGAGAGCTGTTTGTTGATTGCTTTCCAAATTGATCGGTGGCACTTTAATACCCATCCAGCCTTGTTTCATCAGGGCGTCCCAGAATGAAAATACCTACTGAGAAGGTTTTGATTCGCTTAGTTTGGAGTTGAAGACCTCAACTATACTACTTTCCACTTTATTGAGAAAGGAGAGCAGAGGCATTTCTTTGTCCTAAAAAAGTCTCTAATTTCTTTCCTTCCAAAGCTCCCAGATCAACAGAGAAGGACTGATGGACCACAACCTGTGATAGGCTGCTTTCTTGTTCACGCTTGGCCAGCTCATGAGCCACTCAGGCAGGACCTTAGGTAATGCAGATTTCCAATGTAGTTTGTTCATTAACCAAATCCAACACTGATTGGTGAATGGACAGTTTAAAAAGAGATGATCGCCATCTTCTGAGGCTTCTCTGCACAAACAACATCTTGAGGGCCCCTGGATTCTAAGTTTGGCTAACCTATCAGCAGTTAGGGCTCTACCTTGTGAAGCTATCCAGAGGAACACCCCTGCCTTTGGAAGACAATGAGGGTTCCAACACAAATCCCTTGGGATAGCAAAAGCTGCCTCATGATGTTTCGAAAGTTTTCAATAGCCTTTTTTGACACTGTATACTCTGTTTGGGGACCCCGTCCACTGAAGCCTATCCTAGCCATGCCTATAGCTGATCCTCCTTTCTGCTAGAATCCTATCAAAGGTTACTACTTCGTCCTACCTTAAGCTAAGATTGATAGGACTCCTCCAATTGACTGTGAGCATACCATTGAGATAGAATGGCGCTAAATAGTCTCTTACCTTATCCCCCCATGCCTGTTTTGTAACCCTCTTGACATTTATCAATTCCTCTTTGGCAGCCAGTTTAGAGAAACCTTGCCAAGAGTCTTCCCAGAAATCTGCCATATCCCCACTCTTGATTTCCCAAGAAAGGTGATCGGAGATAAGATTTCTACAACTGTGAATGAAATTCCAAATTCTGGAGCCAGAGGGGAGCTCTCTTTAAGTGAAAATACTCTTCTCTTCTGCATCCAAATATTTGGCACGGACAATTTGCACCCATTTGAGGTCTTGGATGGAAAAGATTAACCATACCAGTTTGGCTCCAAGGGCTTTATTTTGGAGCAAGAGGTTTTTCACTCCCATTCCATTATTTTGTTTTGATTCACAAATTTGTTTCCACTTAATCAGCGGAAACTTGAATTGTTCCAACGATCCCTGCCAAAGAAAGGTCTTCATTTTCTTATTCAGTGCTTTACTTGCTGTTCTTGATAGAGGAAGGCAGGACAATAAGTAAGTCGGCAGGGTGGAGATTACTGATCTCAGTTTTGTAAGTTTACCTGCCTAGGATAGCCAATTATTTTTCCATGAGGCTGCCGTCACTCTAACTTTTTCAATCAGACTGTTCCATGTGGTGCTCGGACGGAGCCCTTTATCCAATGGAATCCCCAAATATTTGCAGGGAAGCGACCCTTTCCTGAAGCCAAGAAGTCTCAAAATCTAACCTTCCGTCCTAGTTGTTGTGTTGAAGAAAAAGACTTCTGACTTTTCATGGCTGACCTCTTGACCAGAGGCAGTTGCATATTTTAGAAGAATTGATTTGAAGTTACGGGCTTCCCTGGTGTGGACTTCCCCAAATAACAAGGTGTCATCTGCAAACTGCTGATAAGTGACGTTCAGGACCCCTCCTGTGACTTGGATGTCAGAAATCTCCTTAAGTTCTGGGCTCTGGAGATTGATCTTCCTAGAGCTTCAGCCATTAGGATAAAAAGAAAGGGAGATATTGGATCCCCCTGTCTTAGCCCATGTGAGATGTTGAAAAAACCTTCAGGAGAACCATTCACTAGTATTGAGAAACATGGGCTTGCAATCCAAGAAAAGATCTAGTCTAGCCAAATTTTGCTGAAGCCAAAACCTTCCAGCACTTTAAACAAGAAGCACCAATTTACACAGTCATATGCTTTTTTAATGTCTAGTTTTATAAACATAGCTTGCTTTCTCAGCACCTGAACTGAATGAATAGCCTCCTGTGCTATTATTACCCATATAGGATAGATCTTTTGGCTACGAACCCTGTCTGTTCTTCTAAGATCACATCTGGGAGAAGAGTTTTTAACCTGTTGGCCATTGTTTTGGCTAAGATTTTGTAGAGGGTATTGCAAAGAGAAATAGGCCTAAAATCATCCAGTAGTTCAGGCTTTTCTTTTTTGGAACTAAAGCTATGAAGGAATTGTTTATTTCTTTAAAGAGCTGACTAGAGGTTCTGGATTCCTCTAAATCCTCCATCAAATCTTTCCTGATTATGTCCCAACATTTTTGGAAGAACCTTGCGGGGAATCCATCTGGTCCTGGTGCTTTGTCTGGGTGTAGTTGGAAGAGGGCAGACTTCACTTCCTCTTCTGAGAATTCTCTGGTTAGCATATCGTTCTGAGCTTCTGTTACCAGATTGGGGATGTTGCCCACTAGCTCCTATTGGGCGGAGAGGTTAGAACTTCCTCTTCATTAAGCAAGTTCTGAAAATGCACTACCACAGCTTGTTTTACCTCTTCCACGCCCTCCAATAAAGTGCCATCTTTGTCTCTTACCCTTGTTATTCTGTTAACTTCTCTTCTTGCTTTTGTTACAGTATGGAAGTATTTAGTATTTCTATCGCCAGCAGAGAGCCAAACTTCTCGCGACTTTTGTCTCCAAAATGTTTCTTCCTTGGAGAGAATATCATTTAGTTTTGCCAATAGAGATTTTTCTTCTAAGTAACTTTGATTGTCCATTCCTTCCCTGATAATCTTCTCTGAGAGGATTTTCAATTCTAATTCATATTGTCTCTTCTTTGCAAAAATATTTTTGAAGATGTTTATATTCCAATCTTTTAGATTCTGCTTGATAACTTTCAACTTGACTGCAAATCTAAACATTTTGGTCCCATCTGGGTGTGTGGTATTCCACCATTGTTTGATCAGGTTGAAGAAGTCCTTATGCTCATACCACATATTTTCAAACTTGAAAGGGATTCTCGAAGGATCCCTTTCGCCCTTGATTTCCAAACAAATTGGATTATGATCTGACCCTAGAAGAGGAAGCAGCTGATTGTCAAGGGTGAAGGGAAAACTGCGGAGGTCACCTTTGAATAGGAATCTGTCCAACTTCTCAGCTATATTATAGAACCCCAACCTTCTATTAGTCCAAGTGAACTGCCCACCCCCCATCTGAATGTCGTAGAGCTCATTCCTTTCCACAAAATTTTTGAAGTCCAGCTGAGACTGGAGCTTCCTTCCTACTCCCCCTTTCTTATCTCCTTGTGATAAAATTGCATTGAAATCCCCACCAAGGATGCAGAGCTCATCTCCCGGAAGCTTGCAGACTATGTCCAATGCAGCCCATAAAGTTCTTTTTTGACTGGGATTATTCGGTCCATAAACATTAATCAACACAAAACTTAGATTCGAGGCTAGACTCCTTACCTTGCATGCTTGCCACAAATTGCTTGAGGCCACTTCTTCAACCAGAACCGATTGAGGTTTCCATAAGGTTAACAAACCTCCTAAGGCTCATTCCGAGTTGACTCCGCAAAGTTTCCAGCTTTTCAATTTCTTACCTAGGTTTGCCCTTTCTTGATCCCCAATTTTAGATTCTTGAATCAAACAAATGTCTGGCTGTTGAGCTAACAGATGTTGCTGAAGCAAACATCTTTTGTTAGGGGCATTTAAGCCCCTAATGTTCCAAGTTATGATTTTCATTGCTGTTCAGGAAGGGTATTTCCCTTCCCTACTTTCAGCATAGTTGCAATTTTTAGTTGACCCAACGCTTCCCCATCCCATTTTAGCTTCTCCTTATTTGGAATTCGTCCTTTTCCCCTGTGTTCTCTACAATCTGGCAAAGTTTTAGTTGGTTCCTTGGCTCTCAATCCAAGTGCCCCTTGTTCAGAGGGTTTTATGGTGGAGATGTTCAAGATTTTTCCCTCTATATCCATAGAGACTGCCTTTCTTGCCAACTCTAACTCTTGATCTACCATCCAATCATCCTCTTCAAAGTTCTCAATGTCAATTTCTCCATTTTTGGCTGCATTGGCCAGATCAACCAATTCATTACCCACATTAATGAGAGAATCTAGATCTTCCTTACTTACCTTATTGCCAATCATCTCAATAACATGAGACAGTTGTTGATCTAAAGACTTGATGCTCTGGTTGTCTTCCAATCTCTGCCCTAATTTTGATTCCGCTTGTGGTGCTGCTTCTGGGGAAAGGGGGAGACCTTCTTCATCGAAGACTTGATCATTCTCCACAAAGGGGGAAACCTGCTTATTTGAAGATTGCTTTGAATGATCCCCTAGAAGATTATCACTTTTCCATCCTAGGATTTTGACTAATGTGTCTGTGGTGCGGGGGTTGAGAATCAGGCTCTGTGTCCAAATGCCTAGGCCCGACGAAATCTTCATTTCTCTGGGGGATCTGCGGTTAGGGGGGTTCTCGATGCATAACCTGACAAATGAACTAGACCCATTTGGGCTGGACCTTTCTTCGGTACACAAAAAAGAACCTATGCCATTTCCAATTTCTTCCAAGATCCTAGGATCCCAATATTCAAGGGGGAGATTAGGCAGGATATACCAATCTTGAATTTTTTCCATTCGATGCGAAGTTAGATCAAACCCTACCATCCAACGGCTAATGTAGAAGCCACAGCCATCCAAAATCCAGACCCCTTCCTCTATTTGTGCTCTTATGGCCTCCGAGGGGCAAATGATCACAAAAAATCCGTTCTCCAACCGTTTGAATTCCAAATCCTTCCCCCATTTGCTGCACCACCAAGATTCCAAACTCTGCCAATTTAAATTTTCCCCATGCCATTTAATAATTAATGCCCTATTTTCCAATTTTGACACTTGGTCCTAAATTTGATTTGCATTGAGGGTTACCATTAATTCTTCGCTTCTATCTTCTTCCCTCCTTCTAGGTATTTGATTTCTAGGTTGCAAATTTTGCCTTTGAAAATCCCTTTGTTGATAGACCCCTCTAGGGTTTCGCCCCCTTCGCTAGTGCACATTCAAGTTTCTTTGTTGAAAAGATTCATTTTGTCTATGATTCCACTGCCTTTGCTGTCGAAAACCTCTGTTATGATAGTGTCGCCTGCCCTGTGGAACCCAATCATCGTGCCTACTCCATGGTTCTTCTCCCTAATGAAAGAGGTGGGGATCTGCGTTGGGACCCCTTCTGGCCCTGGTTTCTCTAACCTGTCTATTCTCCCTTTGAGGGAACCTTCCCATTAATCTCTGTTCCTCGAAGCTTCCTGCCATCCCTGCACATTGCCATTCTAGACTATGTTGCTCTGCATAATTTCACGCCATCGTCTTTTCACATAACTTTAGTCTTTCTTGCTTTCTTTTCTTATCTTAACATTTAGTGCTCTATCAAAACATGGAAGCAAAGACAATCATAAGAACTAAAAAATAAAATCAACACATAACACAAGGATTTTTATGTGGAAACCCTGTTAAGGGAAAAACCACAAGGTGACTAACCCAAGATTGTATTCTCTGTTAAAAGAATAAGGAGTAAAAATTTGGCACTTGCCAATTAGGGCTCACTACCCGAGCACACTGCTCACAAGAGGCACACTACCTACAAGAGACTCACTATCTACAGAACTTATAGAAGATAATCAAGTGTTTGAACTAATAAGAAGCATCTACAAATGCAAGAGTTTAGTTCTAGTTAGGCACAATATACTGATCTGATGCACATTATTCTTCCTCTATTCAATGTTGTTGCTCAGTCACATACTAGACTTGAATTGCTGTTCTCACACTTATCCCTGCTTTTCTTCGCACCTTATTTCTTCATATCTTCAACACACACACACACTTACATGATGGAATCCATCTGGTATATATATCCGCATCAAGGATTTTCATCAACTTTCTAGTCGGCAACAAGAACACTCAAGATATTTGCAAGTTATTGATCTGTCAGCTGAATCCATGCTTGATTTGTGATGGGTATCAAAAACATAGGCATAGAAGTCATAAATCATGTCGGATAAAAATGTATAATATCATAGATTACTTGATCAGGACCTTTTACACATCTAGATTGAAGTCTAATACTCTGCCGGTCAGTTCTTCCTCTATCTTCCCTGCCTGATTGGAACCCAACACTCAGATGCTCATATCTTTTTCTCACTTTATCACCAAAGGCTAAATCTTTGGAATACAATATTCATGATACGGCTCTTGACTTGTCCAAGATTGTGACTTACTGAGTTACACCATCTAAGAGATCCAGACCTGATTGTCGAACCTTGTTACATACTTTGTTCTTGTTCACCGGACCAAAACAATCTTCAATCTAACTTCTGGTATAGGCATACTATGTATTGTGGATGTGTGTGATAGACTTTGTTGCCATCAATGACAACACTTATGAAGCCACACAGTGTCTCTTGCCAATAATCTCCCCCTTTGGTATTGATGGCAACACTTAGTGAAAAATGGCTAAGTGTCGCAGTAACTCCCCCTTAGCTGATGCTCTGTCTTTTGTACTATTTTACCAGAGCTCCCCCTTAGTTGGATTTCACATTTTTCACTACTCTTCACTCCCCCTTTGACATCAATGGCAAAGGGCAGAATCCACATACCAAAATTTTGCAAAAATTATTCTATACATGGCTGCATAAGTATATATAAATCATATGTTATACTTACATATACTTAAGTATATCCGCAAAAGTAGTCTTCAGCTATACAAATTCTGTGGCCCAGCACTGCTTCATCCTATCCAAAATGGAGATGTGACCACTCAACAAAAATGCATATGCTTCATCCGTTTTTAAATCTGCTGGATCACTGGTCCAGGCTGTGGTCTAAGCATCTGTCAAGGCCTCATGCATTGCCTCTAGTTTAGGGATAATTATTCCTCTGAGTTCACCCATTCTATTCATTATGTTCTTCTTTTATTTGCCTAGTCTATTTATTTTGTTTATTATAACAATAGCCTTGCATTCTTGATTCATTAAAGAGGAGGAAAGAGGGTCAAAATTCTGAACTAGGCTTGATAGTTTTTCTTCTTGTTCTTTTACTTTCTCCTCAATATCTTTTGTCACTTTAGGCCAAGTCAGACAAAATTTGAATAGGTCCCCACCATATTTGAGAGCATTTTCAAGGCTCTTTATTCCAATATCTAGAGTTATCCTATCATTTGCAATAAGTCCTTGCACCTCAGTGAATCTTTTCCCCAAAAACTCCTTTCAGACCTTTGCTTCTGCTGATTTCTCTAGAGATTCAAAATGAGTGTTAATAGAATTTACTAAGTTTTTCAAGTTACCAGATGGTGAGGCCAACGGATCCTTTTGATAGGATGGCATGATCTTCTCTAGCATCCCAGATGCAATCTCCAACAGTTCACAGTCCTCCATGTGACATTTCAAGAGTTTTTCTTTTGCTTTGGCTTGAGCAAAAGATGCTATTTTCATTGCCTGAACTAGGGAGAGAGAGTCAAAATTTAGTGGTCCTTGAAATAGCTCAGGTTCATCCATCTCCATCATTTCTTTGTCTAAGAAGTTCTTCACTATCTCTGTAGTGTCTCTTGTTGGAGATTGAGAATTCTTTGAAATATCAGAAGAGTCATCATTAGTCTTTTCAACTTGTTCTTCTTTTCCCTTAACCTCTTCTTCTTGAATCTTCTTCTCCTCTCTTCTAGCTTCTCCTTCGGCTTCAGAGTCTAGAATGTTTGTCATAGCTGCAGTGGGATCCAAAGGAGAGATGTCACCTGTGTTTACTGCTTCATGAACTTTCTCTTTCGGAATAGAGGAATCTAAGTCCTCAGACTTCTCTTCATTTATTTTCTTTAATCCTTCTACATCCTTGTCAAAAAATTCTTCATTGATTACATTTAATCCTTCAACATCTATTGTAGAAGGTTCTTCGTCTGTTTCCTCTGCAATAGGAAGATTGAATCTCTTCAAAGCATTTTGGAGGATATATTTTGTTTCACTTGCTACTTGGTTAGTTTCTCCAAGCATGACTTTATTCATTCTCACCTTACTCTGAAACTCATCCTTGCAGTCCTTGAAAATCATGTCCATTTGTTTTGGAGTGATAGAAGGGTAAATCTGAATCATTATTTTCTCCTAAATTTCTAAGTCTTTAACCATTGCATTCTCTTTTCTCAGCTCAAGTACCTTTTCTAGGCTCTTAGGAATCAATGATATAATTTCAATGAAAGCTTTATTGTAAATGTTCAAGTACTTGATAGTAGTCTCTTCTAGAATTCTCTTGTCGGCATCACTATATGCATCATAGAACTCAGTCACCAGCTACAAGTTTCCATCCACAGTAACTGCCTTGATGATGTCATCAATGGAAAGAGTGGACTTTTCAACAAATTCCTCTACCTTCTCTTCCTCATTTATGCTAGCATAGAACTTTCTAGATGTTCTCTTCTTCTTCATTTTCTTGATTTCTTCATCTGATTCTATTTCTTCATCATCCTTATGGCTTGTATATGTTCTTGAGGCTTTAGTCTTCATTCTTTTTTCACTTTTGCTGGATGGCTTGACTTTCGGTTTAGTAGCCTTTGTGCTTTTAGGAGTGATAGGTACAAAGCTCTTGGAAGATCTAGTTTGGGAGGAGGCTTGCACCAAAACATTTCCTTTCTTTGCTTCTTGTCTCTCTTTCTTAGCCTTCTCCATTTTATCTCTATTTGCATCTATAGCCTCCTTTGATAAGCCAAATCTTTTGGTAATTTCTTCAACTTCCCTTCTTACTTTCCTCTTCATCTCTGGTTGTCTTAACTCAACATGTATTTTTATACTTAGCTCTTGAAAGGTGCCAAACCTTTCTACTTCAGTGTCCTTAGGCTAGCTCAGTAGGTGTTGAATGTGTAGCTCCAAGAATTTTTCATCGACCTCATATCCCATAGGCATTATCCACATAGTTCTCAGCTCAACTATCTCCATTAGGCATTGATCAATGTCAACCATAAAGTACACTGTCCTTGTATTTCTCAACTATGGACTATGATATTCTCTCTCTGGCTTGCATCATGCTCTGGAAGTTCTTGAAGTAACCCCAGAGAGTTGTGTTTTGGGCTTGAGCATCACCAAGTCCATACATGTAATCTCTGATCTAAATTACAATGGGTTTGTCATTTTGCCAAACCCAGCCATTTGATCCAGGTAGCTCATTCATATAATAGAAGAACATACAAAGTACTAGACTGCCATATTTAAAAGAATTTTTCTTATCCTTTTTTATCTTCTGCAAGTTCTCCAACAGCTAATTTAGAAGAAGCTCACATGGATCATAATTTGCATCTTCCCTCAACATCTGATATGCAGCATAGATTGTTGTACCAGACACATAATTCTCTCTACTCGAATGATAGATTTTGTAGCTGATTATCATTGAGGCAAACTTGACATCTGGATCTGTGATATCATCTATGGTCATTGCTCTTTTGTCAAATTTAGATCTGGTGGCTTCAGTTACTGTTTGGTTCTTCATAGATTTAAGTGCAGGTAACCCACCAGATGAATGCAGTCCGGTCATTGCCCTGATGGCATCTTTAGTTATCTTGAATGGCCTCATTAGCCACATAAAATTACCATGCATCCTACTTAGAACATACTGGACTCAATCATCTTCTACAAAACATGGAAAATGTATGCAATGTCCAAAGTGTTTGTCCTAGAGGGCCTTGAATTTAGGTTTGAGTTCAAAGTTCTCATCTATTAAGTGTTTGTGATAAATGTCCATCGATTTTGAGTCTCCAAATTCTTCAATGTTGGCATGGATATAAACCCTAACATCTTCTACATGCAACACTCCATCTGGAATGCTAGAAAATGCCCCTAAGGGATCAACTTCTAGAGATTTGTAAGGGTGTTTCTTGAATTTAGGTCTCGGCCTATCAGAAATATTGACAACCATTGGAGTAGCCATTTTGCAAGAGATTTAGAGAGAGATTTTCAGAATGGAAGTACCTTTTCACGCTTTAGGGTTTGAAGCAGGAGCCGGAATGAATCACTGGTTGAATTTGATTTTCAATTGATCTTGAGTGAATTGCAAAATCTTCTTTGCAAAGCTCTTCTTTTCTTCTTCGTGAGTGCAAGTGTGTAAATAATGAGTGAAAGAACCTTTTTATCCTTGTGCAAAACCTTAATTTCTTTTTGTAATAAATGCACAACTTAAGTTATTCGGTTGTCCTGTTTTGAGAGAGATCTTCTTAAATCACTATGCCAAACTTAGAATCATTGTTAGTGAGGATTGACAATGTATCTTCTTTTATTCAATCATGCCATGGGTCTGTAGATCAAAGCATTTCAATTTTGAATCATACCGGATCTCTCTATGAAATTCTGCTTTACCGGATAATTGTCGGAACCAGATTAACTTGAGTGGTTATAAATCTTGCAAAACTCCATGCAGATCTTTCACATTTTGACTTAAGGTTATTTGGAGGTTTTTCTGAGAACTCTTTAATCCGCAGTGTCATATGTTTACTCAATGTGCTGAATTTAGGCACTAGCTGACTGACTAGGGGAAATTGTTTTTCTCTATGACTCCCCCTGAGCCAGAGCTCACCTTTTTAGTTTCCAGAAGGAATATCAGCACCGGATTTCAGTGTGGATCCATCCCTAATATTTTCTGCACTCTTCTTTACCCAAATCTTTCTCATCTCCTTTTGAACTTCATCCACATTCACTTTACCTTTGCCCTTATCTTGTTTCTGATCATGTTCCACCAGACCTTTTCTATCCTGATTTCTGCTTTTGCAAAATTTGGCAATATGACCAGATCTATTGCAATTTTAACATACAACATTTCTTTGCTTATTTGATTGATATCCTCTTGATCTGCATTGATTAGAGATATGTCCCATTCTATTGCATGCAAAGCATCTACCATTGAATGAATTGTTTATTTGCATATTTCTTCATTCATGAGTTTTGTGACCATACCTTTTGCAATTAAAACATTATTCAGAGAGGGATGGATTATTCTGATTCATTCTTCTCCTACACTAAGTTGCTTTATGACTAAAATTGTTGCAATTGAAGCAGTATCCATTGAAGGATGGATATCTTTGGGCATTTGGTTGCCTTACCGGAGGTCTTCTAGGCCTGTTTCTTTAATTTCCTAATCTAAAGTTCTTCTAACCAGATTCAGAGCTTTCACCTTTCTCATATCCCAAGCCACACTTATCATCTACCCTCTTTTGGCTTTCAAGAAGAACTTCAAGTTGGGTTGAGCTTATCTTAAATTTTTCTTTGTATTCATTTGTAGTTTGAAGATCTTGTTTAAGAGTGTCTATCTGATTCTCAAGTTGTTCTTCATTGTCTCTAGCTTAGATTCAAGATCAGATTCAAGATGCCTAATTATTCTGTCCATTTTGTGGTAGTCCTCTGTTTTCTCCTTGAGGGATTGTTTTAGATTATCTTCAATCTTTCTTTTTTCTTCAATCTCTTGGGTGAATCTCATAACCCCTGATTCTATTTCATGCCTTACCATAATGACTTCTTTTGACAGCTTCTCACATAGCTTATTTTTCTCATTCAGATCTTCATTAGTATCATTGACTTCACTCTGATTGGCTAATTTTTGAAGTAGTTCCTTTCTCTTTTTCATAGAAATACTAAGTTTTTCTTTTAGCTCATTTATGAATTCATCAGCTTGTTTGAGTCTTTCTCTCAAATTATTGACTTCAGAGTGGGATTGTTCAAGATCATCTAGGGTAGACTGAAGTTATTCCTTCATACCATATGTACCCATTAAGATTCCTAGATCTTCCTCAAGCTGTTAGGCTTTGTTCAGAGGAACTTGGCTCTAATACTAATTGTTGGAACAATGCAAATAACTAAGATGGGGGTTGAATCAATTATTTTATAACTTTAGTCTTTTTGCTTTCTTTTCTTATCTTAACATTTAGTGCTCTATCAAAACATGGAAGCAAAGACAATCATAAGAACTAAAAAATGAAATCAACCCATAACACAAGAATTTTTACGTGGAAACCCCATTAAGGGAAAAACTACGGGGTGACTAACCCAAGATTGTATTCTCTATTAAATGAATAAGGAGTACAAATTTGGCACTTGCCAATTAGGGCTCACTACCCGAGCACACTGCTCACAAGAGGCACACTGCCTACAAGAGACTCACTGTCTACAAAACTTACAGAAAATAATCAAGTGCCTACAAGAGACTCACTGTCTACAAAACTTACAGAAGATAATCAAGTGTTTGAACAAATGAGAAGAATCTACAAATGCAATAGTTCAGTTCTGGTTAGGCACAATATACTAAAATGATGCACTTCATTCTTCCTCTATTCAATGTTGTTGTTCAGTCACATACCGGACTTGAATTGTTATTCTCACACTTATCCCTACTTTTCTTTGTTGGTAGGTGGCGACTGATCAGGAAAGTACTGTACACTAGCCATGTATCCTCGCCAGGGTTCAGACTGACATAAAAAACTCTATTTTGTAACTGACATAAGGCTTGATAAAAGCAGCTAAGAGTTAGGGTTTTTTGATATATTGTATTATAGCATTTGCAACGGTATTGAGTTGCAGGGATTACTAGTTGTAATCAGTTTGATTTACTGGATAATAATATTGGACTTTCTATTGGTGGATGTAGCCCAAGTTTGGGTGAACCACATTAAAACTTATCTCTTGCTGTTATTATTTCTGTGTATTTTTCATTCCTTTGTTTAATCTTTATTTGCATTTAATTGATATCTTCTGTCGGCTAACCCTAACAAGTGGTATTAGAGCAGGTTGTGTTTAATTATCATCTGCAAGAAGGTCTCACGGTTGAGTGGGAGCAATGGCGGATGAGGGTAACTTGAAGGTTGATAAATTCAATGGACAGAACTATCAGTTATGGAAGATGCAAATGGAGGATTACCTCTATCAAAAGGATTTATGGATTCTGTTCGAAGGAGTAGCCAAGAAACTGGCAACAATGAGTGATGAGGATTATAATCTTTTTGACAGAAAGGCACTAGGAACCATTTGGTTGTGCCTGCCACCATCGGTGGCATTCAATATAACAGAAGTGAAGACAATAGATGGTCTGATGAAAGCTTTGGCTAAATTGTATAAAAAACCCTCAGTCTCAAATAAGGTATTTCTCATGAAGTGTTTGTTTAATCTGAAAATGGTTGAAGGTGGATATGTGATAAATCATTTAAATGAATTTAATACGATTGTCAGTCAATTGACTTCTGTAAATATAAAATTTGATGAAGAAGTTAGAGTTCTCTTGATATTATGTTCATTGCCTGAAAGATGGAATAGTTTGGTAATGGCAGTTAGTAACTCTATTTTTGGTTCAAATACCCTGAAATTTGATGATGTTGTTGGTGTTATTCTGAGTGAGAGAATTTGTAGGAAAAGCTCAAGTGGATCCACATCAGGCAATGTTTTGAATGCAGAAAGCAGGGACAGATCAAAGGAGAGAGGAAAAGGTTCTGGAGGTCATGGGAAGTTACAAGGAAAATCAAAGGATAAGAGATCCCAAACCAGAGGACAGAAGGATTGCTGGTACTATGGGAAACTAGGTCATCTTAAGAAAGATTACTGGTCTCAGAAAAATAAAGGAGACAAACAAGAAGGCAATAAGGAAGCAAATGTGGTAAGTAATAAATCTGAAGATGATGCTTTGATTCTTTCCCTAGATAATGTTGATGATTCATGAGTTTTAGATTCAGGGGCCTTATTTCATGCTACGCCCCATAGAAGTTATTTTCTTGATTATGTCCAAGGGGATTTTGGGCTGGTTTATTTGGGAGATAACAAACCCTGTCAGATTGTTGGAAAGGGAAGAATCAAGATTAAGTTACAGAATGGGAATCATTGGCTACTGCAAGATGTAAGGCACGTTCCAAGGCTTAGTAGGAATTTAATTTCAGCAGGGCAACTAGCTAAAGAAGGTTGCATCATTACATTTACTGATAAAAATTGGAAGGTTTCAAAAGGTGCCTTAATAGTAGCAAAAGGTGTGAAAGTAGGCACCTTATATCTTTGTACAGATCATACTGTTCCTTCTACTTTAGCTATTGCAGAGAAAAAACAATTAGGTTTAGGAATAGTTATTGCAGGTTTGCAAGAAGAGACTAAAACAGTTGCTGCAAGTTTTGAGACAACATTGTGGCATAATGGACTTGGGCATATGAGTGAAAAAGGTATGAAGGTACTTCATTCTAAGAAAGTTTTACCAGGTCTGAAATATATTAATATAGATTTCTGTGAAAGTTGTGTGTATGGAAAACAAAAGAGAGTCAGTTTTCTCAAGGATGGGAAGCAAAAGAAAAATAAAAAGTTGGAGATTGTGCATACTAATAAATGGGGACCGGCTCAGGTATCTTCTCTCGGTGGCTCTCAATATTATGTTACATTCATAGATGATGCAACTAGGAAGGTATCGATTTATTTCCTTAGGTAGAAATCTAATGTATTTAAAATATTTAAGAAATGGAGAAACTTGGTTGAGAATGAGACATGTAAAAGATTAAAATATCTTAGATCTGATAATGGTGGTGAGTATTACAACAAAGAATTTGAGGATTATTGTTCATTTAATGGAATTCGTAGGTAGAAAATAGTTTTAGGGACTCCACAAGAAAATGGAGTGGGCAGAGGCTGTCAACATTGCTGTATATTTAATTAATAGAGGTCCTTCAGTTCCTTTGGGTTGTGGTATTCCAGAGGAAGCATAGACAGGTAAGAAGGTGAGTTATTTTTTTCTTAAAACCTTCGGATGTGAAGCATTTGCACATGTAGATTCTAAAAATAGAACCATGCTAGATGCAAAATCAAAAAAATATACCTTTGTTGGATATGGCATTGATGAATTTGGTTATAGGCTTTGAGATTTTGAAAATCAAAAAACTGTGAGAAGCATGGATGTTATATTCAATGAGAAGGTGTTGTACAAAGATCAGTTGCAGCAGCATGAGAAAAAAGAAAAAGATTATGTGGTGCTGGATGATACTCCAAATAGTGACGTTCCAGTGGTTCCTTATGCTCTGCAACAACAACCAAAAATACCACAAACTCCAATGAATTTTAGACAATCAAGAAGGCTAAGTAGACCTCCTGAAAGGTTTTCTTCCTCTTTGTATTCTATTTTGTTAACAGATGCTGGTGAACTAGAAGGGTATAATGAAGCTATGTAGGTGGATACATAGGTTCAGTGGGAGCTTGCAATGAAAGAAGAAATGGACTCCTTACTGAAAAATCAAACTTGGGAATTATGTAAGTTGCCTGTATGTAAAAAGGTTTTACCAAACAAATGGGTTTATAGGCTGAAAGAGGAAGATGGAGGTAAGAAAATATTTAAAGCCAAGTTAGTTGTAAAAGGATTTGCACAGAAAAAGGGTATTGATTTTGATGAGATATTTTCCCCAGTTGTCGAGATGACTTCTATTCGTACTGTCTTAAGTATTGTGGCTACTGAAGATTTGCATTTGGAACAGTTAGATGTGAAAACTGCCTTTCTCCATAGTGATTTGGAGGAGGAGATATACATGGAACAACCCCAAGGATTTGAGGTCAAAGGTAAGGAGAAACTGGTGTGCAGATTGAAGAAGAGTTTGTATGGCCTAAAACAAGAACCTCAGCAATGGTATCTGAAATTTGATAGTTTTATGGTTGAGCAAGGCTACAGTCGGTGTAATTCTGACCATCTTGTTTATTTTAAGAGGTTGGATAATGACAGCTACATTATTTTATGTTTATAAGTTGATGACATGCTTGTAGCTGGGTCTAACATGGATCACATAAGAGAGTAAAAATAGCAGTTAGCACAGTCATTTGATATGAAGGATTTGGGGGCAACAAAACAAATCCTTGGTATGAAAATTTGCAGAGATAGGAAAAATAGAAAATTGACTTTATCTCAGGCTGCTTATGTTGAAAAGGTGTTACAGAGATTCCATATGGAGAATGCAAAAGATGTTAGCACACCTTTGCCTAGTCATTTGAAATTGACTAAGGAGATGTGTCCAAAGACACAAGAGGAGGAAGAAAAAATGTCCAAGGTACCATATGCTTCAGCTGTAGGAAGTTTAATGTATGCCATGGTATGCACGAGACCAGATATTGCACATGCTGTAGGAGTCGTCAATAGGTATATGAGTCATCTTGGATTGGAGCATTAGAGTGCGGTAAAATGGATTCTCAGATATTTGAGAGGTACATCCAATAAACACTTATGTTTTGGGGTCTCTAACACTGATTTAGCAGGTTATGTAGACTCAGATTTGGTAGGTGATATTGATAATAGGTGGATTACTACAGGTTATGTCTTTACTGTAGGTGGGATAGCAGTGAGTTGGATCTCATGGTTGTAAAAGGTGGTTACTTTATCCACCACAGAGGCAGAGTATGTAGCTGCAATAGAGGCGAGCGAGGAGATGATATGGTTACAATCTTTCATGGAAGAATTGGGCAAACAATAGGCTAACAGTTCTTTGTATACAGATAGTCAGAGTGCCATACATCTTGCAAAGAATTCTGCCTTGCATTCAAAGATCAAACACATGCAACTTTGAGGTATCACTTTATTCAGTCGGTGTTGGATAATAGACAGTTAAGGCTAGAAAAGATACATACAAATAAAAATTTAGCGGATATGTTTACAAAGGCAATGACAAGGGAGAAGCTAAGCTCCTCTTCAGCTTCGGTTGGTCTTCAAGATTGAAACAATAAAATCAGAACAATAGAGTCTAGGGTGCTTATTTCCAATAGGAGCTGCATGCGCAGCAGTGTCATCTAGGATTAGTCTCCAAGTGGGAGATTGTTTGGTGTGGAGCCTGATTAGTTTCCAAGTGGAAGATTGTTGGTAGGTGGCGACTGATCAGGAAAATACTGTACACTAGCTATGTATCCTCGATAGGGTTTGGGGGCGCAGCCCCTAAATTTTTTTTTTGACTGACATAAAAAAACCCTATTTTGTAACCAACATAAGGCTTGATAAAAGCGACTAAGGGTTAGGATTTTTTGATATATTGTATTGTAGCATTTGCAACAGTATTGAGTTGTAGGGATTGCTAGTTGAAATCGGTTTGATTTACTAGATAATAATAGTGGAATCTCTATTGGTGGATGTAGCCCAAGTTTGGGTGAACCACGTTAAAAGTTGTCTCTAGCTGTTATTATTTCTGTGTATTTTTCATTCCTCTGTTTAATCTTTATTTGCATTTAATTGATATCTTCTGCCGGTTAACCCTAACATTCTTCGCACCTTATTTATTCACATCTTCAACACACACACACTTACATGCTAGAATCCATCTGGTATATATATCCGCATCAAGGATTTTTATCAACTTTCCAATCGACAACAAGAACACTCAAGATATTTGCAAGTTATTGATCTGTCAGCTAAATCCATGCTTGATTTGTGATGCGTATCAAAAACATAGGCATAGAAGTCATAAATCATGTCGGCTAACAATGTATAATATCATAGATTGCTTGATCAGGACCTTTTACACATCCGGACTGAAGTCTGATACTCTACCGGTCAGTTCTTCCTCTGTCTGCCCTACTTGATTGGAACCCAACACTCAGATGCTCATATATTTTTCTCGCTTTATCACTGGAAGCTAAATCTTTGGAATATAGTAGTCATGATACCCCTCTTTACTTGTCCAAGACCGCAACTTACTGAGTTACACCATCTGAGAGATCTAGACCTGATTATCAGACCTTGTTATATACTCTGTTCTTGTTCACCGGACCAAAACAATCTTCAATCTGACTTCCAGTATAGGCATACTATGTACCGTGGATGTGTGTGATAGACTTTGTTGCCATCAATGACAACACTTATGAAGCCACATAGTGTCTCTTTCCAACAGAGAAAACTTTTTTGGGTAAAAACTCCACCAAGAAAAGAGGCTCTAAGTTGTATTATCTTCAAATATGAGATTACAATACATGCACTTCCTCTTCTTCTTTAGTCTTCAATCCAATGGCGCCTGCTACTCTCAACTCTGCTAAAAATGTAGTACAAATATCCTTATAAAAGGGGGTTGCCTTCTAAGGCAAGAAAACTGACATTATATCGCCCGTTAGATCTGTGACCTAATGATGAACAGTCTAGATTTACAATGATAAAATATAGATAAAATGTGGTTTCAGACGTGTTGCCCCCGAACCCCGATGGGGCTGCGGTCCCCAGACCCCTCGCCAGGGGGATGATCCCCTCAGATCCCTCACAGGGGGGGAACCACCCTGCGACCCCCTGTCATAGACTAATTAGCATCGGGTATCAGATATAAACATGTAGCTAAAACAAGATTGTTGCTAGTGAAACCTCTCATCCCTTATGAGTGATTTATAAATAATAATAGGAATAATAAATTACATAGGATTTACAAGGTTGATGGCACCTTAATCCTAACACATTACTTGTCAACTTGAGTGTGAAATGTGTTAATGAGTGTGGTAGGTATAAAAGGACAAACACTAATACACTTTTTGATCTGTCCATTGAATACATTTAAGATCCATAATCTAAAGTCCTAAAGTGCATTATATTAGCATTACACCAACTTACATCAACATCTACATTTAGTCACAGATTAGGGCATAATGCACGATTACTTGTATTTTCGATCATTGTTGTAAAACTCTTAATTTAGATCCAGGGGTTTGACATGAAGAGAATGTCCTCACTTAGCAAACTCCCAAAGGTGTTCACACTATCTATTTGCAAACATAGGTCCCCAAAAGTGAGGCAAGCAAGTTCCAAACATCTCAGAGTACTAATTAATTTTTGTGGACTAGGTTTACTTTTGCATGCATGGAGATCAGTTCCATAGGCATAGATTTGAACCACAATAGAAAACAAGACTCTTATTCATCTATCAGAGATCATCAGTCACAAATCTAATACTTAAGCAAAGTTTGTAATTGTAAAGAATAGTCTAAAGTACCTTCCTACAGCTTACGAAACTAAATCTTTGATCCCTCTTTTATCATCTCAAAAAGTATAATTAATATTGTTATTATCTAAACTCAAACTTCTAAAATATGATTTATTACTTGAAAGTTTTATTCTATTCCCTTTCACTAATAAAACATTATTTTTTCGTATAAATCAATTATAAATAAAATTGTAAATGAAATATGGAGAAAAACAAAATCAAGCAAGAAGAACAGAGGAAATCAAATCATTATCATGAATCTTACAAAAGTAGGCTTTTTATTAGATAAATGAATGACAAGTCTCACAACTGTATGGTACTCGGTGTTGAGAAGAAACAAGCATAAATATATACATTGACTGTAGGAGAACGGGATAGGTTTTAGATTATTACACAACAATTGTGGCTCAATCTTGAAGGAAGAGAACACCCAACATTTGACTACTGATAAACTGGACATAGTTGATTGTAATCGGGCTGCACACCAGGAGCAGTTGGGCAGGTGGCAAGAGGGCAGTGATCAACTGCAGTGGCTCCTCCCCACCAATCTAAATTTAGATTGCCTTTCAGTTGTAGTGCAAAATAACACAAAACAGCCAAGAATGCAACGCCTGCATCAAGTGCCCCTGACAAAATGTAGTTATGCCTACTCCACCACTGTTTATGTCTCCTGAAGATGATGAAGTTGAAAATGAAACCTGCTATGCCCCATGAGATGTAATTGGTAGCATTTGCTGGTGGCATAGATGCAGTGGCTCCAATTAGAACTGGCATGTTGATTAATTGAATCCATTTGACCTTGGGGAACTGTTTGGAAAGTATCCAAACAGGCACAGGTGCAAGTGCCCCCACAACGAAAAACCAGTTGCAATTTTGATACACTCCCAACTGACCAAACATTCTTTCTGGTCCGATTACTCCCCATATTATGGATGCACTATAGAAAACATTGTCATTGGGACACGTCCAAAGATTGCCTGTTTTGTCCCTATTACACAAGTCTTCCACCGATTCTATCATCCACCATGCTGTTCCAAAGTATACAGTGGCTGCAACAAGAGTGCCTACAAGCTTTACAAAGCATAAGCTAAAGGTTATTTTTTTAAGTCATTGCCAATCCAGACACCAATTAAGTGTGAGAGACTACCTAGTGAAGACCCACAAGATTAGGATTCCTTTTCCATTAATGTTAGATATAAATCAACATATTATATCCCTATTTTTTAAAATTATGAACAAGGGAACAACCAATCCTTGTCAAAAAAAACACTTTATTATCTAAATCTGAGATTGATATGGAAAGCTCAATGTTTTGAGTTTAGACATAGGATTTTATAATGTACATAGGTTGGTGGAGATGTCAAACATATATAATATAATGTCAGCATCTCAATCAATCTATATACAGTATTGAAAGTAAACAGTTCACAGGTTATTTGGGGGCTTTGGATATCCTTACTAATAAATAGCTTGTGCGCTGTTTAACCTAGTCTCGACTATTATACATTGAAATTCTAATATAGAAACCTGAACGTGGAACATTGACCGTGGAGGAATTTTCATGTAATGCCCCAGTTTGAAATCCTGAAGAAATGTAAGAGCCTGAAGCATGCTGATATATCCGTATGTCTTGAATGCTACATTTGCAAATGGTTGTCCTT
Source organism: Cunninghamia lanceolata (assembly GCA_027924645.1). Taxonomy (NCBI): domain Eukaryota; kingdom Viridiplantae; phylum Streptophyta; class Pinopsida; order Cupressales; family Cupressaceae; genus Cunninghamia; species Cunninghamia lanceolata. The sequence goes on along the minus strand of BSBN01000219.1, from coordinate 5,664,314 downwards.
GAAGCATGTATCCAATTATGTACTCTGTTATTATATTCAGCCCAGGTTGCTGCAAGCAAAATGTAAATAATTAATGACTTTAAAGTTTAAACCCAATCTATAATCATTTCACATAAGTTTGCATACAAGATTTTTAGATTTGCTTTTTGGGTCACAATTTTGATCTATCATCAAAGTTTATTTAATTTTAGATTTGAATCACATAAAATTTAATTTAAAAAATTTCAGTGTTCAAAATTTATTAAATTACACATCTCAAACTTCATGTAATTTTAAAAGCAGTAAGATGTATTATAATTAAAAATAAACAGTCCATAATGTTGATAATTGATGCTTGGCATGGAAGAATTTGAAATGAACTATATAGGAGATCTTTTATTTATAGTTGCTGCTGTATTTAGTTGTATGATGCATTAAAAAGTTCAGTTTTATTTTAGACTTCTACTTTTGTCGTTCTATTTGGGGGCTGCAAAATGTTTAAAAAGGATTGTTCTGTGTTTTTTGTAACAAGCTAAGAAAAAAAGAGTTATGTGTGAGAAGACAGAAATTGTTCATTGAATGTTTAATATTATAGTAAGTTTTATTAAACGCTACAAGTGGTTTTTCTTTTCTACTTTTATAATTGTTTTATCAGCTGGTTGGGCCTGTATAGAATCTTCACATAAATGGTTATAAACAGCTAACTATATAAACTCTTCATACATTGTATGCAAACTTTTTTCTTTACTTACCACATTAGTAGTGGCTTGAATGATTCCCACAGGCAGGGTAAAGGAAAAAGCAAGGCCACAAGCAAGAAGAACTCCCCACCATGGGAGTTGCAGCTGTCCTCCAAATCCCTCGCAAGTGAAAATTGCCAGCCCCATAACAATTAGCAATAGAATCGCAAACCAGTAGTGGGGAACAGCATTGTAGTTTTTCTTCATTAACCTTGTGTGGATGTCCATATTTTCATTGGTCAAGGAGGCCTTTGTTTGTCTCCATATTTTCCTGGAGTACATCCATGCTTATCAATCTGAAACTTATTGATTAATGACCTAAAAGAAGAAAATTACTTCCAAGATGATATATTTCCACATGTAAAAGCCATAATTACTAGATCTAAACAAGGAAAAGAAATCAAATTTAAATTCAATCTTTTTCCTTTATGTAATGTTGTTCACACATTCTAATACTTACTTGCCATGGAAAAGTAGGACATGGGAGAGTGTTGCTGTCAGTGCTGCAAAGCCTACACCATAGGTAATGGCAAAGAAAGTGCTCAAGTGCAGTTTGCTATAATGGTCATAACCATAACTGTCAAATTTAGAATCTTGTAGTACCCTTGTTATGTTGTATTTGTTCCCATTTATGTCAAAGGTTCGTGATGAATATATTGGAAATTTCTTGGCATTGTAAACATTTCCCCAGTAGGTAATTGGAGTGATGACATATAGAATGATGACGAAACCCACCATGGTGTTGGCTATGGCAAACCAGGGGGTGGCTAGAGGACTTCCCAAATATGATGATGCAATTACTGACCAGTCAAAGCCAAAGGATCCAATGCCAAGCCCATTCAACCCTGATCCAATCTGGTGAGCTACCACTGAGTCTTTCCAAATGAAGCAAGCAATTGACACAGTGGACACTGTGCCAAACAAATAACCAGGTATTATATAATAGGCAAAGCTGCATGTTAAAGCTAGCAGGAAAAATTGCAGTCTTGTCAAGCCACCCTTCTTTCTCGTGTCTTTTTCATGCAGTGCCCTGAGTATAAACATTACAATCAATATGCAACTCACATAATTTATCAAAATTTAATTTTGTAAATTTGTATTAATTTTTATGAATTTATATTTTATGAGTGGTAATTCACAAAACTCATCTTTCATAATTGTAAATAATCTATTTAATATTTGTAAACCACTATTCAAAAATTATGAATAATAAAAATTGACTCAAACTCTACAGCTAAATTCCTATTATGTTGCATATATAACCAATCTAAACAAGTTTGAAACTATGTTATAAAATTGCCACAATTTTAAAGGATATTTCGCATAGTAATAAAAAATTGTATTTGTAACATACCTGAAAACAGAGACTTGGACGAGGTTTGCTGGCCACCACATGTAAGGTGATTCTACTAGAAATTTTCTAAAAAGCCCAGCCCATCCAAAGCCAAGCATCTGCATAACCAATCACAAGTTTATTAGGTGTATGATGCATGAGACTTTCCTACAATGAACTAAATCTAAATTTAAGAGACTTGGTTTGGTCGACTGTTGTTTTATCTCAAAATCTGTCCTAACCTTTTAAATCTTAAAACTTTATAAAATTCTAGAATTACCTGAAATCTCAGCATCAATTTCTCATTCAAACTCACACTATGTAATGCACTGAGATGAATACGTTTTATAAAAAAAGCCTAACAGGGTTCCAGATTCCAGAATACCATGCTTTTCTATCATTTGATCTATTTACATAATTTACAAAATCAAATACAACAACAAGCTTTAAAATGATTAAATTTGTCTTTGAATTCTTCTTATCTAGTGAACATGTCTTGTATCAAATGGAAAGCACGTGAAATCTTGCCTGCGTAGTCACTGATAGCAGCCAACCTGCTAAAGGATGCAATTTTAAGTTGTAGAAAAACTGGGATTTCATGATAGTCACAATATGGATTGCGTACACCCCTCCACTTCCTGCTGAGGCCAGTATTGTGATAAGTACATGCTCTTTCATGTTAAACTTTCCTGGATTAAGGGTAAAATGCCATTTCGTTCCTGGGAACCGAAATTTTTTTGTAGACAAGGTGGCAGCCATAAATTGACCCAGAGGTAGAACTGCAATCTGAGCTGTGATTGCTGTTACTGAGAGAGGATTGTCTCTGAAGAAGAAGAACTGATTCAGAAATGCTAACAACGCACAGGAAATAATCCCCAATACCCACATGCGAAATGTTAGGACTGGTAGATCTGGATCATCAGTTGTGGGCACTGTGAGGGCCACTTCCTCTATTGGAAACTGCTCCTCAATTTCATCTTCTAACTTATCTATCTTCAAAGATCCTTCTTTTCCTGAAATAGGAAATAGAAATTTTCAATATGCATTATTATCGTCCCTACAATATGTTTCAGTATGTTCTTATGGAGACAGTGATCATGACAGCAGCATGATGTGTCTCAGATTTGAGGAAGCAATAACAAAACATCCATATGCATGTACAGCATATAGCTTTGTTGCATTCAATGTATAAATACAAGCTTACATATATTTGTCTCTAAAAAGAATCTGGATTAAACCGAGACACAGAACTACTTAATTTTCAAGTGTTCATAAGAGAGTTTGAATGACCCAAGTATTGTATATCCAGACATGTTTGTGAGAATTTCGAGAGTACCTGTTTTTGTTACATCCAAACCAGGGAAATCATCTACGGTTCCCATTGAAGAGGATCAAGAGCAACTGACCAAAAAAGAAAATTTCCAAGCCACTACCACAAAGTGAACTGTGAAAAGAAAACTTCTGAATCTTCAGCCTACAGCAAGATGTGTCATAGAAACAAGATGTTCAGTAACTATGTGCAGCAGCAATCTTAACATAAAAATACTGTGATAACACAAAGAGATCAAAGAAGTTCCAACCATATTGGATTTGAAAATGGGATTTATCCCATTACAAAGGAGTCAATGACACACATCTGGTAGCTCCTGCACATATGCATTAAAAGGAATCGTCTTTTCCATAAAGATAAAAGATAACGATATTAATGTTCATGAAAGGTTAAAATTGATTATTTTTTTAATATAATGAAAATTAAAAAATAAGGATTAAACAATTTTAAAAGAGAATATAAATAAATTAAAACTCCAAGTGTATGAAAACAAATCATATCTTTAAATATCTTATATCAAATTTATAAATTATTATAAAATAACTTTTAACTTAGTTTTACAAATATACACCTCATAAATTTTCAATCATAACTATAGGAAAAAGTTTTAAGGAAAAGGTTTTAAGGAAAAGGTTTTAAGGATTGTAGGCACACTGTAACTCCACAAATTACAGTGATGATTAATATCTATGTCACCTATGAAGTTGATAATACAACCCACAGTAAACTAAATTATTTCCAACTAAAATTGGAGAAAAGTGCTTATGAAAAGGAAAACTACTTCATGCCCTTATAAAAGAAAACCAGTTCAATCAATCTCCATCAATGAGAGTTAGATGGAGAGTTCTTTGTTTTATATTGATGGTTTACGTGCCATACAAAGAGAGATATTTCCAATTATAAGAGCTAAGCTACCCTTCACTATTCCACAGCTTCACGGTTATTCCGATACTGCGTGTGCACAACATAAATTATTCGTGGTGGATAACAAGAAGATTCAACAAACAAAACAAGATTCATTTTTAAAAAATATGATATCTTGTCAATATTATTACACATGGGATGCTATGGTATATTCATCTATTAAACAAGACAAGGAAAAACAACTAGCATTACAGGTTTTATCCTATGGGATGCTATGGTATATTCATCTATTAAACAAGACAAGGAAAAACAACTAGCATTACAGGTTTTATCCTATTTTGATATTTTGGCCGGCCTGGGTATGTATACTAGAGGTTCAATTGGTCCCTCCAAAACTATACATTTGGAGTGGAAGATTTTGCTGTTATATGACTGCATCAAAGGTGAAATTGTTGAAGTCAGGGCTTAAATTTGATGGCCGTATAGTTGTATTTGGGCATTTTTGCCGTAAAATACAATTAAAAATTTAAGAAGACTGTATGACATGAAGGGAGAGATTTTGGACAGATTGTCAAAATTTATATAGGATTATGATGATATATATATTTGGTTTATATATAATTTTACTTATACCAAGATATGTCGTATTTTAAAGGCATCTTTAAATAAAAAATTGCTCGACAGGAGTGTCGACCGTCAAATTTAAGCCCTGGTTGAAGTAACCACACTTTCAATTAGACGGCCACCTATGCCAGCTAAATAAATTTTGAAGATGGACATGTAGTCAACGTGTATAGAAGGTTTCAACCCCATGACCTCCTCAATGGGAGCATTTCAACTTTACCAACTTTACTACACTTGCACATATGAAATGGCATTGGCTTTTGGTCGGTGATATTTCGACTACTATCAAAATTACAACATACCGGCTAGATAAGCTCTTACTAAAAAATGCACGTCCTAAATTAATTCAATAAATTATCCCAATTATTTCCCCCATTTCCTAAGTTCTAGACTATTTTCCTAAGTCCTAAAAACCTAATCCCCTTCCCATGATTGAATAAATATTGATTTAATAATCCCTTTTACCACTTAACCACTTAAAATGAATTAAAAAAATTATAAATTCCTTTTACTCTCCACCTCTTTATCTCATAATTATCTCCCAAAAATCAATTAAATGTTATGAAAATCTGTTTAATCCTTCACCATCCATCTCCGAACTACCTAACTAACTCAATCTAAACCGTTAATCTCTTAATCAATCTCCAACGCTGATCATCCAACTTGGAAGCCTATAAATGGACCCTTCACGAGTCATTTTTCATCATATCATTTATCAGTGCAATATCATGCTGTCGTCGTGAGAAACCACATTCCAACACTTGAGCATAACTGCCTTTACGGTACAGTTGGAATCGACTGTTAATTTTTGTGTAGCTTGGACAGGTGTTCTAGTCTCGGGTGGAGATTACGAGGCTGGAAACATAGCTGGAATAATTATCTCCATACCTAGAAAATTGATTTCTCGAGAGACTTCCAGATATTAGGGTTTAGAGTCTCATTAATCCTAGCCATTGATTTAGATTAAATCATGGCCATTGGTTTTCAATGAGGGGATTATAAAAGAGGATCAATAGGCATTTGGAGAATATAGATCCGAGAAGTATTTGCAGCAATAGCAAATAAATAAATTTGCAGCAATAGCAAATTGATTTGCAGTGAGAGCAAAGGGCGCAGTGATAGCATTGGAGAGCAGTGGAATTGCTGGAGAAGGAAAATATTGCCGGAGCAATTTCAGCAGGAACAATTGAGGGAAGGGAATTTACAGGAAAAAAATTTCCAGAGCTCTGCCAGTAAGAGGCAAGCAATTTTGTATCTTTTGATTTTCTGCAGTTGAATAGAATTCCTATCTGCTGACTGGTTTTCCCTTCGGGGTTTTTCCAGGGACAATTTGTCCAAAATATTGTGTTGATTTTATTTTTCTGTCTTCGTGATTTTTCCATGAAATTACAGCTATGTTATTAATTAATATTTGCTGTAAATCAATTATTTTTTCCGACAGCCAAATAATCTAACATAAGATAGGAAATTAATAATCAGTAGCTGCAATAGATTTTTCACATGGTATCAGAGCGGATCTGAGGGCAGAATAGTCACAGGGAGAAAGGAAAAATTAATAAATAAAAATTTAGGGTTTATAAAACCTAGTTTGACCTCTTCAAATTATTATTTTCTTTTGAGATGGCCTCAACAGGTTTAAGAGATCAGGACAGATTGGATGGAGCCTCAAATTTTAGTGTTTGGAAAGTCAGAATTTCTTTATTGCTGGAAGAGAATGGTATCAAAGATTATGTCACTGTTGTACCTGTACCTACAGATGCAACACAGCTCTTAACATATAAGAAGGAAGATGCCAAGGCAAGGAGGCTGATTCTTGACGGTGTTAAGGATCATATTGTTCCGCATATTGCAGAGTTAGATACAACAAAGACGATGTGGGACGCCATTATGAATCTGTACTAGAATGCTACCCTTAACCGAAAGCTGATTCTCAGAGAAAAGTTAAGGAATACCCGGATGAATAAGGGAGAAGATGTCACAAGTTACCTCACCAGACTTAGACTTGTCAAGGATGAATTGGCAGCTGTTGGAGACAAACCAAAGGATGATGAGCTAGTACGAATAGCCCTAAATGGGTTTACTAAACAGTGGGATGTCTTTGTTCAAGTTATTAATGGACGAGACACCTTACCGAGTTGGGATCGACTATGGAGTGACTTCACTCAGGAGGAGCTTAGACTAAGTCTTGTTAATGGAACCAGCAATAATAGTCAGAAAAGTGAGGTGGAACAGGAAAACGTTGCCCTACCAGGAAAAGGGAAAGCGAAGAAGGGGTCTGGCAAAAGATCAAATCCAAAAAGTGAGAAGAAGAAGGACTTGTCTAAGATCAAATGCTATGGCTGTCACGAGTTCGGCCACTATGTCAGCGATTGCCCACAAAGGAAGAAAAATGAAAAGAAAGGCAAGAAGCAGACGGCAGCTTCAGCAAGTGTAGATGAGCTTTCTAGCAGAATGGAAGATGAGTTTGCACTCATAGTTTGCCTGACTAGCTCAACCTCACAGGGTGTTTGGTATATAGACAGTGGGGCGTCATTTCATATGATAGGAGTTAGAGAGTACTTCTCCAGCTACAAGGAGGAGGACATCAGATTCCAGATTCAGATGGGGAACAAGTCCAAGTGTAATCCAGTTGGGAGAGGGACTATTCTGTTTCAGAGGGAGAATGGCAAGCCTATTTCCATTCATGATGTGTTGTATGTGCCAGGCTTGGGCATGAATCTAATTTTCGTATTTGTCCTTCAGGATAAAGGCTACAATGTACTCTTTAGAGGGGCGCATGTTTTAATCAAGCATAAGGATTGGAAATCACCCATAGCTATTGGAGTTAGGAGCGGTTGACTTTATAGGTTGCAGTTTGATACTCCTAAGGCACTAGTGAGCAGCAGTAATCCTAGAGATCAAGGAGAGCTATGGCATAGAAGGATGGGCCATATACATCATGGAGCACTTAAATTGCTTCGTGAGACAGTGACAGGTGTTCTAGATGTGAGCACAGAGCATGATGATGTATGTAAGGGATGTGTATTGGGGAAGTTTGTGAAAGCAGCTTTTCCAAGGAGTGACACCAGATCCAAGGGGGTTCTTGATCTAGTACATTTAGATATATGTGGACCAATGTCAATGAAGTCTCTCAGAGGATATGAGTATTTTGTTACTTTTATTGATGATTTCTCCAGGAAGACTTGGGTATACTTCTTGAAGACTAAGGATGAGGTCTTTAGTCACTTCCAGGAGTTCAAAGCTCTTGTGGAGAATTTGATAGGTAGGAAGGTAAAGGTTCTTCGGTCAGACAATGGAGGCGAGTACAAAGGGAAAGAGTTCCAGGAGTTCTGTACCAGGGAAGGAATCAAGAGAGAGTGGACTGTTCCTTACAACCCACAGCAGAATGGGGTTGCTGAGAGGAAGAATCATTCTATATCAGAGGCAGCAAGGGCTATGTTGTATGACCAAGATATGCCACATTACTTATGGGCAGAGGCATGCAGTACAACGATATACATACAGAACAGGGTTCCACATAAGGTATTGGGCAAGATGACACTAGAGGAGGCATTCTCAGGGAAGAAGCCAGATGTCAGTCACTTCAGGATATTTGGGAGTTTGGCATTTTGTCACATTCCAGGGGCTACACATTCCAAGTTAGATCAGACTGCAGAGAGAGGGTACTTTGTGGGGTACAGCGAGACCTCAAAGGCATATCAGATATTTATTCCAAGGACCAAGAGGATTATAGTCAGGCGTGATGTCAAATTCATGGAGGACAAGGCATATAGGAGGTCTAGAGATTTGCCAGCAGATGATCAGAATGAGCAGCCAACAGAAGCTCCAAGGATTGTTCAACCAGAACAGGGGCAGCGAAGCACGAGTACAGTTACTAGTACAAGCACAGGCTCAGGTGCTAAGAGTTCGCAGAGTATGGAGCAATAGATACAGCAAATCCAAGAGATGCATCAAGAAGATATGGAGTTTGATATTTCATCCTCTATAGTTGACAGGAGAAACCGTGAGGTTCAACAGACACATAAGGATACTTAGGAGTTTGTGGGAGCTCCTAGGATGAGTAATAGACAGCGGAAACAACCAGCCAGGTATAATGACTATGTGGCATTGGTTAGTCAGTTGGTAGATAGTGAACCTTCTAGCTATCAGGAGGCTGCACGGCAACAGGTGTGGCAAGATGCGATGGTTGAGGAATATACCTCAATAATGTAGAACGATGTGTGGGAGGTTGTGCCTAGACCGATAGATAGGGCAGTGGTTGGATCACGCTGGATCTATAAGATTAAGCATGGTGCAGATGGTAGCATCAAAAAATACAAGGCAAGGTTCGTGGCCAAGGGGTTCTCTCAAAAGGAGGGAATAGACTATGAGGATACATTTGCTCCAGTGGCCAGGTATACTTCTATACGAGCCGTAATCTCACTTGCAATACATATGGGATGGCAAATCCATCAAATGGATGTCAAGACGGCATTTCTTAATGGTGAATTGTTAGAAGAGGTATACATAGAACAACCAGAGGGCTTTGTAGCACACAGCAGCGAAACCCACGTGTGCAGATTGAAGAAAGCTTTGTATGGACTCAAGCAGGCTCCCAGGGCGTGGTATGAGCGCATTGATAGATACTTGCAGGGAATAGGCTTTGTGAAGAGTGAGGCAGATGCTAACCTCTACTACTTGATGGTTGGGGGTGAAGTTCTCATTCTTGTTCTATATGTGGACGACTTGTTTTTAACAGGTTCACTGGGGCTCATAGAGGAGTGCAAGAGGGACCTTGCAGCAGAGTTCGAGATGAAGCATTTGGGGCTTATGCACTACTTTCTAGGCATGGAAGTGTGGCAGACAGATGGAGAGATTTTCCTTGGACAAGGGAAATACTGCATTGAAATCTTGAAGAGGTTTGAGATGCAAGATTGCAAAGCCATGTCTACACCTATGATCACAAATTGGAAGAAGGTAGACGCATCCAAGGAAAAGGATGTAGACCCCACTTTATACAGGATGTTGATTGGATCTCTCATGTATTTGGTCAACACTAGGCCAGATATATCCTTTGCAGTAAACTCTCTTAGTCAGTTCATGGTTGAGCCGAAGAGAGTGCATTGGACAGCGGCAAAGCATGTGTTGCGGTATTTGCGTGGTACAATCGAGTATGGGATTAGATATGCTCGAGGTGATGGTATCAAGTTGATAGGCTATACTGATGCAGATTGGGCAGGTAGTGCAGTGGACAGGAAAAGCACTTCAGGGTGCTGCTTTAGTTTGGGATCAGGAGTTGTCTCTTGGTACAGCAGGAAGCAAAAGTCCGTGGCTCTGAGTTCTGCAGAAGTAGAATATATAGCAGCTAGCATGGCAACGTGTGAGGCTATATGGCTTCGGAAGTTGCTAGTAGCCTTGTTTGGTCAGAGGGTTGAGACTACAGTGATACACTGTGATAATCAGAGTTGCATTAAATTATCTGAGAATCCAGTGTTTCATGATAGGTCTAAACATATAGACATCAGGTATCATTTCATCAGGGATTGTGTACAGCGGAGGATTGTTCAGCTATAGTATATACATACAGATCAGCAGGTAGCAGACATTTTGACAAAGGCATTGGGGAAGGCGAAATTCATCTTCTTCAGAGAGCAGTTGGGTGTTATGTAGAACACCTTCCTCGCTAAGAGGGAGTGTTAATTTTTGTGTAGCTTGGACAGGTGTTCTAGTCTCGGGTGGAGATTACGAGGCTGGAAACACAGCTGGAATAATTATCTCCATACCTAGAAAAATGATTTCTCAAGAGACTTCCAGATATTAGGGTTTAGAGTCTCATTAATCCTAGCCATTGATTTAGATTAAATCATGGCCATTGGTTTTCAATGAGGGTATTATAAAAGAGGATCAATAGGCATTTGGAGAATATAGATCCGAGAAGTATTTGCAGTGATAGCAAATAAATAAATTTGCAGCAATAACAAATTGATTTGCAGTGAGAGCAAAGGGCGCAGTGATAGCGTTGGAGAGCAGTGGAATTGCCAGAGAAGGAAAATATTGCCGGAGCAATTTCAGCAGGAACAATTGAGGGAAGGGAATTTATAGGAAAGAAATTTCCAGAGCTCTGCCAGTAAGAGGCAAGCAATTTTGTATCTCTTGATTTTCTGCAGTTGAATAGAATTCCTATCTGCTGACTGGTTTTCCCTTCGGGGTTTTTCCAGGGACAATTTGTCCAAAATATTGTGTTGATTTTATTTTTCTATCTCCATGATTTTTCCGTGAAATTGCAGCTGTGTTATTAATTAATATTTGCTGTAAATCAATTATTTTTTCCGGCAGCCAAATAATCTAACATAAGATAGGAAATTAATAATCAGTAGCTGCAATAGATTTTTCACATCGACTTGGGTAAATCTATGCTTTATTCATTGCTTTTTCAATTTCTTTGCTCTAACTGAGGTTGCAATTAATGTAGATTGAAGGTTTTAAATTTCATTTGAATCCTTTATTTATTTGGTCTACGTTTTTTGTATACAGATGAGTGTGAACAAAATAAATGATTAAAATATTTAAATTAAAACCCTATTCTGCACTTAATGGAACCTCAATTTAAATGAAGGAATCAATAAAATGTCCATGAAATAAAATAAGAAATCTCACCACACACAATCCCTATTGCACCAAAGGTGGTTGTGTTCCAAAGATTTGCTGATTGAAAGATGAAATGTGGTCCCTCACAACAACAACATGACATTATGTTTTGGCTGATTCTGTTGGAAGAGACTTTAATTTCCACCATTAATTGTAAATATTTTTGTTTGTTTCTGTTTTCTATTTTGGTAGTTGCCTCTATTAGTTATCAACAACCAATTTTTTGCCTGTTTTGGAACCTCTATTTATTTGAGGGGTATGTAATCATTTGTGTGGGGTTGAATTTTTTTGTTTTCCGTAGTAAACTTTTCTCTCCCCTATCCTTCAAATTGGTATTAGAGTGCCAGAAGATCGTGGGATTGCAGTTTGTGGGATCAGAAGAGTGTGAGAAGAAGTTGGTCTCTAGTGAGAAGAAGTCTATGTGGAAGAGTGTATGCAAATTTTTTAGAAGAAATCATTTATTTAGAAAGATAGGGAGAGAAGGATGCAAGGGTCAAGGAAAACGTAGAAGATCGCCCAAAAGGAAGTCATTCTAGTTTTTATGCTGCCGCTGCCAAAAGGACCCAATTTAGGGAAAAGATTGTTGTTTGAGGACAAAGCCCTGACATATTGCAAAGTAAAAGAAAACTGAGATAAAGTCCTTGCATTGGCCGCCAAAGATAGAGTTGCATCTCTTGAAGGAAAAGGACGATTGTAGAAAGCATCAAATAAGCCTGATAAAAGCACCAAGTTGGAGTCGTAGATTTACAAGGCAAAAAAAAATTATAAGTTGTTTCTCTTGTTTCAAATCCGTCAAAGTAGAGATTTATCACCATAGATCCTTAAAAAAAAAAGAGAAAAGAATCACAATTTTTTAAAGAGAAGTCATTGTTTTGTTTGAAGCCGCCCAAGGAATCATTATAGGAAGTTGCTATTTTCACAAAGACCCACTCCATTATTTGTTTTCTTGAGTTGTTAATTACCTGAAGTCGTAGATTGCCTGGAGTTGTTGATCACAATTTTAAAAAAGGGTCACTATCTGGAGGCAAGAAATGAGATGCTGAAGAAGAATAGATTGCTATATAAAAGTAAGGCACATAATGTTCGAATTTATTATAATCTTTAGTCAGCGTATCAAATGCATTCAATGGAGCTTGCCCCTGCATCCATTTTGGGGATCTCCTCAAATTTGACCCCAGCAACCATTGGCCTACCAACATTCAATATTGGTAGGTAAATTTGATTTTTTTGAAGTGTTTGAGCACCAGTTTTGGCATGACATGGAATGAGACAAAAATGAATGTAGTTGACCATAGGAAATAGAGAAAACCTGCAACAACAAAAGAAAAGTGTTAGAGGGAAAGAAGTCTATAGCAACAGCAGAAAGAATGTAGAGAGAAGCAGAAGGAAATAGAAGAATATTGTAGTAGAGAATAGAAGAGAATGTGCAGCATCACAGTGAATTTTTAGTCAACTCTAGAGATTGGGACAAGTCAGAAAAATAGAGCAGCAGCTCGACATCAGTTGTAAGAAATTTTTGAATGTATTTTGAAGAGGAAATATAATATATATTGCTATTATTGTATATTGTCTCTCTCTCCTTTGTTTGTGTTTGTTTTCTTCTATCCACTATGTTGTAGCATCTATTTGGACAACCATTTTACCCCTTGCCTGCCAACAAGTGGTATCAGAGCCCTATTTTTCTGGGTAGTAAGAAATTGTTTGTGGGTGTTTTGTATAAGCCCTAGATCTTCTAGGCATTATCAGTCTTCTCAGATTGGAGAAGCATGGAAAGTGGGGACAACAAAGGATGACAGCAACCACCAAGTTTTGATGGACAGAATTATGACATATGGGCCAAGAAGATGAAAGCAATATTGGTTGCTAATGACCTATGGGAGTTGGTCATCAATGGGTTCACTAACACAACAAACCCAACAGCCTATGCAGCCCTATCTAATGCTCAAAGAAACCAATTGAAAGAAACTCGTATGAAGGATGCAAAAGCCCTCAGTCTAATTGAGGCAGCCTTAATTAAGGCTATTTTCCCTCGCATTGCAGTAGCAAACTACTCAAAACAGGCATGGGAAATACTCCAGAACAACTATAAGGGGACTGATAAAGTGAGACTAGTAAAGCTCCAACTACTAAGAAGAGATTTTGAAACTTTGTAAATGAAGGATAGTGCTCGTCTATTTTAGACTTTCACACTAGGGTTTCTATCAGGATAAATCAGCTAAGGATAAATGGAGAAACTATGGAAGATCAAAGGATTATTGAGAAAATTCTAAGGAGTCTACCTTCTAGATTTAACCCTATTGTCATAGCCATTGAAGAGGCTAAGGATCTGTCCAAAATGACAGTTGATGAGTTGATGGGTTCACTACAAACCTATGAGCAATGGTTAAATATGTCCACTCCTTCCCTAGAGCAAGCCTTCAAGTCTCAAACTAGTACAAGAGGTAGGGGAAGAGGAAGAAACAACAAAGAAAGAGGTCAAAGAGGTAGAGGAAGAAGCAACTCCAGTAAAGGAGTCTCAAACAGCCAAGAGGAGGCAAGCACCTCACAGCCAAGCTATCAAGAAAAGAAGAAGAAAGTAGTTCTAATCAGAGGTATGACAAAAGTAATGTTCAATGCTATTACTATCATAAGTTTGGTCATTATTCTAGTGAGTGTAGAAAGAAACAACGTGATCATGGAGGCCAGAATGCTAATGTAGCAAATGAGAACAAGGCTGAAAATGAAAAATAGTCAAATGTATTTATTGTTTGCAACCTTGTTGAGAGGAGTAGTGATGAAGTATGGTATTTAGACAATGGTTGTAGCAACCACATGAGTGGTAACAAGAACTTTTTTGCCTCCATAGATAGCAACATACAAACTGAAATCAAAATGGGAAATGATGAGCAAGTTCCCGTCATGGAAAAAGGTACAGTCAACATTTAAACCAAGCATGGTGAAAGGAGGAAGATCTAGGATGTCTATTATGCCCCTGGCATAAAACATAACCTATTGAGCATTGGACAGATGGTCCAAAATAGTTATAAAATCCTGATGGAGAATGGAGAGTGCATAATATTTGACAAAGGAGGCAACAAGAAAGTGATTGTAGAAGTGCAGATGACAAGAAACAGAATGTTTCCTCTTAGGATACATATTGAGTCTCTGGCGCTATCTCCGGCATAGTTCCCTGCACTATCTTCGATGCTCATAGCAGTGGGACAACAATCATCCTTTAGCACAGTCATCAAAGACCCATCCAAACTATGGCATTTGAGGTATGGGCACTTAAGTTTTTTTGGTTTAAGTTTATTGTCCAAGAAAGGCATGGTTAGGGGTTACCAAACATTGTAGAACCCGATGGTAAATGTGAAGCATGCATCTTAGAAAAGCAGCATAGGCAACCCTTTCAATCAAGGTATTCTAGGAGAGCAAAAGCACCATTGGAATTGGTGCACTCAAATTTGTGTGGTCCCATGAAAACCCACACCTTAGCTGGAAATACTTATTTCATGACATTTATAGATGATTATAGTAGAAAAATTTGGGTTTATTTTTTGAAAAACAAATTAGAACCCTTTGAGAAATTCAAATGGTTTAAGGCCTCAGCTGAAAAGCAAAGCGGCCACTATATCAAGGCCCTAAGAATGGATAGAGGGGGAGAGTATATCTCTGAAGAATTTTTGAATTTTTGCAAGAATGAAGGCATAGAAAAATAGTTTACAACAAGGTATACTCCACACCAAAATGGAGTGGTTGAAAGGAAAAATAGAACCATTAAATAGATGGTAGCAAGCATGCTAAAAGCAAAAGGACTGTCACATAACTTTTGGGGTGAAGTTGTAGCAATATCAGTTTACCTATTGAATAGGTGCCCTACAAACGTTGTTCGTGATAGGATTCCACAAGAGGCATGGACAAACAACAAATGGAGTGTTGAGCACCTAAGAATTTATTTGGGTGTGTCTAGCATATGCATTCGTGCCTAAAGAGAAGAGGCCAAAATTCGATGATAGAGGTGAAAAATGTATCTTCATAGGCTATAGTGAAGAGTCAAAAGCCTATAAACTATATAATCCCATCACCAAAAAGGTTGTGATCAGCAAGGACGTTGACTTCATTGAGAATGAATCATGGGATGGAATGGTGGATAGTACTATAGGTATTTCAGTCACAATACCCCTTGAAGATGAAGAAGCTCTGGAGGATAACTTTGAAGGAGCTCTAGAGAGCAACAGCTCAAGGAGAAACTACCGTAGAGCATTGGAGAATAGTAGTACTGGAGGTGTTCAACAAAGTAGCTCTGAAGGTGGACAACAACACAGCAGCTCTGGAGATCAGTAGCTCTACAGGTTTGTAACTCCAGATATCTACAACTCTAGAGTTCAGTAGAGCAGCAGCTCCGGAGGTCAGCAGTACAGTAGCTTCAGAGGTCAGAATAGCAATAGTTCCAAAGGTAATTCAGACCCTACACTCGTATCATTAATGTCATGGAGGACAAGGAGTGTAAGGGAGATTTATGACAGCACAAGGTATGCTGCTGATGATGAGAATTTAGATTTTTCATTATTTTCATGTAGTGATCCAACACACTTCGAGGAAGTTGTGAAAGAAGAAAAATGGTGTAATGCCATGGATGAAGAATTAGATGCCATAGAGAGGAATGACACATGCCAGCTAACTGATTTACCCAAGGGTAAACAAGTGATTGGAGTTAAGTGGGTCTACAAGACCAAGTCTACTGTTGAAGGAAAAATTGAAAGACGCAAGGCAAGGCTAGTTGTCAAAGGGTACAAACAACAGCCTGGAAGAGATTATGATGAGACATATGCACCTATTGCAAGGCTAGAAATAGTTTGGGTAGTCATAGCAGTAGCAGTGTAGTGCCCCTCATTTTGGTTTTGACAGTTGATAGTATTTCAGTTACACTTAGACATTTGTGAGACATGTGGATGATAGACTTCTTGTTTATGCTTTGTTATGCTCATTATGGATTATGGAGTACTGATGTAGTTGTTGACATTTTGTTATGATCTCTATGATGACATTATTGATATTATAGTTTATGATGTGTTTGACATGATCAGTTAATGATTAAATGATTATGCGGAGTAGAGTTATCATGTTTGTAATACCTGATTGTTAGTTAGAGGTGTTTATGTTAAATATGTAATGATTTCGGTGCAGGGACAGTGTAGTACTACTCATTATGAGTACCCTACTATGCTGCGACTCCCTAACATTGTGTGTGTGTTATATATGTATATACTTGTATGCAACATCTCATTTTTGATGCAGGTTGTAGGTACTGAGCATCGACTCCACCTGACTTAGCAGGTCTGAGCGTGCCCTTACACCAATGGATAATGTGGATGGGAGATAACATGGGGTTCCTTATGTCAGCCAATGTTGTCAGTCGTCGCCACCCATGTGTTTCCAGTCTCGAATATAGTTATTGTTCAGATGGTACTTGTTTCCAAATTCTAGGTCATGGTATGTGGTTGCCATTAATGGTTTGAATAGTTTATTGATGTCTTTTGGTTGATTCTTCTAAGTCAGAAATCTCTTTTTGAAATAGTGTCATTATTGGATTTTGTAGTTAATATGTAATGGTAGTATATTTACTAATTGTTGGTAAATAGATTTGTCACCGTGAAATAACATTTGAAAATGACTCATTGCCCTTAGAGTGGTGACTAAATTGTCCCAACAGTTGGAGAAGCTATAGTTTTGCTATCAGCTTTCCTCTGCATTTGAGAGGGGCAGCTCCCTCGTATGATAGGGGTATTTGTGGGATTTTTGTGTACTTTTAACCTAAAAGTACATAAAGGATAAAACATAAAACTAGGAATAGATGACTAACAGAAACCCCAATAGTAGACATATGAAAACTAATTGAGATTCCACAACTAATAATGATGACAAAAGGGGTTATTACCAAATGGGTTAAAACGTGTAACAATGATGAAAGGAGTACAATAAACCTCAACATAAGAAGAGATAGGTCATACAAGCACATCCAAAACAAGATACCAGGAGATGGGTGTGTTTCATCACTTCAATCACACAGATAATCAATGTATTACACATGTGCATAAAGGATTACCAATTCAACATACGAGAAATTAGTAATGATAACATAAGAACACATTTAGAGCATACAAACTAAACTGCATTTTTCATTATCTTTGAAATTATACAATTCCAAAATCCTTTGTATACATAGTGTAAACACAAAAGCTTTTCGAGATATCTCTGAAAATTTCTCTAGAGTTTCCCCTTTCCCAGAGTTCTCTCAAAAGAGTCCCCCCTTTACATGTGAAATAGCCTTGTATTTATAGGCTTGGTCCCAATAACTACCTTGTAACCACTTTGTAACTACCTCATAACTACCCCCCTTTTTTTTATGAAATACAATAATTTAAAAATGAGCTTTATTCTAGTTAGCTTTCACTTAACTTATTCGGAAACAAAGCTCATCTTCTAACTTTTGAGAACATGTGACATAAGTCAGTTTTACAAAAAGAAGCTAGAAATTTGTAATTTCTGAGTAGTGAATTTTGTTAAGTTCTCTCCATCACATTTGGTCTATTTTGCTGAATGTTGGGTACTCTTCTTGATGAATCTATTATTCCTCCCTAAAGCATCAATGATTGACTTATAAGTGACATCATTTAGCATCACACCTCCCTTTGTCATCTGATCAAACAAAGCAAGAGCTTCTTCCACAAAGCTATTCTTGCATAATGCATCAACAAGTGCACTATAAAGCACCACATCAAGCTTCAAATCCATATGCAATTGATAAGCACCAAGCATGCACAAGCCGCATACAATCAGGGAAGTTTTTTCCCAAGGTACAATACAGTTCCATTGGGCAGTGTTTCATCAGGTTGGAAACTAGAAGTATTCCAAAAAAGGCCATTCCATTCTAAACTTTCCTCTGAACCCCACATATTATTAACCATTTCTTCCACAATGTTTGGATTCTCAAGCTTGTCCGCATCACTCAAGGAATCCTTAGAGTCTTTGCATTTCCAATCAGGTTTGTGCAAGAGTTCATCTTGTTGAAGGGACACATTTGAAGGAACATCCAAGAGCAAATCCTATTCAAAGCTTTCACCTCCAAGAGTTCCCATGGAATCTAGCATAATAGAACTCCTCCCTATAGGTGATGCAAATAGGCTACTAGGACTAAAGTGAAACTCTGTCTTTGGTTCAACATCAAGTTCCATTGCACCCTTTGAAGTATATCCTGTCTGCATGCTCTCATGATATGGATTTTGAATTCTTTGCCTATTCCCAGGGCACTTCACACTATCATCTGATCCCATAACAACTTTACAAGGTTGTGACCCCAACGAATTCTTGACTGTTAGATGCATCCCACATTTGGAATGTAAACTTGAACCCTTTGTCTTCACTATTTCTTTACTCTGTACAACTTTTACATAACACAGAACTCTTTTACGCTTACTCTGGTTTGGCAACTGGGAGTATCTTTCTATCCATTTAGATTTTGTCAGATCTATGAATATTAAAGCCTCTTCAAATTGGGCACTGTTAAACATGCACTGTAAGCTTTCTGGAAGTTTGGCAGCATCCATTGAAGAGACATACTTCATTAAGTGTGTTCGATCTTGTGTTGTTATTAAAGGCTTCATTTCTGTTGATGCCGACATTCTTTCTTGGAGTTCTACCAATTTTTAATCCATTCGAGCTTCTCTTTCGGCATGTAAATGATAACGTTCCTGACAATAATGTGCCATTTTGTAGCGAATAAGCCATGCATATATAGTGTCGCCACCAACTACCCTGTCGTATAAAGCTTTTGGTGATGGGTTTGTGGCAAGCTTTATTCAAAGGACTGCGAAGTGTTTACCAACAAAACAATGCCAGTAGCATGGTTTTTGTCCTCCTGAAGAGCCTCCAGATGGCAGTCCGATTTATGAGCATTGTTCTCACATTCGTATTGATCCATCTCTGAGATTTGATGTAATTGACCTTCGCTGATATAAGTAAATGCTCTCAACAATCACTTCAAGAAGATGGGGTCTCATGGATATCTTCTAAGCATGCGCAGACTTGTAGAGATAGTTATCAACTTGATTATAACTATGAGTGTTGATTCCTTTAAGTCTGCACTTGAGGTCGCTGCTTGAGGTGTGCTTTTTGCCATTATACGAGGGATGGTGAGAGTGTGATAATTGTTCTTGATAACCAAATTCCATCTCATGCCACAATGCCCGGTAGATGATGGCGCACAACAAGTTTGAGTTTCAACGTTTTAATTTCATGAATTCGACACCTGTTGACCACGCCACCTTTTTGGGCATGTATTACTCATATATTACTCAAAAGGTAAAACCGACGGTGAAACAATATGTTTAATGGCCATGACATCTTGATTATTCACTTGGAAACGTGTGACAAATGGACTTTATGGACCGAGAACATAGATGCCTCATGTCGATTCCTCAACATCGGATAGAACCAAGGAAATAAATTCAAATCCTTCATGCCATATGCAAGATTGGAATCTTTGAATTATGAATAACAACATTACCGGCAGGGAGGTCTTTATTTTATCTTAAACTAAAGAATATTCCCTCATTTTTGGGAGATGATCAAGGACACAAAAACTGCAACCAGCTTTTCATGCAAGTAATAAGTGAATTTTAACACCTTGGCTGCTCGTAAACTTACTCCCCCACTTTTACTACTTGCTTCTTAAGAGAAAAATGTGCAACTTGTGATTTGAATAGAAACGACATTTAATTCCCGGTTGTCACAAGTGAATGTAGACTTCTTGCATTGGTAAAAAGCAAATGTGAATAACTTAGGCAAACTTCACAAGTTGCACACACTTGGCGAAAAGGAGAAATTGGTGCGAGTTTGACGAGGATCAAAAGTAGATGCAAGATGGACTTGGTGGGAAACTAAAATTAACGCGGACTTAGCCAAAATGGAAAATAGACGCAAAATAAAATATGACTAAGCCATGAGTTTTGCCTTGGCATGAAAATTGGTTTTGACGTTTTAATGGAGAGAAAATGAGATGAGGGAAAACTATGACGATGGATTATCAACATGATTTGATGTATGCAACATAGCACCGACGAATTGCAATGAAAAAGATGACAACTTGACGGAAGGCTTGATACAAAAGTTTAAAATTTGGCAGTTTAGAAATGAGGCCAACAGCTGGCTCTAACTGGGGACAAGGACCTTGGGGACGCAGGATGAACCTAGAATCTCTAGAAATGAATAGTGCCTTATCCGTTGGGCTATAGAGTCAATAGATAACATGATGTACAAGGGGAAACAAGAAGACAATGAACAAATGACAAAGACACACACAGAGACGAGGGAAACGACAAAAACCAACAGGAACCGAAACAAGACAGACACAACCAAAATGCCTAGTTAACCTATGTACATGGTAGGTGACTCCTACCTCAAACTACTTTCAGATGATCAAGTGAAGCCATTAACAAGTTGAGAAAAATAGGCACCTGTGCGGAAAAGTGGATGGTGAGTGAGGAGCACCTGTAATCTCAACCGCCAACTTGCAATTACTGTGATGAGAGATCTAAAATTAATAGCATTCAAAAACTCTCTGAGTAATACATTACACCCAAATAGCCATTCCGCATTATAAACTTCTGAAGCCTGTTGGATCACATCACCCTGCATGTTGTCAGCTATATTTTCTTGTATTGTATCAATATCCCATCTTTGAATGCACTCATGACCATTTGAATCAAAGGAAGACCAGCCTTGGACCATATGTGTCTTCTGCAAAACTTGATCAAAATCAACATCTTTTGAAATAAACTAATAATCTAGATCATGGACAACAACTTCAATGAACATTGAATCATCCTTCAATAAAATAACTTCATCTTTCTTTGTAATGATTGACTCAGGTATTCCACAATCCAGTGATGACAACTCTGTATCTTCTGGAGTATCTTCTATAAATCGGAAAGGAGAAATGACAACTCCTTCTCCACACAAGAAGTCATCATCAGACATCTCTAAGCACCAACTTGGGATGAAAACATTATGGAATTGAGTATCATCATTGATTTGATTACTCGTAATCCCTTCATGAATGCCCATATTACTTCAAGTACAAATCCCAAGATTGTCTTCTATCCTTTCCACTTGCTTGGAATTTGAACAATTACCAGTTGTATGTATATATTCTTCTTCTTCAACATTAGTATTGGAAGGAATAGAAAATGAACTTGCTATATCTGATGCAGAAGCGTCTACATGACTAGAAGATTCAAATAGAGGATTATTCCAAACCTTGAATGCTCCATAAAACTCAGATTGCACATGTGTTGGAATGAGGATGCTTATTGGCTCGTCTTCGTACTTTCTATCCTCAATTTCTTCATTGATGTCTTTCTAGATTTCGATATGCTTTTGTTGCAGTGATTCTTCTTCGTCAAGTTCTTCAAGAAATTTGAAACTTTCAAAATCAGGGTGCATGCAAGTTTGAGAAATATTGCTTGGTGATGCTTTTGTGTTTTCTCCATCTGTAAGTTGGTCTTCAATCTCTGCATTCACCGTACTGTTTATTGAATCTTTTTCAGTGCCTTGAAAGGTAAATGCTTCAGTCTCTAGAGAAGAAAAAGATACTAATAGGTGATCATTTTTGCTTGCTTCTTTATCACTTGAGTTGGTGAGTAATGGTTCAATAGTCATTGTTACCGAAGTTGAACTAGTTACTACATTTTCTGACTGAATGTAGTGATTACTAACATTACCCCACGGGACAGAAAAAGTATTAACTCTTTGATCTTCAAGAGAAATTTTTGAATCATCATCACTATCCTCAACAGATAAATAGTACACTCTGGCATTTTGTGTAGCATAAGGTCTTGTTGCTGAGGGAATCGACTCATCTTCAAGCAAGTCTTTTTCACCTAACACCGTAAGATTCATACAACCACCTAAAGGAGGCTTTAACTTTACTCTTTTCATATTGAGATTAAACTGTGAATAGGTATGCTCTTCAGGTTGATAATTATGGTTTTTCATGCAAGACCTCTTTATGGACTCATTTCTTGAAACCTCTGGAATACATCTCTTACTATCTTTTTCTTTCAATAATCTAGACAGAATCAAGTCATCTTCAATCTCAATAGCTTCTTTTTGTGCAATTTCCAAATTTCGTACCTTATCTCGCTTCAAGATGAATTTTACGTCAGGGTGCAATAAACTGATGAAGATGCACAACTGATTGTCTTCACTTGGTTGATTTGCTTGAGGGATTTTCTTTAAAAGATTTGTTGAATCATTCAACAAAATCCCTTATAGGTTCATCCTCTCTCTTCTGGATCTAGAAAAACTAAGATAAAAGCTCACTTACATCAACTGTAATTTTAAATCTTGCAAGAAACTTTTCCTTCAAGTTGTCCCAATTTTTAATGTATCCATCTTTCAAATGTTGAAACCATTCTGCGGTAGGTCCAACGAGGCTTTCAACAAACAATTGTACAAAGACATCTTCTTCATTAACTCCCAGAATCCCGTAAGCAACTATGAATGAAAGAATGTGATCTTCAGGATTCTGTGAGTTCTCTCTTGTGAACTTTGGAAAGTGCTTCCGTGATCCTATAGGCAAAGGTGTGTACTGAGCCAAGGCTAATGGGCCAATGTGAGTTCTCCATGGCTAAGATGGATTTGACGCCATGGTGTAGGTTTGAAAATGATAGCAGTGGATATCTCACCTTCGTAGAGTCGCCAACCTCCATTCCAGGGGAGGCATCCTTATATTTTTGAGGAACTAAGTGCACTGACACTTCAGCTCGTATCCCCAGTAGAGTCGCCAAAAATCTATTGGTAAACAAATTTGTCACCATGAAATAATGTTTCAAAATGACTCATTGCCCTTAGAGTGGTGACTAAATTGTCCCAACAGTTGGAGAAGCTGTAGTTTTGCTATCAACTTTCCTCTGCGTTTGAGAGGGGCAGCTCCCTCGTATGATAGGGGTATTTGTGGGATTTTTGTGTACTTTTAACCTAAAAGTACATAAAGGATAAAACATAAAACTGGGAACAGATGACTAATAGAAACCCCAACAGTAGACATACAAAAACCAATTGAGATTCCACAACTAATAATGATGACAAAAGGGGTTATTACCAAATGGGTTAAAACGTGTAACGATGATGAAAGGAGTACAATAAACCTCAACATAAGAAGAGATAGGTCATACAAGCATATCCAAAACAAGATACCAGGAGATGGGTGTGTTTCATCACTTCAATCACACAGATAATCAATGTATTACACATGTGCATAAAGGATTACCAATTCAACATATGGGAAATTAGTAATGATAACATAAGAACACATTTAGAGCATACAAACTAAACTGCATTTTTCATTATCTTTGAAATTATACAATTCCAAAATCCTTTCTATACATAGTGTAAACACAAAAGATTTTCGAGATATCTCTGAAAATTTCTCTAGAGTTTCCCCTTTCCCAGAGTTCTCTCAAAAGAGTCCCCCCCTTTACATGCGAAATAGCCTTGTATTTATAGGCTTGGTCCCAATAACTACCTTGTAACCACTTTGTAACTACCTCATAACTACCCCCCCTTTTTTTTATGAAATACAATAATTTAAAAATGAGCTTTATTCTAGTTAGCTTTCACCTAACTTATCTGGAAACAAAGCTCATCTTCTAACTTTTGAGAACATGTGACATAAGTCAGTTTTACAAAAAGTAGCTAGAAATTTGTAATTTCTGAGTAGTGAATTTTGTTAAGTTCTCTCCATCACATTTGGTCTATTTTGCTGAATGTTGGGTACTCTTCTTGATGAATCTATTATTCCTCCCTAAAGCATCAATGATTGACTTATAAGTGACATCATTTAGCATCACACCTCCCTTTGTCATCTGATCAAACAAAGCAAGAGCTTCTTCCACAAAGCTATTCTTGCATAATGCATCAACAAGTGCACTATAAAGCACCACATCAAGCTTCAAATCCATATGCAATTGATAAGCACCAAGCATGCACAAGCCGCATACAATCAGGGAAGTTTTTTCCCAAGGTACAATACAGTTCCATTGGGCAGTGTTTCATCAGGTTGGAAACTAGAAGTATTCCAAAAAAGGCCATTCCATTCTAAACTTTCCTCTGAACCCCACATATTATTAACCATTTCTTCCACAATGTTTGGATTCTCAAGCTTGTCCGCATCATTCAAGGAATCCTTAGAGTCTTTGCATTTCCAATCAGGTTTGTGCAAGAGTTTAGCCTGTTGAAGGGACACATTTGAAGGAACATCCAAGAGCAAATCTTGTTCAAAGCTTTCACCTCCAAGAGTTCGCATGGAATCTAGCAGAATAGAACTCCTCCCTATAGGTGATGCAAATAGGCTACTAGGACTAAAGAGAAACTTTGTCTTTCGTTCAAAATCAAGTTCCATTGCACCCTTTGAAGTAAATCTTGTCTGCATGCTCTCATGATATGGATTTTGAATACTTTGCCTGTTCCCAGGGCTCTTCACACTATCATCTGATCTAGTAACAACTTTACAAGGTTGTGATCCCAACGAATTATTGACTGTTAGATGCATTGCACATTTGGAATGTAAACTTGAACCCTTTGTCTTCACTGTTTCTTTACTCTATACAACTTTTGCAAAACACACAACTCTTTTACGCTTACTCTGGTTTGGCAATTGGGAGTATCTTTCTATCCATTTAGATTTTGTCAAATCTGTGAATATTAAAGCCTCTTCAAATTGGGCACTGTTAAACATGCACTGTAAGATTTCTGGAAGTTTGGTAGCATCCACTGAAGAGACATACTTCATTAAGTGTGTTTGATCTTGTGCCGTTATTAAAGGCTTCATTTCTGTTGATGCTGACGTTCTTTCTTGGAGTTCTACCAATTTTTAATCCATTCAAGCTTCTCTTTCGGCATGTAAATGATAACGTTCTTGACAATAATGTGCCATTTCGTAGCGAATAAGCCATGCATATATAGTGTCGCCACCAACTGCCCTGTCGTATAAAGCTTTTGGTGATGGGTTTGTGGCAAGCTTTATTCAAAGGACTGCGAAGTGTTTACCAACAAAACAATGCCAGTAGCATGGTTTTTATCCTCCTAAAGAGCCTCCAGATGGTAGTCTGATTTATGAGCATTGTTCTCACGTTTGTATTGATCCATCTCTGAGATTTGATGTAATTGACCTTTGCTGATATAAGTAAATGCTCTCAACAATCACTTCAAGAAGATGGGGTCTCATGGATATCTTCTAAGCATGTGCAGACTTGTAGAGATAGTTATCAACTTGATTATAACTACGAGTGTTGATTCCTTTAAGTCTGCACTTGAGGTTGCTGCTTGAGGCGTGCTTTTCACCATTATATGAGGGATGGTGAGAGTGTGATAACTGTTCTTGATAACCAAATTCCATCTCATGCCACAATGCCTGGTAGATGATGGCGCACAACAAGTTTGAGTTTCAACATTTTAATTTCATGAATTCGACACCTGTCGACCACGCCACCTTTTCGGGTGTGTATTACTCATATATTACTCAAAAGGTAAAATCGATAGTGAAACAATATGTGTAATGGCCGTGGCATCTTGATTATTCACTTGGAAACGTGTGACAAATGGACTTTATGGACCGAGAACATAGATGCCTCATGTCGATTCCTCAACATTGGATAGAATTCAAATCCTTCATGCCATATGCAAGATTGGAATCTTTGAATTATGAATAACAACATTACCGGCAGGGAGGTCTTTATTTTATCTTAAAGTAAAGAATATTCCCTCATTTTTAGGAGATGATTAGGGACACAAAAACTGCAACCAGCTTTTCATGCAAGTAATAAGTGAATTTTAACACCTTGGCTGCTTGTAAACTTATGCCCCCACTTTTACTACTTGCTTCTTAAGAGAAAAATGTGCAACTTGTGATTTGAATAGAAACGACGTTTAATTGCCTATTGTCACAAGTGAATGTAGACTTCTTGCATCGGTAAAAAGTGGATGTGGATAACTTAGGCAAACTTCACAAGTTGCGCACACTTAGCGAAAAGGAGAAATTGGTGCGAGTTTGATGAGGATCAAAAGTAGATGCAAGATGGACTTGGTGGGAAACTAAAATTAATGTGGACTTAGCCAAAATGGAAAATAGACGCAAAATAAAATATGACTAAGCCATGAGTTCTGCCTTGGCATGAAAATTGGTTTTGACGTTTTAATGGAGAGAAAATGAGATGAGGGAAAACTATGACGATGGATTATCAACATGATTTGATGTATGCAACATAGCACCGATGAATTGCAATGAAAAAGATGACAACTTGACGGAAGGCTTGATACAAAAGTTTAAAATTTGGCAGTTTAGAAACGAGGCCAACACTAATTAATACAGTAATACTAATAATAATTAATAATGACAAGCTTAATTAAAATTATTTTAGTTAGTGGTTTATTGTGAGGAGATAAGAAAATTAAACAATTGGTTTTATGGTGTGTAAATTAGTAGATTTTAATAATAATAATGATTTTGTTAATATTTAATACATTATTGATTTTATCTGTCATGGCGAGATTTTATTTTGTCATTAATTTTGTTAGTGGAAGTAGGTTGTCGAAGATTTGAAAATTATTCTCTAAGAGGTGTTATGAAGACAATTAATTGTGAGGATCTGTAATGGAAAGATGGTGTTAGTGGGAATTAAATTATTTTGGCTATTTTGGTTTGGAAGAAGATTTATTTGAGGGGAGAGGATTTCTAAGAGGAGGATAGGCATAAATTTGGGGGAAATTTTTTACAGAAGCTGAAGATTGTAGAGGAAGGAAGAAAGTAGTCTGGAGAGAAGATTTGAAGACTCGAAGACAAATTTTTGGGTATGCTCTTGTATAATTGAATAGAAGATATTGTGTAAATTGTTGTGTCTATTTAAAATTTGTCCCTGCTTTCTTCTCTTAAATAAGTTGGTTCTTGCAAATCCATAAGTTTCTAAAACTATTTTATTCCCTTTAAATCTTGCATATAACATCAAATCCTGCCCAATCACCGTGACCCCCCTATTTTCCTTTATTTTAGACAAACAAGTCAAGTATGGCATCTAACCTAATCAAGCTTCTTTACCTTAACTAAGACCATTCAATTGATCCACATAATATGTCTGGCCATTCCAGCATTTACTACTTCTCTGAAGGCTATTTCTTTTAGCATGTTACTACAACATCGACTCCTGAAATCTAAGTTTCACCCTTACCCTCGACGTTAATGGCATTTTCTTGCGGTTCAGTCTACAAATTTCTCCCACGTTACAATCACAAAAGCAAGTAAACTGCACACTATTGCTTCACCTATGAATATTGTACATCAAAATGGCTTTGAGGAGTTGAGCATCCATGTTGAAACGTAGGCTGTACAACGTCTATTAGGCTATCTACAATCTGACTATCTGGCATAGGCCGCAGCTAGGTTATCAGAAAACTAACTTTTATTCAATCTAATTCTGTTGACGAATTTGTAACACCTGTCATCTTCTTGCACTTTGGTACTAAATCAACCTTCAACTACTTCTTCATTGTCCATACTGTAATCTTCTTGATTGGCAATGCGTGGTCTCTGAGGTTGAAAATTTAGTCATCTCTTTCCCTACATTGGTTGATCTTACCAGCCTTGGCACTGGAATTCATCACAAAAACCACTGAATTAGTTTCATCTTAAATTCTAATAGATCTAGAGTACTGGATTTGTTGGGAATTAAGGTGTCTCAACTTTGGTAATTCTCTATATTTGTAATGTTTGTATTTATTATTCATTGCCTATGTTGTAAATAATTGGAAATTCCACTTTGTCATATTGTGGGATGTGGCACGGTGATGTGTCAATCCTACATGGATTATGACAACTTGTTATTTTGTCCTCACATAAGGAGATAGATGTCCCACTTAGTGGTAGGAATATTCTGCCATGTGTCGGCAACTTCTATGTTGTGTAAGGAATGTTTGACCGAAACGGTTATGACAGATTCCTATGATGAATCTATGACATGTAAGAGTCGAGAATAGAAGGTTGTAAGACAGGTAATGACATGTGTCATGTAGCATCTTTGAATGAGGCATATTTGGGTGCCCCAAGGTGGAATATGATGTGTTGTAAGAGAATATGCTATTTATAGCATGTGTATGATAGATTCTCTTACAGCTGTAAGTTGTAACCGCTATGACAGATTCTATGACGGTTGTAAGTGTCGTAAGAGCATCTGTCATAGCCCATTTTGGAAATAGGTGACCTCTTTGGGATGGGAGTTGTGGAAAAGTGTCAGACACATTCTACAATGTTGACCAAGTGTCCCTAGGCATGGGTTTTGGTCCAAGATGCCATATTGGACTCCCATTCCAAGAAAGGTCCAATATTGCCTTGTAATTCCTTTATATACAGGTGCTTGGAGATGGAGTTTGTATCACAAGTTTACAGATACTGTTATGCTTTTGGATTGACTCCAGACATGAGTGTCGAAGACCATTGAAGCTTACATTGCAAGTGTATTGTAAACATTCTTTCAAATTTGTTAATACATTGTGCAGGTTTCTGAGTGTGAGGTTTTTCACCTGATAAGGGTTTTCCCCACCGTAAATCTTTGTCTCTCTTCTTCTGTCTACATTCTGGTTCTTGTGTTTTGCTGCAATATCTCATGTTAATGCTTTAACATTGCTGTAATAGTTAGGATAAAGTTGAATTTGCATAGCCCTCTCCTCAATAGATTAGTGTAGGAAGCGTTTCCGCACACCTAGCTTCCTTTCAGTTGGTATCAGAGCTTGATCACCTTTGGTCCTAGTTGTAGGGTAGGGGTTTTTTGAGCTAATCTTAGGTTGAGTGGGAGTCTATGCAGAGTATTCTGTATCTTATTGCAGCAAGAAGATGGCAGGCACATCAGGAAGGTTTGAAGTAGAGAAGTTCAATGGCAGTAATTTCGAGCTATGGAAGCTCAAAATGGAAGACATGTTAGTTGACTGAGACCTTTGGGAAAGTGTGAACGGAACTAAACTAGCTACTATGACACAAGCTGATTGGGATCTCAAGGATCGGAAGGCTAAGGGTCTCATAAGACTTAGTCTTGCTGATTTTGTGTTGTTAAATGTCCATGAAGAGACCACTGCAAAACTCCTTTGGAAGAAGTTGGGGGATGTGTATCAAGCCAAATCCCTAGTCAATAAACTTTTCTTGAGAAAGAAGTTGTATTCTCTTCGAATGGAGGACGGAGGATCCATGGATGAGCATATGAATGCCTTTAATATGTTGGTTGCACAATTAATATCTATTGGTGTAAAGGTGGAGGAGGAGGATCGGTGAGTGACCCTGCTTTGTTCTCTACCAGACTCATGGGATCATCTTGTCATGGCAATCAGAAGCACCACATCCACATTCAAAATGGAAGAAGTGGTTTCTTCGCTATTGTCTGAAGAGATGCAGAGAAAGTCTTCTGAGGTAGCCAAAGAAGCCCTTGTAGTTCGTGGAAGACCCAAGGAGAAAGGGAAGAAGAAGGACAAGAAAGCTAAGAAGGGTAGATCCAAATCTCGTGGGAGATCCAAATCTCTTGGAAAGTCCAAGGCTCTTTGTTGGAACTGTGGCAAGACTGGGCATTTCTGAAAGGAATGCAAAGAGGAGAAGAAGAAAAAGAAGAAAGCTCCTGATTCAGATTCTGACAAATCACAAGATGACGGTGATGCTTTCATCGTAGCCCTGGCAACCCATGCATCTGATGATTTGTGGCTAATCAACTCTGGTGCATCATTCCACATGACCTCGCATCGAGACTGGTTCACTAAGTATGAAGAGTTCAATGGTGGAAAGGTGTATCTGGGTGACGACTCTCATCTGAAGATCATTGGTCATGGAAGAGTCTCTATCCAATTCCCTGATGGTCGAGTGAAGGGGATCTTTGGGGTTATGCACATCCCAGGCTTAGTACGGAACCTACTTTCTGTAAGTAGTTTGAATGATGCAGGTGTGTAGGTTGTCTTTTCAAAAGAAGGATGCAAGATGACTAGAGGATCTATGGTGCTTGCTAAGGGTACTCGGAGAGGTACTCTGTTTCAGCTAGAAGCATGCATTTCACAATGCAATAGCTCTTCTAACTCAAGGAAGAGGGCAGCAGTCACTTCATCCCCACCATCTGAACGAGCAGTGAAGAAATCTATTGTTTCTAGTCTTGATGGTTGTAATCGTGCATTAGAAGTTAAACTTCCTGCAAAAAAGACAATGTTATGGCATAAGAGATTTGGCCACATTGGTGAGAAGGGTCTGCGTACCCTAAAAAATAAGAACCTTGTTGAGGGGTTAGATGATTGTAATCTTGAGTTCAACCTTTGCGAACATTGCATTTATGGAAAACAAAACCGTGTTTAGTTTTACTCGAGTTCTCATAAGTCTTCTGGTGTGTTGGACCTTATTCATTCTGATATGTTTGGTCCTGTTAATGTTCCTTCATTATCAAAATCTATATACTTTGTATCTTTTATAGATGATTATAGTAGAAGGACATGGATTTATTTTCTCAAAAGCAAATCTGAAGTCTATAGCAAGTTTAAGGAGTTTAGAGCCTTTGCTGAAAATCAAACTGGCAAAAAGATTAAATGTTTGAGAACTGACAATGGTGGTGAGTTCTATTCTATAGAATTCGATAAGTATTGCAAGGAACTTGGGATTGAAAGGCACAAGACAACACCATACACTCCGCAGCAAAATGGAGTTGCAGAGAGGATGAACAGGACACTGATGGAGAAGGCTAGGAGTATGCTTAGTGGAGCTAGCCTAGAACAAAAGTTTTGGGCTGAAGTTGTTGCCACTGCTTGCTATATGGTAAACAGATCTCCTACATCAGCTCTTGTTGGAAAGACATCCATGGAGGTGTGGTCTGGTAGAAAGCATTCAGTAAGGCATCTTCATGTTTTTGGTTGTGAGGCATATGCACATGTGCCTAGGGAGAAGCGGTCAAAGTTGGAGAACAAAGCTGTTAAGTGTATCTTCATTGGCTACGGTGTTGGTGTGAAAGGATACAAGCTTTGGGACCCCATGGCTAAAAAAGTGTTATATAGCAGAAGTGTCATCTTCAGAGAGCTTACACCTTCTTCCACTGTTTTGTAGCTAGAAGAAAAAGAAAAGAAAGAGGATGTTGTTTAGTTTCCTCTCACCCCTGAGAAGACTGAACAGAAAGACAATGTTGGACCTAATGATGAGGAGAGCTCTAGCCGCTCTAAAAGCTTAGGTGAAGAAGCTGAACCTCAACCTCAGCTCTTGAGGAGGTCTACACGGATAAGAAAGCAACCTGAAAGGTTTGGTTTTACATTGCTTGATTCTAGTTGTGCTTATGCTTTGATTACTAACAGTGATGAACCTAGAACTATATCAGAGGCTTTGGATATGAAGGATGCATGTTTCTGGAAGGAGGCCATGGAGGGAGAAATGGCTTCTTTGGATAAGAATCAAACTTGGTACTTGGTGCCTTTGCCTCCTGGATGGAAACCCGTTGGATGCAAATGGGTGTTCAAGAAGAAGATTGGTGCAGATGGCAGTATTGAGAAGTATAAGGCCAGATTGGTTGCGAAGGGGTATTCACAAGTGGAGGGTATAGATTATGGTGAAATCTTCTCTCCCATTGCAAAGCTGACATCCATTCGATTCCTGTTGTCACTCACAGTAGCTTATGACTTGGAGGTAGAATAGATGGATGTGAAGACAACTTTCCTTCATGGTGACTTGGAGGAAGAAATCTACATGTAACAGCCAGAGCATTACATGGTGAAAGGTAAAGAAAATTTGGTTTGCAAACTTAAGAAGTCTTTGTATGGTTTGAAACAATCCCCTAGGAGATGGTACTTGAAGTTTGATGCCTTTGTGTTGTCAATTAGATTTGTGAGATCGAAATTGGATCACTGTGTGTATTATAAATTTGATGGTGATCGTATTCTTATTGTTGCATTGTATGTTGATGATATGTTGCTCATTAGGAAGGGTAAAAATATGATTTCTGATTTTAAATCTCAGTTGTCAGCTCAGTTTGAAATGAAAGATTTAGGGGCAGCCAGGTACATTCTAGGAATGGAAATCAGAAGAGACAGAACCAACAGAAAACTTTGGTTAAGCCAGAGTAAGTATGTCGAGTTCATGTTGGACAAATTCAGCATGGCAGATTGTAGACCATTGTGTGTTCCCGTCCCTTTGGGGACAAAGTTGTCTGTTGAGGATTGTCCAAAATCTCCTAGTGAGGTGGAGGACATGAGTAGAGTACCTTATGCTAGTGTTGTTGGTAGTTTGATGTATGCTATGGTCTGCACAAGACTAGACATTGCCCAAGCAGTGGGAGTCCTTAGTCGATTTATGGCTAATCCTGGACGGGTTCATTGGCATGCAGTTAAGCGAGTGTTCAGATATTTGAGGGGTACTTCCAAGTATTCCATTTTCTATCATGGTAATGTTTTAAGACCTCTGCATTCTATTGATATTTGTGGATTTGTGGATTCAAATTGGGTAGGTGACATTGACAGCAGGAGATCCACCAATGCTTATGTTTTTACATTGTTTGGTGGTGCTATTAGTTGGATGAGTAAGCGACAACTAGTTGTTTATTTGTCCATGACAGAAGCTGAGTACATGGTAGCAACTCATGCTTGTAAGGAAGCCATTTGGCTTAAGAGATTATGTTCAGATATTGGTGTTGATGCAGGTCAGATCATGATCAGTTGTGATAGTCAGAGTGCAATTTGCCTTGCAAAGAATCCAACTTTCCATGCTAGAACCAAGCACATTGATGTTTAGTTTCACTTCGTGAGGAACATGGTTGAGGATGGAAAGGTAAATTTGGAGAAGGTAGATACTTTGAAGAATGTTGCAGATGCATTGACGAAACTAGTGGGTACAGAGAAGTTCATATGGTGTTCAGAATCTATGGGTCTCTCGACCTATAGCAGTTAAATCCTATTTTTCTATTGGCTCTTACAAGGTGTTCGACAAGTGGGAGAATGTTGGGAATTAAGGTGTCTCAACCTTGGTAATTCTCTGCATTTGTAATGTTTGTATTTATTATTCATTGCCTATGTTGTAAATAATTGGAAATTCCACTTTGTCATATTGTGGGATGTGGCACGGTGATGTGTCAATCCTACATGGATTATGACAACTTGTTATTTTGTCCTCACATGAGGAGATAGGCGTCCCACTTAGTGGTAGGAATATTCTACCATGTGTCAGCATCTTCTATGTTGTGTAAGGAATGTTTGATCGAAACGGTTATGATGGATTCCTATGACGAATCTATGACATGTAAGAGTTGAGAATAGAAGGTTGTAAGACAGGTAATGACATGTTTCATGTAGCATCTTTGAATGAGGCATATTTGGGTGCCCCAATGTGGAATATGATGTGTTGTAAGAGAATATGCTATTTATAGCATGTGTATGATAGATTCTCTTACAGCTGTAAGTTGTAACCACTATGACAGATTCTATGATGGTCGTAAGTGTCGTAAGAGCATCTGTCATAGCCCATTTTGGAATTAGGCAACCTCTTTGGGATGGGAGCTATGGATAAGTGTCAGACACATTCTACAATGTTGACCAAGTGTCCCTAGGCATGGGTTTTGGTCCAAGATGCCATATTGGACACCCATTCCAAGAAAGGTCCAATATTGCCTTGTAATTCCTTTATATACAGGTGCTTGGAGATGGAGTTTGTATCATAGGTTTATAGGTATTGTTATGCTTCCAGATTGACTCCAGACACAAGTGTCGAAGACCATTGAAGCTTGCATTGCAAGTGTATTGTAAGCATTCTTTCAGATTTGTTAATACATTGTGCAGGTTTCTGAGTGTGGGGTTTTTCACCCGATAAGGGTTTTCCCCACCGCAAATCTTTGTCTCTCTTCTTCTGTCTACATTCTGGTTCTTGTGTTTTGCTACAATATCTCATGTTAATGGTTTAACATTGTTGTAATAGTTAGGATAAAGTTGAATTTGCATAGCCCTCTCCTCAATAGATTAGTGTAGGAAGCATTTCCGCACACCTAGCTTCCTTTTAGGATTGATTAAAAATTTCCTTAGCTTTGATTAATATTTTAACCTATCGAATTCAGTTGGGGGCCGTCGCTGGAAACAAGTTCCTGGGCGCTTCTTCTGTATACCTGTAGCTTCATCTTGTTGCAAGTATGGGCCTAACCGGTGTTGTCATTGATGTCAACATACTCTTGTTCCATTAATAATAAGGATTGGATGAACTATTTGCTGAGGATATTGAGAAAATTGGTCATATTAGGAACAGAGAAGAGCAGTGAAGATAGTAAGATAAATATCCAAGATAAGATGAGGATCAAAGGATGCGGTTCAAAGAGTTTGTAGATATGTGTCTTAAGATGATCCAGTAAAGATTTCAGAGGTCCGCATGATGATCTGAAGAAGTTGTGGCCGCTCAAGTAAAACTAGTTCTGGCAGGTGTTCAAAGGTGATAGAGTGATATAGATAGGTCCGGTGAGATCTAGAAATGCATTATCCTATTTTGTGGATTTGGTGAAGTGTTTAGGAAATCCATGTGGAGTTACAACTCAAATGGTTCATGATCTGGAGGTCCGCAAGCATCTATTCCATTGTGACAGTGATGATAAACTGTGTTCTTGAGGTTTCGGATGAAGGAGAGAAGGATTTCAGTAAGAAGATGTAGTGTGGATGTTCTTGGTGATTCAGGCTAGCTTGTGGAGGTCTTTGGATCGTGTCCAGTTCATGTTGGTGGTCCACATTGGATTTTGAGCTTGCAATTGAAGAATTACTTCCAAATGATGGTGTTCTTCCTAAGTTTGGCCGACCGGATGAGTTACACATCCTGCAGATGATCTTGAAGATGTTGTGTGAAGATTGGCATGTTCCTAGAAGAAGATTGAAGTCTCAGATCTATGTGGCCAATAGTGTGTTGATCCGCGTGAAGTCTTTTGTAATTAGTCATGGTGTATTTATGTATTTTCTCTGTAATGTTTATCGACTTAGATGATCATTCCTAAGTTGATGTCTTGTATAAATGAGGAATTGTAAAGTCATTTCAAAGTGTATCTTGTGGAGATGAGAGTGTGGTAGAGAGGAGCAGAGTGAAAGGTAGAGTAGAAGTTCTGAGCTTAAATGGAACTGACTCAAGCATGGTGAAGATGCTATTCTCCAGTTCAAGTATGTGATACCTATTATTTATAGACAGTGTGTCTCTTGTAGGTAGTGGGCCTCTTGTGAGCAGTGTGCTTGGCAGTGAGCTTTAATTAGCATGTGCCATTTTGTTCTTTCTATTCTTCTAATAGAGGATACAATCTTGGGTTAATCACCCCATGGTTTTTCCCTTAACCGGGTTTTCCACATCAAAATCTTAGTATCTTATGTGTTTTTGCTCTTGATTTAATGCATTATGTTTCTATGATTGATTTATTATTATGCTGTTGAATTACAAAGTGGATTTAAGTGTTTATATTGGAAGAAAGTTTCTGACAACTGATTCACCCCCCCTCTCAGTTGTCTATCCTGAATCTAACAATTGGTATCAGAGCTAAGTTCCTCTAAAAGAGCTTAACCGCTTGAGGAGATCCAAGATGTCGTCCTACAAGAAGGATAATTCAAAGTTTGATGGAACCAATTTTAATCTTTAGAAAATTCGCATGCAATGTCACTTGCAATGTATGGGAATGCAGTACTGGACCATGGCTACAACGAAGTATACTCCTCCACAGAATGGTCTGAAAACCATAAATGAAATTATAGATGTTGAAAACAATCTGTGGACTAAAGAAGCTCTTCTAAGTGCCTTGTCTGATTCAGAGCTTACAAATGTTGTTGACCTACAAACTACTTTTGAGATATGAGAAAAATTGGAACTTCTGCATGAAGGAGACAAGTATGTTAAATGTGCAAGGCTACAGAGTCTGAAAGGAAAATTTGAAAATCTGAAGATGAGAGAAGATGAAAATATCACCACTTTTATGCCAAGAGTAAATGAGCTTGTTTGTGGCATTAGATGTGTTGGTGGAGTCTTAGATGAAGATGAGATTGTTGGCAAAGTTCTCAGATCCCTTCCTACTTCTTACAAATACAAGGTTGCTACCATTGAAGAATTCAGAGCCCATTCATGTGTCACAAGAGATTAATTGGTTGGTAAATTGGCTGCATTTGAATTGACTGAATTTGGAGATGCACCCCCCAAGACTGAATCTGCATTCAAAGCCAATGCCTTTGTAAAAGGTAAACAAAGGTTTGATCCGAGAGAGAACTCTTCAAGGAAACCATCATGGTATGAAAAAGCAAGAAAAGACCTGGAAGAAGAAGAAGCAGAAACTGCTCAACTTGAAGCCCTTATTACAAAAAGACTGCCAAGAGGACCCAGTAAGTATGAAGGGAAATTGCCTTTTAAGTGTTTTAACTGCAATAAGATTGGTCATTTTGCCTCAAGGTGTCTGGAAAGATTTTCAAGGCCAAATCCTAACAGATCAAGGCTCCAAAAGAATTGTTACTATGTCCATGAAGATGATGATAATGAAGGAGTAACAGATGATGAATCAAAGACAGGAAATAAATCTAGAAGTGACCAAGTGTTCATTGCCATCAAGGAAGAAGATCCAATTTCCTCTATATCTGTCAATCATAAAATTGTGGAAAGAGCTCTAGCTGCCCAAGTTGAAGAAAAGGATGATTGGGTCATTGATAGTGGATGCTCTCACCATATGACAGGTGACAAAAATAAGTTCATAGATTTGGAAAGGTATGAAGAAGGAGTGGTAAAGTTTGGTGATAATTCTGCTGGTAGAATCAGAGGAAGAGGAACCATTTCTTTTGATGGAAAAAACAAAACTAGTAATGTACTATATGTTGAAGGTCTGAAGCACAATCTTCTCAGTGTTGGATAGTTGGTGGACAAAGGCTATGATCTCTGATTCAAGAATGGAAAATGCAAAATCTTTGAAAGTTCCAGAACAAAGATTGCATCTGGTACTCAAACAAAAGGTAATATCTTCCATTTAGTTGGTACTAGTAAAAATTGTCTATTTGTGCAAATTGATCAGAGTTGGTTATGGCATAGGAGGATGTGTCATGTGAATTTTGATAATATCATCAAGATAAGCAACACTTAGGTTGTATGAGATCTTCCAAAATTGGTAAAACCTAAAAACAATTTGTGCAAAGAATGTCAGTTGGGTAAACAAAGTAGAGTCTCATTCAAAAGCAAGGAACAATCTTCTACCGGATTATTGGACCTAGTTCATACTGATCTATGTGGTCCGGCAAGAATCAGGAGTGTGCAAGGTGATAGATACTTCATGTTATTAATTGATGACTATTCCCGGATGATGTGGGTAACTTTTCTAAAGGAGAAATTAGAGGCTCTTGAGAAATTCAAAATATTCAAGGCTATGGTAGAGAATGAAACCGAATTAAAATTAAAATGTCTAAGGTCTGATAGAGGTAGAGAATTCACATCCAGTGAGTTCATAGAATTTTGTGAGAAGCATGGAATAAGAAGACAATTGTCTACTCCTAGGACTCCACAGTAGAATGGAGTAGTGGAAAGAAAGAACCGGACCATCCAAGAAGCATCTAGAACCATGATGATGGAAGCAAATGTTCCTCAAATCTACTGGAGAGAAGCTGTGAGCACTGTAGTCTACACTCTTAATCAAGTTCAAATCAAAAGCAATACCGGTAAGACTTCTTATGAACTCTAGTTTGGCATCACTCCTACTGTGAAATATTTCAGTCTTGGTAGCAAATGTTACATTAAAAGAGATGAAGATCTAGGCAAATTTGATGCTAGAAGTGATGAAGGAATATTCTTGGGTTATTCTACTCAAAGCAAAGCATACCGGTGTTATAACAAGAGACTAAGAAAGATTATAGAGAGTACAAATGTGAAGGTTGATGAAGGAATTGAAAAACCCTCAAGGTTTTATGAATATGATGAAAATGATCAGAATGATGTTTTGATTCAAGGAGTCCAAGCCCCTTCTGAAATACAGATTCAGACTGATCCGGTAATTCAGGAAGAAGAGATAAGTGTGATTGAACTTGTTCAAGAATCAGTAGTGCAAGAAACTCCCAAAGTTTCCAGGTATGTAAAACTAAACCACTCTGAAGATCAGATCATACGTGATAAAAGCAAATGTGTACAAACAAGAAGAAGGATTGCTCAAGATTCAGAAGAGTATTGTCTGATTTCAAAGATTGAACCTAAGACAGTGAATGAAGCTTACAATGATGAAAACTGGACTAAAGCAATGGAGGAAGAGCTGATGCAAATTCAAAAAAATCACACTTGGGATCTTGTTCCCAGACCTAGAAACAAGAATGTGATTGGAACCAAATGGGTCTTTCGGAACAAACTGAATGAAGGTGGTGAAGTAATCAGAAATAAAGCCAGATTGGTCTACAAGGGTTACTCTCAAATAGAAGGAGTTGATTTTGAAGAAACTTTTGCTCCGGTGGCAAGAATTGAAGGAGTCAAATTATTTCTTACTTTTGCTGCCTTCAAGGATTTCAAAGTATATCAGATGGATGTCAAGTCTACCTTTTTGAATGGAGACTTGGAAGAAGAAGTATACATTGAGCAACCAGATGGATTTCAATTATCTGATCATGGTGATATGGTTTGTAAGTTGAAGAAAGCACTATATGGACTGAAGCAAGCCCCAAGAGCCTAGTATGAAAGATTGGATAAGCATCTTTTGAAGATTGGTTTCAAGAAAGGTACTGCTGACAGCAATTTGTATTTCAAAATTGATCATGAAAATATCTTAATTGTTGAAGTCTTTGTTGATGATATCATTTTTGGAGGAAGAGATAGTATGTGTAAAACTTTTGCAAATCAAATGAAAAGTGAATTTGAGATGTCCATGCTTGGGGAAATGAATTTCTTCTTAGGTCTACAAATCACTCAAATAAAGAAAGGAATCTTCATTTCTCAGACCAAATATGTGAAAGAATTGTTAAAGAAATTTGGGATGGAACACTCAAAACCAATGAGTACTCCCATGGCAACCGGATGTAAATTGAATAAAGATGATGACTCTCCTAAGACTGATCAGAAAAAGTACAGGTCAATGATTAGAGGATTATTGTATCTCACTCAAACTAGACCTGACATTATGAATGTTGTTGGTCTTGTTGCTAGATTCCAAGTTGATCCTAGAGAATCTCATGTCATGGCAATCAAGAGGATTTTTAGATATCTAAAAGGGACAGTTGAGTATGGATTGTGGTATCCCAAAGATCATGATTTTTCTCTTCATGCATATACAGAGGTGGATTGGGCAGGAGATGTGGATGACTGAAAGAGTACCAGTGGTGGAGCATTCTTTTTGGGGAAGAGACTGTTTTCTTGGCTGAGAAAGAAACAAGAGGCAATATCTCTATCCACTGTAGAAGCAAAATATATTGCAGTAGTAGGTAGTTGCACTCAAGTTTTGTGGATGAAGCAAATGCTAAGAGACATAAGAGTGGAGTATGAGGAGCCTATCACAATCTTCTGTGATAATTCAAGTGCAATAAATATATCTAAGAATCTGGTGCTACATTCAAAGACTAAACATATATCCATCAAGTTTCACTTTTTGAGAGAGCAAGTGAACAAGAATGAAGTCAGATTAGACTTTGTGCCTTCTAAGGATCAGATTGCAGATATCTTTACTAAACCTCTACCTAAGGACTCTTTTGAGTATCTTAGGGAGAAGTTAGGGGTTATTGTCCCTCCGTTGATGAACTAAGGTGCACTGATGTGCATCAGTCCGGTGGATATCACAGTCATATCTTGTGGTCCGGACTGATGATGGAGAGCTGCTACTCAGGGGGAGCAACTAGTATAATTCTGAAGTGGTGGAGTTTCAAGTATGTTCCCTTTGCCATTGATGTCAAAGGGGGAGAGAAGACATGTGACTAGTTGTTGCTGATAGGGGGAGTTGTGACAATGAGGAGAAGTTCTTGTCTTGATGGTTAAAATAGTTTTTCACATCATATGTTGTCATCAATGATAAAGGGGGAGATTGTTGCAAGTATGGGCCTAACCGGTGTTGTCATTGATGTCAACATACTCCTATTGCATTAATGATAAGGATTGGATGGACTGTTTCCTGAGGATATTGAGAAAATTGGTCATATCAGGAACATAGAAGAATAGTGAAGACAGTAAGATAAAGATCTAAGATAAGATGAGGATTAGAGGATGCAGTTCAAAGGGTTTGTAGATATGTGTCTTAAGATGATCCAGTAAAGATTTCAGAGGTCTGCATGATGATCTGAAGAAGTTGTGGCCAGTCAAGTAAAACTAGTTCTAGCAGGTGTTCAGAGGTGACAAAGTGATACAGATAGGTCCGGTGAGATCCAGAAATGCATTATCCTATTCTGCAGATTTGGTGAAGTGTTTAGGAAATCTATGTGGAGTTACAACTCAAATGGTTTGTGATCTGAAGGTCTGCAAGCATCTATTCCATTGTGACAGTGATGACAGACTGTGTTCTTGAGGTTTCAGATGAAGGAGAGAAGGATTTCTATAAGCAGATGTAGTGTGGATGTTCTTGGTGATTTAGGCTAGCTTGTGGATGTCTTTAGATCGTGTCCAGTTCATGTTGGTGGTTCACATTGGAGTTTGAGATTACAATTGAAGAATTACTTTTGGATGATGGTGTTCTTCCTAAGTTCGGCTGACCAGATGAGTTACACATCCTGCGGATGATCTTGAAGATGTTGTGTGAAGATTGGTGTGTTCCTAGAAGAAGATTGAAGTCTCAGATTTGTGTGGCCGATAGTGTGTTGATCCACGTGAAGTCTTTTGTAATTAGTCATGGTGTATTTATGTATTTGCTCTGTAATGTTTGCCGACTTAGATGATCATTCCTAAGTTGATGTCTTGTATAAATGAGGAATTGTAAAGTCATTTCAAAGTGTATCTTGCGAAGATGAGAGTGTGGTAGAGAGGAGCAGAGCGAAAGGCAGAGCAGAAGTTCTGAGCTTAAATGGAACTGACTCAAGCATGGTGAAGATGCTATTCTCTAGTTCAAGTATGTGATACCTATTATTTGTAGACAGTGTATCTCTTATAGGCAGTGGGCCTCTTTTGAGCAGTGTGCTCAGGTAGTGAGCCCTAATTGGCATGTGCCATTTTGTTCTTTCTGTTCTTCAAACAAGGAATACAATCTTGGGTTAATCACCTATTGGTTTTTCCCTTAACCGGGTTTTCCACGTCAAAATCTTGGTGTCTTATGTGTTTTTGCTCTTGATTTAATGCATTATGTTTCCATGATTGATTTATTATTATGTTGTTGAATTACAAAGTGGATTTAAGTGTTTAAATTGGAAGAAAGTTTTTGACAACTGATTCACCCCCCCTCTCAGTTGTCTGTCGTGAATCTAACACATCTTGTTTGTCCTTGGTATAGCTTATGGAGGGCAAGCTCACCCAGATTGAAACTATATTTGATTCCTTCTGTCAACATCTTCTAATTCGTTGTTCTCTGCATGTAATTTTTGGGAAATTATGTGTCGAATCTGCCGTGCTTTCTTAGTCAAAATGACTCCCTCAATAAATCTCTTATTTTAATCTGTAATCTTTGTCTGGTGGCATCGTTGCTGGGAAGCAACTTTCACCGTGCTACACCAGAAACCTTTTCTTTTCACCCAACGCCATTGATTTACTGGTCTCTCCACTATCTTCCTTCACCAAACTCATTATTTTCAACCTTCATGCTATTTTGCTTCACCAGTGCTGCCGTACGGCTCCTAGGGGCAACTATACCTCATAACGAACCTTGCTTTGAATTTTTTTTTATCAAAGCCCATTCTCAGCGCGCCGTTTAGATTATGTAACCTCCCCATGAAATCCATTATGAGATTGTTGCATTCATTCTATTCAATTCATGAGGAAAAAAAATAAGTGACTAGTGTTTCTATTAGGAAGTCTTATGTCTGCTCTTGTTTTTAGAAAGTAGATCATTTAGAGGAGCGATTAGTACTATAATAAAAAGATTATAAATTTCCTTAAGAGTAGAATAGTAGTTTCTTTAATTGATTTTTGAAGACTTCAAAATTAGAAACAAATTTTGATTAGAAAGTTCTCTAGAGCAATAAAAATATATTCAACTGTGCATCTTATTTGAGGATAGGCAATTTATTAATAATTTTGATTAATGGAAATTACTTTATTTGAAGGTTAAGTAGATTAGCATATGTATAGTTAAGTATAATATTTTGTTATTATAAGACTTTTTACAAGTAGTTGTAGTGTTATAAGATCTTTTTAATAAACAATGTTTCAACCAATACCATAATATTAATGTGAATAGTTTTAATATTGTTCTAGTTAGTCCAAGCTTAAGGGATTATCATTTTAAATTACTTAACTTATAGATTTTGTAGAATTAATGAAATTATAGGGATTGATAGTTGTTTTAGTATGATAATCTAAATAGTTCTATAGATAGTAAACCTTATGAATTCGTTAAATTAGTGGGTTGGAATCCCTTGTATGGTAGTGATCATGTATTTTAAGTATTGGTCCAATGTTACTTTACTTTTCATTAAATTAAGATTAAAATTTAGTTCTAAATTTAGATAGTATTGTGTCTTCTTTCAAACCATAGTTTCCATATTTCTTCCTCATAGACCTTAAGTTTGACATATATGTGTAGGTAGGGAGTTTAAATTCTAGTGGGTAATAATATAATCTAGTGTCATAATTAGTTTTATGTCATTATTGTCGTGTTAATTAATTCACTGATTAATGTGGGAATAATATAACTTAATTTAAATCTTTTGGTTGATTATGAGTTAATAGGTTTAATATGTTCTTTCATGGGTTCTATGGGTTGTGTTACCTATCCAGAGGCTTGTTTACTCTAAATTTATTGATGACTTTGAATCCTTGTATTCTAGAGAAAGAAAACTGTTTTAGTTC
Organism: Cunninghamia lanceolata; assembly: GCA_027924645.1. Lineage (NCBI taxonomy): Eukaryota > Viridiplantae > Streptophyta > Pinopsida > Cupressales > Cupressaceae > Cunninghamia > Cunninghamia lanceolata. Next base: position 5,620,863 of record BSBN01000219.1, on the reverse strand, counting down.
ATTAAATTTGGACTTTTGCATGCCTCATGTTATTTTAGCTTGTCATGAGAATTTGAGGTATGTCATGTGTGTCCTTGTGTATAGTACTTGTTTGGGTTGGGTCAACTGGGTGCAGGTAAGGGAGTGGCTTCCGATGTGGGGCCGGTGCCCAAAGTGGCTATCTGGGTAATCCATTGGAAGTGTTTAATAAGTGAAAACCTAATAATTGACTAGGGGGAAAGGGTAGACTTCACGCTAATCTAGATAAGGTAGACCACATGTGTGACCTATGGGGCCAGTGCCTAGAGAGAGGCTGTCAGGGTAACCATAGATGGGGGTCGGTGTCTAGAGAGAGACAGTCAGGGTAACCCATGTAGAGCCATGCGATGACACTCCTATCTACTGCAGTCTAGCTTGCCCTGTTCTCTTGCCTCTAGATGTTGATTGTTGAGTTCAGTGTTGTCCGCATGTGAAACCTATGGTATTCTTGTCTTCAGTTAGTCCTTCTGTCTTTGCTTGTGTTAGGGATCCTCATTGTTATCTCCTAGCTCGGGGGGTGGACCTTAGGGTTTCACATGGTCGGGTGCAAGAGCTTAATTTATTGGTTTTCCTTGGCATCTTGGTTCGTGTACATGGAAAATGTGTTATTCCCAGTTCCAAATCTGCAGTTGCATTTGAAGATTTGTTTTTTGCTTCCAAGATTGTATAAACAAGATTTATATTATAATTTGATGTAAACAGTCAAAGGCCTTGTAATTATGTAACCCTGCATTGATCTCATTGTACTTGTACAAATCTTGTAAATGAAAGATGTACTCTTCTCTTGATGTATCAAATTTGCATATGGACATTTATAATGTATTATGTTGTTAATGATCCATGTTTATAATTATTTGATGTAGTTATGTTCCCTAGAGATGTTAGTTGATCATATAGTATTAAATCATGTAATTAGTTGTTATTGCAAATACTTGTTTTAAAAATATATAAAAATATTTATGCATTTTCTTGTTTAGTTAACTTAACTGTCTAGGGTTACATAACAGGGCATCACAAGAAGCCCAGCACAAGTGGAATCTGTATCAAATGGTCGTGAAGTAAGCCTTCTTGAACAGAGTGCTAAAAGAGGAAGTGTATGTGGAGCAGCCTCCTGGCTATGAAGTCCCAGTGTAGTGCCCCTCACTTTGCTTCTGTCAGACTAATAGCTATCCTAGTAGGACTGGACATTGTGACATTCTGTTTGATGATGGATTCTCTATTATTATGCTAGTTGATTATGGACCTATTGCTATGATGATGTTTGATAATGTTTGATTACTGATATTTTATGTTTTCACAGCTTGATGGACATATTAGATGTTATAGATTAATTTAATTTTGAGTTCTATGTGGTATCTGATCATGATTATGATGCATTATTGGTAATGGTTGTATTAGATCATTATGTAATTGATTATTTTACCTTGTTGACAAGCAATGGAAGATTATGTGTAATGTAGTTACTTATTGATGTGTTAATGTGAATGGAATAGTGTCGAATAACTCGTGTTCGAGTACCCTACCGCACTGTGACTTTCGTTCAGTGTATGAATGTATGATGATATATATTTTCATGGTTGATTGTGTGGTTTGCTGCAAGATGTAGGTACCAGGCATCGACTCCACCTAAATTAGCAAGTCTGAGCGTACCTTAACCAATGGAAATATTGATTGGAGTTAGCATAAGGTTCCCTACTCAGTCAACATGATCCTCGAAGAGGATGAGTATCCAGTATTGTACCCAATCATCACCGTCAGTTGGACTATTTGTTTACATTGTTGTTGACATGTCTTATGGTCTTGCATGATGGTCAGGTATCATTTTGTAGGTTGGGTTTATTCAATTAGAAATGTTTGATTTAGGTCTTGGTCAGTGCTTCATTAAAACAATGTTAATTTCAAGCTAAAGTTAAGTAAACATTTGTAAGGGAATTATGTGTTGTTTACTAATTATAAACAATTTAATTATTTATAATTGACAAAATTAACATGAAAATAAATAAATTTGATAAATAATTAAATAAAATAATAAATTACAAGTTGTAAATTGATAAAATTAAAATGGAAATAAAATACATAAATAAATATGTATAAACAATTATAAATTTTGATAATAAATTCATAGGTAACATTAAAATAATTAAAAAATAATATTATTATGAATATTATGAGAGAATATATGGTTGTTGCTTTGGATCATATGCACACCTCCTTAGAAGGTGGGAAAAATATGGAAAATTGGGGGATCTCTATATCTCTCCATCTCTCTATAAAGAATTAAAAAAAGGAAGGGGGGAGATCGAAGGTCTGGTTTTGCAGCTAGAGGAATGATCTCGGCAATGAATTTTCAGTATGGAGAAGCTAGGTTCCATCGTTATCTGTATTTATTTCTGGTTTGATCAATTTTGTTTATAATATGTCAGATATATTGATTGATTGTTCCTAAAGTCTTTAAATCCTGCCAATTGCCTTTGCTTGAAAACCTTTAAAAAAAACCTTTTTCTGCAAATCCATTTCATGCATATTCTATAATCATTGCATTCTAAATGATTCTAGATAGTTCCTGATGGATGTTCATACCTGTTTTCAAGGTTCCCATTTTGGTGTAGTCTGGCATTACATTACCAGATTGCATTTTCTTGATCATTTCTAAAGCTTTTTATTTTATAAATCCATTTTGTGTATAACTTGCAATCATTGCAATCAACTCCGATGTCACACTACCCACATTAGAGGCGCTGGTCTGGGCTCTATCCAAGTCAAAAATAAGTTTTGTATTTGGCATAGCATTTTGTTTCTGCATAGATAACTTTTGAAAACCTTAGCTGAATAGGAAAAAAAAGGTCAAAATGTCTTATACCTTTGCAATACCTTTTAAAAACTAAAATCTATCCTATGTGATCGAACAAACCATCAACGTAGCCATGTCAGGTTTTTACTGGCATTTCAATGACAAGTTTGGGGCATCTCCAGATTACCTAGCACAGGCCAATGGGTCAACCTTGCACATTCAATGATTGATTAGAGGTGTCCTGTATATAGCCGCCACTTCAAGGATCATAATAATTTAAAATATATATATATAATGATGTTTTTGTAATTACTCCTAAGCCTTTATTCATATGTGACCTACAATCACAAGAAAGCGCATCCATACAACTGGCATCAATTTAACAGGTATCTCAATGATAAAGTTAGGGTATCCTCAAGAGGGCCGTGCGGCCAAGAAGGTCAACCATGCACACTTAATGATTGATGTAGGTGTAATTCAATTAGTTTTCTTTAAATGTGATTCAAAGTATGCACAACTCTCATACACTGAACCTTTATGGCACGCGACAAAGGTTGTGGATATGTATCTGTAATTTGCTAAATCATTATGTACATATCCTGCAATTATCTTAACCCACCCACTGTGAAAGTTGTCACGGTGATCTCATCTGTAGTTTTCCATCTATTATTGTTTCCAGTTACTTTCTCATAACTGGCGTCAAAGTTTATAGATGTAGTAGGAATGCTAAAAGTTGTTTTAATAATTTTAATTGAGAACCTATCAAACTGCCTTCTTTATAATTGCTTGTTGATGGACAATGATATGTACAACCTAAAAAGATTGATTATGCTATGGCGTGCATGGGTAAAAGTTGACATTAGAGATGGTCATTGCTGCTTGAAAGTTTATAAAGCCTTTCAAACAAATCCATTTTCTATATATCTTGCAATCTTTGAATTCCAAGGGATTGCATCTTCCCCAGACATTTGCAAACTAGCTCCCCTTCCTTGTTCATGCTCCTGCAGTTCATATACATGTCTAGCAGAGCTGATGCAATGGTAATAACTGACAGATTCTTTTATCTTTCATGCCTTGATGGATGCCCATTACCATTTTCAATTTCCCTTATCAACTCAAGCTAGTAGAAATAGGTTGAAATATGATTTAAGGTTTCTTTAAATGTTATTATTAGGGTAGATATTAATCTATATAAGGCAGATATTACCCAATTTGCATTGAATTTGTAGTAGTTGATATATATTAGACATTATAATGATATATATAAAAGTTTGCACTATTTAATCATTATTAATATTTTCTATTTCAAAACACATATTAATATATTATTATATTACTATTTGCTAATTGTAAACATATATCAGTATATTATTATATTAGATATTGTTATATCAATAAACATTCAATGTATATATATATATATATCCAGTATTTTCAACCATTACATCAGTATACATTTGACAGATATGTATTTGGTATCCGCTGATCAATGAATGACAAATATAAATTCATCTATTTATCCTCTCATTATTCATTCCATGTGATAATCATAATCTATATTATCATCACACCTCATATTTATAATGGAAATTGAATTCTGTTATGCGTTTTATTTCAGGATAAGTTTAAGTTCATTTAAGTTATATTTATAGTAGGAAATGAGTGTTAAGGATGTCTCTTCGGGCTATTTTTCACTTTCAATTGAATAGCCTCATATTAAATGTCCAAAATTTAGAATTGTTAGGTAATAGAATTACTTAAACATTATTACGGAAAGTTATTACATTTGATACAAAAATTCATGTAGTAATAGTAAATTTTTAAGTGGGTGGAAAATATTTATTATCCAAAGATCTAAGGTATTTTATTATTATTATTATTACTAATATTATTATTATTACTATTATTATTATTATTATTATTATATTATTATTATTATTAATGTTATTACCATTTTTCCAAAGTAATAGTTGTCAACCCCAAGCTATATGGGAAGTGTATGGGTGAAAGTCTAATCAAAAGTGCATAAACTACTCGATGGAGAAAACCTTGGGAATAAATAAGTATTAAGTAAATGACCAAATGAAAAATGTGTTTGTATGAATATATTAAAATTGTATTGGCTATTAAAGTCAAGTATAGATTAAATAGTCATTTGATTTATTTATTGAAATTTATATGATTAAAAATATTGGGTTTATTAAGCTTAATATGAAATGGAATGGGATAAGGAAAGAATGTGACAAAGATGGAGTAGATGAAAATTTGATATGATTGAATAGTAGTGTCGATAAATTTAAATTTAGTTTGGTATTGAATTTAACTACATACTCTTTATAAATGTTTTGTTGAAATTTTATTAATAGGTTATAATAAGGTTGGTAAGCAATGTATTTAAGTTTGATTAGCTGATTGTGAGGAGAATTGTATTAGGTAAATGGATCTTGTGTAAGTTGTTTTAGTGGTTTAAATAGGGCTATGTGATAGTTGTCAAGGTTTAGTTTCCAGAGGCATAGGATATTGTGTATTATTTTTTATGCCATGATGTCTTGATTTCATGTGTAAGCTATGTTGTATATATGTTATGATGCGGAATGAAGTTCTTCATGGATGTAATGGTTTATTATTTGTATTGAACATGCATTAAATTATTGTGTTGATTTTTTATCATGGGGAGACATTGGTAAAAGGAGTATATTATTTATGGGTTGCTTCATTTGGAAGCTGTGGACAATGTTTTATGAGTTGTCCTTGTGATTAAGTTGATATGCAAGATGGTTAATGCCTTGCATTGTTATATATACATGTTGATATGAGGATAATTGTTATGCAAGATGGTTAATGCCTTGCATGGTTCATGTATCCTTGTTGTCATGATGATGTTTGCTATGCTTGTTGAGTAGGGTCTTCTAGTTGCAGGTAGGGGAGTGGCTCACAATAGGGGTCGAAGCTTAAAGTGGCATCAAGGACAACCCATGTGGGAGTTTCTTAACTCAGTGATAACCTAAATAATGAGTTAGTGGGTTGGGTAGTTAATCACACTAAACAAAGATAAGTGGATGCCTCACTCATGGCAAGATCACCTACCTTGTCCTCATGAAAGGTATGTTGATTCCGCATGAGTTTGTATGAGGGCCAAGGTTTGGGAGAGATTGCCAGGACAACCCAAGATGGGGGTCGGGGCCTAGGAAGGCCTACCAGGACAACCCATGACAAGCTATGTGATGACACTCTCCCTACTGCAACCTAGCATTCCCTAGTTGTACTCTCCCCATTCGTATGTGTTTGCCTCTAGAAGTGTTGTTGAGTTGCTTGTGATATTGACTTGTGTTGGTGAAGTCAAGTGTTGTCCTTGTTCCTTATAGTCTATGGTCTACTTGACTATCTATTGTAGTGGGACCTTATGTTAACTCCTAGCATGGGGGGGTGGACCTCAGGGTTCCACATGGTTGGGTGGATGTGCCTTATTTCCATTAGTTTTTCCCTTGCCATTGTTTGTGCGCGAGGAGGATGTATCTTGTGTATCAAACATCAGATCTTGTACCAGTTATGGAGGCAGTGTTTTATGCTCATGTACTAATTCTATGTATCAGTCAATTCATAATGTATGTATTCAGAAAGGTGATAATGTAAGCAATGAAATGATGTACTCATATGTATAGGAATTTGTATATGCACATGTAATTCTATATACATAATCATGTTGATTATTTATCTGATGTCATGATATGGAGATGTAAATGTTTATTCATTCAATGAAATAGATCTAGAATGATCTACTGATGATAGTTAATGATGTATGTTAGAATAAGTTAATTGATTTTTCAAGTAATGCAACCATGGAACCTTATAGGACAAGTGGTTAGTTTAATGATGTGTATAGACATGTTAAAGATTACTTTGTTATTTATATTATTTAAAAAAAAAAATTATGTAATGCATAGCATAGATATGTTGTTCTCTAAGGTGTTCATGGTGGGGCATTACACCCAGGGCAAGAGGACAAAGTATATATGCTCTGAAAAGTCCTCTATGGGCTAAAACAAGCACCTAGGGCATGGTACAATAGAATAAACTCATATTTAGTGAGTAATAGCTTTGGCAAAAGTAGCTATGAGCCCACTCTTTACATCAAAGCAGCTGAAGGTAATATTTTGATTATTGTTTTGTATGTAGATGATCTTATTTTTATTGGAAATAGTGAGATCTTCATTGTTGATTTCAAAGAGGTAATGAAGAATGAGTTTGAGATGATAGACTTAGGTCTGTTGAAGTATTTTCTTGGCATTGAGGTCAAGCAAACAAAGCATGGCATATTTATTTCGCAAACTAACTATGCCAAACAGATTTTGAAGAGATTTAAAATGGAGAATAGTAAACCTACCCCAACACCAATAGCTACAGGTCTAAAATTGAGTAAATAGGACAACAACAAGGAAGTAAACCCAACCCTATGCAAGAGCATGGTTGGAAGCCTCATGTACTTGACAACTACTAGGCCTGATTTGATGTATGCAGTAAGCCTGATTTCTAGGTTCATAGAGAAGCCTAAGGACACACATTAGTAAGCAGGAAAGAGGATCCTAAGATATCTAAATGGCACAATAGGTTATGGCATCTTGTATGGTGCATCTAATGAGTTTAACCTGATTGGTTTCATGGATAGTGATTTGGCAGGTAATGTAGATGACCGAAAGAGCACATCTGGCTATGTTTTTCACATGTGTTTAGGCATGATCTCATGGGCATCCAAGAAACAACCCATTGTCTCTCTCTCCAGAGTAGAACCTAAGTATATTGCAGCAACTGTAGCAGCATGTTAGGCTATTTGGTTGAGAAGAATCCTTACAAATTTGAATGAGTAGCAAGAAGATGGTACAACCATTCATTGTGACAATGTTTCATCAATAGGCCTGACAAAGAATCTAGTCTTCCATAGATGAAGCAAGCACATTGAGATCCGTTATCATTTCATAAGAGAGTTGGTAGGATGAGGAGAGATTGAGCTTCAATATTGTAGATTCGAGCAACAACTCGCTGACATTTTCACAAAGGCATTTCCAAAATATTCTTTTGAATGCCTGAGAGATAGGCTTGACATTATTGACAACTTTGGAGGTGTGCAGCCCCAGAAAGAAGACAGCTCTGAAGGTTCAGCTCCAAAAAGACAGTTATAGCAGAGCTCTAGAGGTTCAACCCTAGAAACAGAGAAAAAATAGAGCTCCAAAGATGCAGGAAGTCAGCTTCGAAGATACAAAAAAGAGCTCTAGAGGTGGTCCAGAATGACAGAAACAACTCTGGAGATCTACCCCGGAAAGAAAATTATTGAATGACACCTAACTTTAGATTAAGGGGGAGTGTTGTCTATAATTTATTATAATCTTTAGTCAGTGTATCAAATGCATTCAATGCAGCCTACCCCTACATCATTTTTGGGGATCTCCTCAAATCTGACCCCAGCAACCGTTGGCTTGCTAGCATTCAATATTGGTAGGTAAATTTGAATTTTTTAAAGTCTTTGAGCACCAGTTTTGGCATGACATGGAATGAGGCAAAAATAAATGTAGTTGAACATATGAAAGAGAGAAAACCTGCAACAACAAAAGAAAAGTGTTAGAGGGAAAGAAGCCTACAGCAGCAGCAAAAGGAATGCAGAGAGCAGCAGAAGGAAATAAAAGAACATTGTAGCAGAGAATAGAAGGGAATGTGCAGCATCACAGTGAATGTTCAGTCATCTCTAGAGATTGGGGAAAGTCGAAAAAAAAGAGCAGCAGCTATGCATCAGTTGTAAGAAATTTTTGAATGTATTTCGAAGAGGAAAATATAATATATATATTGTTGTTATTGTGTATTGTCTCTCTTCTTTTATTTGTGTTTATTTTCTGCTATCCACTATACTGTAGCATCTATTTGGACAACCATTTTACCCCCTGCATGCCAACACATAAGTGAGTAAAGGGCATATAGAGAAATCATATAAGAGATTTGGGTGTGTAAGATGTTGGAGGCACTACATTTTTTAAGTCATTTTAAGGAATTGGCATTTGTATGAAATTATGAATTGTTCTAGTATTTTATTTTAGATTGTTCAAGTTTAAAGCTATTGAAGTAGCCAGTGAAGAAGAGAAATTGATTGAAGGTGCACAAAGATGAAAAAATATTTGATTGAGGAAAATGGTGTAGCATCAAGTAACTTTAATTATTTGTTCAAATGGGAAAAAATGGTAAAAAAGTTAAGAAAGAAAATGAAAATTTGATGGTTGAAAAATATTTTCTGAAAGAAGAATTGTATATGCTAGAAATCAAAATACAAACAAGACACATAGAGATCCTATTCTAATGTCTACATAACTCAAGAAATAATTGATAGTGACAATAATGAAATACAAAGCAAACAACAATAGATATTATAACACAATGATATTTATTCCTTGGTGTATTGATATGTGGATTGCTCTATTAGTTAAGCATAACCATGGTTGCAAATGGATGTGGATGAATGATAAGCTCAATGGATGCAATGTGATCAATGAATACTCAAAGCAATGGAGATACAATATGGATGCCAAAAGCTCAAAGTTCATGGAAGCTTTGTGAATGAGAGGATGTGGTGTATTTATAGCTTTCAAAAAGTGGTGATCAATGGTGTAGAAAATTAGATTGAATCAATGGTTGAGATAAATTAAGAGATCATGATGAAAGTGCACATGACATGTGTCCAAAAAGCTTGATTTAAAGAGTTAATTGCTTTCTTAGATAAAAATAGTGATTTGATATTCATAAAATAGAGTTAATTTTCTATTTAATGAATTGTTCAAGATAAAAACAAAGATTTAAAGCCAATTAGACTCAATGCATGATTTGCTTTTTGACATGCAATAGATAATATTAAATAATAAATTATTTAATTTACGTGCATGGAAGATATTTAGAAGAAAAAAATAGTATTAGGAGATGAGAAGATAAATTAGAAATTAAATAAATAAATTTATTTAATTTATTGTGCATGATGGAGGAAAATAGGACATAAATAAAATATTTGATTTTATTTATTTAGGAGATAAGAAAAGTCAACGTAAATAAATTAGAATAATTTATTTAATTTTGGAGGAATAATTAGCTAATTGAATGATTGAAATTATTTAATTATTTGTGGATAAGACAATTAAATTGGTGAATTAATTAAATAATAGGCTTATTTAATTAATGTGAAATAGAAGAATAAAATGAGAGGGAAAGATTGAAATTTAATTAAATAATTTGAAATTATTTAATTATTGTTGAAAGGTGGAATAAATTGATAAATAGATAAAATTAATTAAGCAATTAGGAATTATTTAATTAATGCTGAATTAAAAGAAATTGATGAGAGAATGATGCATATGACATGATGATAATGTGTTAGTCATTTTAGGTGTCTACAAGAATTAATAAAAGTTAATGAAGAATTGATGAAAGTGAAAAAGAATAATAAAGAATTGAAAGAAAGTATAAAGGAATTAGAAAAGAATAGATATGAATATTTATGTGAAAATGATGTTTTGGAAAAAGAATTGGAGAAAGTTAAATAGAAAAATGAAGAGTTAGAAGAAGAGTTGAAGTTGTATGACAAGGTTAAAAATAAGAATGCAAATTTGCAAGAAAAGCTAAAGAGGATAAAAGAAGAAAATTCAAAATTGAAAGATCAAAATAACCAGTTAGATCAATTGCTTGCAACATGCTAGAGAGGAAATGAGTGTCTAAAGTCTAAGTCTTTACATTGTGATGTTTCATGAATAATACATTTGATTTGTGTGATATAGCTGAAGCTTCTTTTGATAAAGAATGTAAGAACGAAGATGATAATTTGTATGAATTTGCAAATTAATATTGCTAGTGGTTTTGAAAAGAATGTTGGTTTGGAACCCCTTTGAACATGAATAACATATGGTATAGGGGCTCTGGGTCTAAGGGAGACTAACACCCAAGCATCCAAATGCAGGAGAGTAACCCTCAACTCTTCAGCTTTAAGCACTTTGCCCAATGGTTCAAGAACTTTGTTTAAGAAGGGCCACAATTGAATAGGAAGGTTTTTTATTCAAAGCCACCATGGCACAGAGCAAAATTTAATCTCCTGCAAAGAGGCCTTAGGATTCCATTGAAATGCTTTGAAGAGGGACTTCCCAATGTTCCAAAAATCCCTACCCAAAATCTTTTTCTGCATATTATGATTTTTCAAGGTTATAAAAAAGACTCCTTTTGAAACCATTCGATAGAATGAAACATGCACCCCTAGTTTTTTCCCCCACACTGAGAATAACCAATTGTCAAAGAAACTTCTTGTAGGTAGAGCATTCAAATCCACGTAGACAAAGAATAGAGTAACATTTTTCAATCTATTTTCTTCGTCATTAATAGCAGAGAGCATACCAGGATTGGAACACAAGATTAACTTCTTCAACTCATTAGTGTTCTTACCTTCCTCTCGCTCCACTCGCTCCTGCATGCCGCTTCCACTAACTCCACTGCCCGTTTTCCCCTCTTCCACCTCCTTAAAGCACGCATTTTCAGGCAGAGGGGCGGCATGACTCACATTTAGGGCCTCCTTAAAATATTTCTCAAGGTGCAGACAACTAGCAATAGCATTGGAACCAACTTCAATCCCATCACCGAAGGCATTCAATTCTTCTAGCTTAGGGGCCTGAGCCTCGGCCGGCATCGTGCGAATGCAAGAGTCTCACATGTGTAGAGTAAATATCCCCCAACCCTGAGGCGGGAATAAAATTCAAATAAAGTCAATTGAATGATAACAGTTTGAAATATTCCAACAAAGGAATACTCAAAATAAAACTTTCAATAATACAAATCCAGCCACCAACAACATCAAAGCCCAATGAATATTGTAGAACCAAGAGGATGAAGCAGACTAATTTGATAATGTTATTAGACTAATTGATTGTTTGCGAAGTGATTGGCCTTGGTGTTTAAACTCCTGTTTCCACTGCAAAGTGGATGGCCATCAAAGGAGGGAATGCCCTATGGCTAAAAAGAAGGATGAGAATAGTCTTTTTGCCCACAATTTCTCTGGTGTTAAAAATGTCTCTGGTTCAGGGGGAGGTGGGCAGGGGGAGCCTTGACCACTATTATGAAAAACCCTATTTCTTCAGTGGTTTGGATTCCACCATGCCCTCGGCCTGCCCGTACCAGGTCTAATGCCTTGGATGGCTCCATAAGAGAAATTCGCAATAGTTTTGAAAAATTGAAGTTAGTAGATGATACCTTGAATCCTCTCTCTTCAGATTCTGTGGAGGTGGTGGAATCTACCCCGCTGCCCTCCCTGGGTGGAAGGAAGGAAAGTATGGTTTTTGGGGCTTCTAATTCTAACTCCTCTGTTTGCCCCCCTTAGAGCCTTTATTGATTTCTAATTCTACAAACTTTGATGCTTCTACACTAGTTAGCCCTCTAGCTGGTGAAAATAAGATGGTTTGGGACACTTTCCTTAAATGGGATATTAACCCCATTGATAAAAGTCTCTCTAAATTTGAATCAGCCTCGAAGGTGTCCACTCTAGAATCCCCAGTGCCTATTGTCCCTCCTAAAATGAATGCCGAACAATTTGCTCTAATGAAGATTAGAGAAGACATGCTGGCTAGAAAGATGAATGAGGTGCTTCATGATGTTGGTCTCCCTATTAAGTCTCAAGGGCCATTTGGTTTTGACTTGGAACCCCCAGATAAGGAGGATGAGGATGCTAAGACTGATTCGAATGTCCTTGAAGAGGTTGAAGTTGCCCCCAAGGGGGAAGAGGTTAGAAAAAAAAGGAAGTATGTCAAGAGAAAGATATTCAACTCAAAAAGTGTCAAAGGGGATAAGCTCCCAAAATGCTTTGATAACATGGGCATTTCTAAAAATGAGGCTTAATGATTGGACCATATCTTCTACCCTAGTTGATCCATGAAGTGCATTAGTTGGAATATAAGGGGCCTTCAATCTCCTGATAGGAAGTATCTAGTGAGAGACTTGGTTAATAAACATAAGGATATTGATTTTCTAATGATTCAAAAAGTTAAAGCTGTTGGATTTTAGTTAGATAATATTCTCAGATTTACATGGAAAGACTCCTATAAATTGATCTCTAAACATCAAAAGGGTAAGGGAGGATCGGTTATCCTAATGAAGCTCGGATGGGATCAATACATTACACACTCTGGCTCTTCCCCCTATAATAGAGTTATCTGCACCTACTTTAACCTCAATGGTTGCAACTTTGGACTCTGTTCACTATATGCCTCAAAAGATTATAGAGAGAGAAGTTACTTGTGGGATTGGCTCTCTGTTAACCTTCCTAAAGTGCCTTGGTTGATTGCGGGTGATTTCAATATGGTGGAACATAAAGAAGATAAGCTAGGAGGTCTTAGCATAGAATGAAAAGGTAATGAGAAATCCTTCAAGACCACTCTTAAGAAGTCTCTAAGGTTGTAGGATCCCTTGGAAGGTGAGAAGAGAAAAAACAAAGGGATTTGGTTCTCTTGGTGTAATGCCCAAGCTAGAAAAAGGAGGATAGATTACAAATTGGACAGGTTTTATGCCAACAAAGACTTCTTTAGATTTTCTCCATCCAATGGGGACAATGCAGTCAAAGTTCTCCCCAGCTCCTTGTCTAATCATCACCCTATTATTGCTAGCATTTCCCTTATAGGGCTTGGTGAGGATGCTAAGCCCACTGGTTCTTCTTCCTTCAAGATTAATACTCTACTTTTGGACAATGAGGATTGCAGACATGGTATCTTAGTTTTGAGAAGCCTCATTAAAATGAGACACTTTCATAAGGGGGCAGGTTGCTATTGGTCTAAACTTATCAATGCTTGCCAGAACCTCCTCCAGATGTGTGGCAAGAAATTTTCCTTGGATAGAAGGAAGCAAGAAAAAGTGCTACAGAAAGAATTTCTTGACTATGAGCAGAAAATCCAAGAGACCCCTACTGACTTGGACTTGGTCTCGGCTCTTAGTGCCACTAAGCATAGGCTGAGGTGCTTCAAGAATCTTAGGGCTCAGAATGCTAAACACAGAGCCAGACTTAATTGGATAAAAGGAGGAGATAAAGGCTCCAAATACTTTTTTTAACCTGTTGAGGAATAAATTTAAGTAGGAACACATTGACTCCATTATGAAAAATGATAGGGTATATACGGAGTTGAAGATATTCAAGAGTTATTTAAAAGGTTTTATGAACAAATTTTCATGGCTAAGGATGGAGGTACTGATTATGTGGAGGCACAGAGGATGTATTCTCTGGTATGTCCCAAGAAAATTAATAGTGCCATGGATGAGAAGTTGAAGCAACCAGTCTCCAAGGATGAAATTAAAGCAGCTATTCTTTATATGAGCAACTATAAATCTCTAGGCATTGATGGGTTTCCTGTTGAGTTTTACAAGACCAACTTGGATTGGGTTGTGGAAGATATATTTGAAGTTTATCAAGAAGCCATAGCCAAAGGATCCCTTGGGGAAGAGATCAATAGAGGGATCATAAAACTTATTCCTAAAGGGGGAGACAAAATAAATTTGAGGAACTGGAGGCCTATTACTCTCATTAATGTCTCTTATAAGATCATAGAAAAAGTTTTGGCAAAGAGATTGGTTGACATTCTGCCCTCTATTATCAATGTCACTCAGACTGGCTTTATCAAGGGTAAGTATATTCTGGAAAACCTTCTAACTAGTTAGGAGGCTTCTCATTGGGCTAAAAATTTAGGCTAGAATGCAGGAATCCTACTTTTAGATTTTGAGAAAGCATATGATAGGGTGGAATGGTCTTTTATCATCTACATACTTAAAGCATTTGGGTTTCCAGATGAATTTGTAAGGATGGTGAATATGTTGTTTAGTGATGCCTCAGCCTAGGTGGAGGTCAACGGTGTACTTTCTTCCTCTTTCTCAATGGAGAGATCTATTAGGCAGGGATGTCCTTTGGCCCCCTCATTATTTGTCATAGCATCTAAAGTTCTATACTATAGGCTGAGAACTGAGTCAGTGCCAGGTAAATTTGAAGGTATTCTCTTGCCTAATGGTAACCCATTACTCAATATGCAGTTTACAAATGACACTGCAATCTTCTCGATTATTGAAAAGCATAATCTTGATAATTTGAAGCTAAGACTCCATAAGTTTTATTTGGCCTCAGGTGCCAAGATATACATTGGCAAATCTGTCCTCTTGGGGTGGTCTGATTCCCCTCTTGACTGGCTGGGGGATGGTGATTGGCAATGGGGTGGCCCTAAGAAGCTAGTTCAGTTCCTAGGTATCCCTTTTGCTCTGGATCCCTCCCTCAAACAGATGTGGGAGTGGTTTTTCTCCAAAATTGATGTCAAACTTATAAGTTGGAATAAACAAGCTTTGTCTCTTGCTGGGAGGTTTCAAAGTTGCCAGAAAATCCTCTCTGCATATACTATTTTTTATGCCTCTATGTGGCTCTTCTCTTTTATACAAATTAAGAGTATTCAGAAGGCAATCAAGGCCTTTCTGTGGTCAGATGGTAAAGGGAATAGGCAAAAATAACATGTTAACTAGGATTGGTGGTGCTTCAGTCAAGATCATGGTGGACTAGGTCTGAAAGACTTACAATTGCAAGGTATGGCTCTTATGGTAAAGTGGATTGTAAAGGCTCTGGAAGGAAATGAACCTTGGAAGGTTCTTGTAAGAAATAACTTCAAACTCTCAAGGTCGAGATCAGCCCTAGGCTGGAGAGATCTTCATCCTCATGACCTCCTTTTTGGGGATTTCAAGGTGAAACCATTTGGGTCTGTTATTTTTGCCTCTATCTAGAAGGCATGGGAAGTCTGTCGAACTATTATCTCCAAAAATGAACTGCAAAGGCCTACTGTGCAATGGGGAGAGCACTTATTAGTTTGGTGGTCCTTGAAACATAAGGATAGGCATTTGGCTCTTATTCAAGGGTGTTCCTGTTTGAAATGGCATAAGCTGGGACTGTCTTCATTCCAAGATATTTGTACCTCTAAAGGCATTAAAAATTGGGAGACCTTGAGACTTCATTTTGGCCTCAAGGATACTCAGAAGAGAACTTATTCTATCCTGCTTTCTACCTTCTCTGCTATTCATGCCCAGACAAAATTGTTGTGTGAGCCTGAATGGATGAGTATGCTGAAATGGAACAATGGACTCAGTTTGAAACTTTGTGAGCCTAAAAGGATCTATAAAATTTTAAAGGATTCCGATGAGGTCTTTAAGCATTGTGCCAAAGTTTTGGATTGTAATGTTAGTCACAAATGTCTTAGGAGGATCTTTTTGTCTTTTTGGTCCAGTTTTATGGAACCTAAGAAAGGATGTTTTAGATGGCTTCTTGGTCTAGGGAAATTATTAGTGTGTGCTAATAATAGTGTTTGCAGAGTTTGTAATGTGGTTGAGTCTTGTGATCACATTTTTTTTCAATGTCCTTTTGCTTGCAAAATCTAGGATATTTTCATGGGATGTTTGCCCAATTGGTCTCTAAGATCTCCTTTGTGTAAACTTGGTATTCTATTTGGTTGCCTAGCTAGCTTTGATGCTAAAACCAATAGGTTCTGGTTGTTGTTTACTACTAAGGTCTTGTGGATGTTGTGGAAAAAAAGGAATGAAGATTACTTCCAAAACAAAGTTAGGGTTCTTACTAGGCCTAAATTTAGACTCAAACAAGTTAATTTCCTTTCCAAGTGGTAGCCTCTATTGAAGTACAAATTGCTATTTTTTCTGATGATGGAGGTGATGTTCCCTCTCTACACTCAAAGGCTGGCTCATCCCCAAGTCATGTGGGCCCACAGGATATGAAGAAAACTTGCCTTGCATTCACTGAGAAGTTGGATGAGCTGCACAGTAAATTTAAGGAGCTGAATTTGGTAGACAAAGAGGAGACAATTGAGTCACAGATGCACACTCAGTTTCCAAACCTTGTGGATCCTTCCCCTACCTTTATTTATGATCAGGGTGTTCTTAGGCTTCTTGTTGATCAGGATGGAGTCTCACATGTTTATACTAAACCAGGAGCAAATGTTGAACTAGTAGTAGACTTGGAGCCCGATGTAGACCCAGATTCCTTTCGTGATCTACTGTCAGATATGGATGTAGACTCATCAGATCGGGATGTTATCTTTGTTGAACTAGGATCAGATGGTGCCTTTAAATAGTATATGATGTTACCTTTAGTAATATAGTTTTTTTGCCTATATGATGTAAAAAGGTAAAAGTACTGATAGCATTATAAGTAGTAGCTCTGGCATTCTGTGTAAATTGAGTGGGTGGCCACCTTAGCAACAACAAATGTAATGTCTTTTGCTCCTCTTTTTGGTAATACAAATGCTCTATCCTTAATCCAAAAAAAAAGAATGTTGGTTTTAAAATCATGAAAAGAATAGGTTATGAAGGAAAAGGTTTGGGAAAGTTTGGACAAGGAATTAGAAATCCAATTGAACAAAAAATGAGGCCAAAATATGAAGGTCTTGGATATAGTAGAGGAAAAAGAAAAACAGATGATGTTACTTGTGATACAATTTCAAACAAGTTAGTTCAAGAAATACAGTGTTTGGAGTTTTCCCATTGTCACGGGAAAGGACACGAAAAGAAAATTTGATTTGATCTTCATCCTTGTAGCAATTGTGGTTTGAAGAATCATTCTAAAAAGATGTGTTGGAATAGAAAATGGAAGAATGAATCTATGAAAGACTACATGTGAATGAATTGTGGTTGGGTTAATTTGTATTTGATTTGCAAAAGGTCACAAGTATGTTTAGAAGGTTGTGTAGGCATAAGTATTCACAAGTGGAACAAAAAATAGATCATGCAAGAATTGAATGTTTTGAGTGATAGATGATTGATTGTTTTCAGTCAAACAATCATTTGTATTACCATTATTCTTTTTGAAATCATTGCCCCTTTTTCTGTTTTGAAAATCATTCTTGTTATTTTTAGAACTTTTCCTATTGGATTTTGGTTTAGAATCCTGATTCCATTTCTTCTTCTTAAAGGAAGATGAAGATTTGGACCAACCAAACTTCTTACAAGACTTATCTTGATAAGTTGAATGGACTTAACTTTCTACTCCCACTTGATTTCTTTTCCAAATGCCTGATCCATGGTTGATGGACCATGTATGTATCCACTTCTCCTATCTGTCCATTCAGTCCCATGATGAATTTTTGTATGCAAAAATGTTTATCACGTTGATACTGAGGCACATACTTTAGGATTCTGGTGAATTTCTCTCAATATTATCACTGACATGTCACCTTGTCGCAGATTCTAAAAATGAGTTAATTTATGGTTGAAATAAAACTATGGTAACCACCTTTGTCTAAAAATAACCATGAACTGGTCCTATGTCAAACTCAGGGAACTCAATCCTAACTTTGTCTTCTTATTCATCCACCAAGTGGATGCTTCTCTAGATAATTATAGGCTTCCCAAACTACCTTAGTTATCTCAGAATAATTCTTGATCTCAAAGTAATTTTCCATGTCACTGAGCCATGTTTCCGCTCCATCTCCTAGCATAGTTGGACATCAAACTTTGGTAGGGTGATGTAAGAGCATCTGGGTCCACAGGCAATCCCATATCGCCCAAAAAATATTTTCTATTTTATATTCATTTATTTTGGTGTTCTTTGTTGTTCCTATCTTCTCAATACATTAGGAATCCTCAATGTAACTCAAATTTGTAAGATTGAAGATTTTGAATGTTCGCGGTTACCTAGTCTAACTGATAGTTTCACAAAAACAATTGTTTCTCAAAATTCATGAGGGCTGGAGACAAATAATTTTACAGGGATAATAATGGATGTATTTCAATTAATGTGGAATGTTTTCATGGTTAGATTCCTTACTAGTTGACAGAAATTAATTTTCTCAATTTTCACCTAATCGTTTATAAAAACAATAATTTCTAGAGATTTTTAAAAGCTAGAGTAAAATAGATTTATAGGGGCCTTCAAGAGGTTATTTCACACAATTTTACTAGTTTTAAAGTAAAGATATGTGCCTAGTCAAAGGTTATGAAAAAAAAATCATTTTCAAGCTTTTTCGACAACTGCAAGTAATTAAAGGCTCTCAAAAATGTGATTCTCTTATCAAAAATATGAATTTGTTGTTCTAGAGGAAACCAAATTTCATTTCAAAAAATAAGGGAAAATGAATAAATAATATACATTGAATATTTGGTTATTTCAATGCCATGTTGACTTGTCTAGGCACCTATTTTAAGTTTAAAAGAATCTTCATTTTTTTTAAAACCTAGAGTATCAATTTGTAACAACCTTCTTGAGGTGTTGAAAACAACAAGGAGGTGCCATCTTGCATAAAAACAAAAGGGGAGTTACATTTTTCTAAAATTGGAGAGGAAGGGTAGAATTGGCATTGAAAAATTTGGGGTCACACAAGTAAAAACACCCAAGACAAAAGTAAAAATGTGGGGGGGTTTGAAAATAAAAAGAAATGGAAGTTGTTGTTGATAATAGAGATAGAGAAGACATAGGAGGGGGATATTAAATCCTTCAGTATGAGCAGAGAGTTTTTGAAGGATTGAGTGTGAGGAGTCAATGGTTTGCAAGGGAAAAGATTGGCTTAGAGGCTCAAGATCATAGTGGATGGTGAGAGGACATGAAAGGCCATATGTAATCTATTGTAGCAAATTTTTTTTTGAAAACATATTGTATTTAGTTTGAATTTAATAAAATGTTGAGATTTGTAACTTACAATTATTTTCTTCCGTTGTGTGTGGGTTTTGAATTTGTGTTGAAGTCTTCAAAGATTGACAACTCCATTAGGGTTCTCAGTCTTTGATCTGTGTCAATTGGTATCAGAGCAAGGTTTGCTTGCAGGGGATGTGTTGATGTAAGTGATGTGTTGAGATGGTTTGAAATGGTGAGGGGTGTCTCAAAGGCTCTAGAGATTTGTTGCAGGTGTGTGAGGAGTCTTGTAATTGTAGAGGACAGAGAGATCTACATTAAAACCATGGAAAATAGTTGTGGTTGATTGTGTGAGTTTGTGGCAAGGAGAAGACATGTAACTACAAAAAGCATAGGATATAAAGTTGTTGAGTTGATGTTGTTCTTGTAGGTGTTTGCAAGTTATGGATTATGTGAAGATGACAAAAAAGAAGAGTATGAGGTTTACCTTGGGAAAAGATTTAGGAATTTCATTCCTTGTGTGGAGAGAGAGAAGGTTCATGGATAAGACTAACAAGATGCTGAAGACGTAACAAGTTTTGAGAGAGTGTAGAATAGAGATGAAAAAGAGAAGATAAGAAAAGAAAATGGGTAAGGGTAAGTCCCATTATTCTTCTGATGATGATTTGTTTGCAACTGACATTGTGTGTGTAGGAAAGAAGGATGAAATAGAAAAGAGGAGATTGTAGCACTAGGAACATGTCTTTTGGAAGGCATGTAAGAAGTGGAGAAAGAAGTTGCTTTAGAAGTTGAAGAGGAGAATGATGTTGTACTAGTAGCTGTTGTGTGTCTTTTGGAGGACATGAAAGTGTTGGAAGATGAAAGAAGAACGAAGATGAAGACATTGTAGCAGAGAATAATGAAGGGAAATTTGTAGAGACAAGGAAGGATGTTGCAACAGAGAATGATTAGAGAAATGTTGCAGTAGCAGAGGTGAAAGAAATAATAGAGGTAATGGTAAATTTTTTTGATTTTTATGATGATAAAGATGATGCTAAATTGTATGCAGATGAGGTGAAAGTAGAAGAAGAGATGGATGAAAAGATGGTGGTGAAGGTAAAGGAGTGTGAAGAGGAAACTGTAGATAGAAAATTTTAATTTCCATGATATTACTAGTGTTAATTTGTGTGTAGATGTTGCGGAAGGATTTTTATGGAGGAGGATAAATTGTGGTGGGTTATATCCCATGAGAGGAGGAAGAATGTGTAGATGTATTTGGAGGATGAGGGCAGTTCATGGTGGATTAATTTCCATGAGAGGAAGGAAGAGTGAAGAGCAGGCTTGGTGGAGGAGAATAGAGATTGTTCAAGGAAAATGCTGGAAGAGAAGGAAGAATGTTTCTAACAAACCTATTCCAATGGTGTAGTTTGATAAAAGTTGTTTACAAACTAGAAGGGTGATTCAATCATCCAATTCCTTTTTGTGAGCCCATGCTCATAAACTTTTTACTCGACGTGTCTGATGTAGAAGCATCTAGGTCCATAGATAATCTCGCATCGTGTAAAAATTATTTTTAGTTATTTTGGTTTTCTTTGCTATTCTTGGCATCTCACTACATCAGGAAGCATCAATGTGACTCAAATTTGCAATATTGAAGATTTTACCTATTCACAGTTACCTAGTCTAACTGATAGTTTCACAAAAATAATTGTTTCTAAAAATATATAAGGGATAGAGACAAATCCTTTTATAGGGATATTTTTGGATGTGTTTTTCCTAATGTGGCAAGTTTTTGTTTTTGGATTCCTTACCCATTGAGAGAAATTAATTTTCTTTGTTTTCGCCTAATAGTTTACAGAAACAATAATTTTTGGAGATTTTTTAAATTTTGGAGTAAAATAGTTTTACAAGGATCTTTGGGAGGTTATTCCATTCAATTTTACTAGTTTTCAAGTGAAGATATGTGCTCAATCAAAGGTTATGCAAAAAAAATCATTTTCAAGCTTTTTCGGCATCCGCAGGTAATTAAAGGCTTTCAAAAATGTGATTCTCTTATCAAAAATGTGGATTTGTTGCTCTGGAGGCAACCAAATTTCATTTATAAAATAAGGGAAAATTAATAAATAATATGGATTGAAGATTTGGTTATTTTAGTGTCGCGTTGACCTATCTAGGCACCTGCTTTAAGTTTAAAAGAATCTTCATCTTTTTTAAAAAACCTACAATATCAATTTGTAACAGCCTTCTTGTGGTGTTGAAAATATAAAGGAGGCACAATCTTGCATAAAAATAAAAGGGGAGTTATATTTTCTAAAATGGGAGAGGAAGGAGAGAATTGGCATTGAAAAAACTGGGGTCACACATGTAAAACTGCCCAAGATAGAAGCAAAAATGTGGGGGGGTTTAAAAAGAAAAAGAAATGCAAGTTACTATTGATAACAAAGATAAAGAAGACAGAGGATGGGGGAATATTAAATCCTTCAGTATGAGCAAAGAGTTTTAGGAGGATTGAGTGTGAGGAATCAGTGGATGGCAAGGGAAAAGACTAGCTTAGAGGCTCAAGATCATAATGGATGGTGAGAGGCCATGAAAGGCCATATGTAATTTGTTGTAGCAGATTTTTGTTTAAAAACATATTGTATTTAGTTTGAATTTAATAGAATATTGAGATTTGTTTGCAATTATTTGCTTCCATCGTGTGTGGGTTTTGAATTTGTGTTGAAGGTTGAGAAGATTGACAGATCCATTGGGGTTCTTGGTCTTCGATCTACATCATGGGGTGATTTTCTTTATATCTCTAGCAAGTTCATTGGTTAATTGTGTCCTTACATTAGCTTGTCTTTTTTACTTCTTCTTGGTTCACCCAATTTTCCCCGGACTCACCACACCCTTTATGAGCACTATGCTCTTGGTCTTGTCCCTCACCATCTTCTAGATTTTGTTCCTCACTATCCTCTTGGTCATCTGCCCTTCTTACTTCCTATTTTAACATCCCTAACCTCTCTTTCATTTCATTCAAAATAATGAGGATTTGGTCCAACTTAGCTACATGATCTTCTATAGCTTGACCTGATCTGTCTTGAATACCTCCAAGGTTTGTTCTTGTTTGAACCATAATTGCACCTAGTGAGTCATATTGTAGTTTTGTTATACCTAAGTGTTTGATGTGAAAAGGCTTGAATTTTGAATTCTTAAATATAACTAATGCATCATTCATAGCATACACCAAAAAATATAAATTTAAAATTTCCAACACAATAGAACAACACACTTTTGGTAAAAATAGACAAAAATGATTTTATTCATATAAGTGGACTTATACATCCTTATTTAGATAAGGTCTTATAGGATTACATATCACTATCAGATAGTGGAACCTCCTCAGGTTCTTTTTCACCATTAGAATCCAACAATACAAACTTAGAGGTAGGATGTACATGCAGGTACTCCTCTATCACCTCATTGTTTAGGATTGATGCATTACATCCACACCCAAAAGGCATGTCACAAATCTTTGATGGTTAGTTTGGTTTGTTCACAATGGAAGTTGGAGTTTTCAATCATTTTTCTCTTTCTATTTTGATTCTCTATAAGGCCATTGTCAATGTTTCAGTGTTGGAGAGCCAAGCTTCTCCTTCATAGTTTATAGTTATTTCAATTTTGACTTTTGTTCTCAATCAATTGGTTTTCTTGTTCTTTCCACTCTTTTTATTTGACTTTGACCTTCCCATTTTTATGTTCAAAGAACAACATCACAAGGGTTAGGTTAATAAACACAATGTTATCTACATTGATGACTTCTTGTGAAGTAGGCTTATAGGCCTGAGTGACTAAAATGTACTTTGATACCACATGTGACAAACACCTGTTCATTCCTTAAAAAACAACTAAATTTTACTAACAAAATGCCATAATTTTTTTAATAAAACATAATCAGTATCTCATAATTACATCTAAGAGAATCAAATAGAATGACCCCTCATTTCAAAAATTATTTATAATAAATGAATATATCATCATCCAAAATATATTACAAAGTATCATCCACATCATGATGGCATATTTTAAAAATTACAAAATTTCAATAATACATTTAACATGTGAAATATAAATATTATCTCTATGTAACCAAGTCTTTGACATTCATAGTTGCAAGAGGGAAAGCATCACTCAAGTGCTTTACCTCCAACCATAGTCTAACAATCCCTTGCACACCTTCCAACAGGAAGTGGACCTACCCTTCATGAGGGTAGGAGATGAAGGAAATCTGCAAGAACATCATGCCATCCAAGAACTAGTGTTGTGTCCAATTACAAACAATCTGTCATATGAGTCTAGAATCTCTCTAGCTAAGTATGACAAAACTTGACTGTCATGCAATCATATAGACATTGTGAATCAACAATGCAAGCAGTTGTTTTGCATTACTTTGGCCAAAGTTTTGATAATTCAAATAGGCATTCCAAAGATGGAAATGTGTGGCATATGTTCACACATCTCTATCTCAAACTTGTCAATAGGAATCATTTAACTCACATGTAAGCATTCATAAAAGCACAATATCCCAATGTAAGAAAATCCGCATTAGGAATATAACACTCTATCACTAGCTTGGCTAGTACATTTAAAGAGTTTATGCCAACTACAACCTACCTAGTTAAGTAAATGATAAAATGACTTCCAAAATATCTAAGTATTTAAGAGACTATTGTGTAATACCATGCATTCTTAGCATATAGTCAAAAATGACAGTCCAACATGAATTTCAGACTTATGCCCTTAATATTCAAACATAACAGAATACTATCAAACAAGATCATTGATAAGACTGATCATAAATACCATTAGTAGCTCATATAATTTAAAACAAGAGATATTGATAAAATAAAATGAAATTTCATCAGGCCTTCATGAGATAAGGTTCAAATCTACAAGTAATTATCTAATCCATATTGTTTTCTTGATGTTCCCATTCTTTCTTTTCTAGGTTCTACTTTTATACAGGCTTGCTTCAAGCTACCTTGGTAATTAAGTATAACAAGTTAAAACTCTTCTCAAAGATGTCTTTAATCATTTTGACATATAGTTCTCTGATAATAATGCAAGACCATTGCTAGTGCTGTCATGGTAGGAGGGTTCACAGAATGACCAGTCTAGACCATGCAGATAGAGTAAACACAACAAAAACAACTCAAAGATGTAAAGAAAATGTAGATTCGTTCATTCAGTATACCAAGGAATTCAAATACAAACTGGCCGGTAGCATGTGGGCTTACAATTAGGGCTCACTAGCCTAATTACAGAATTACAAAATATGCACAAGATATAGCTTTGAAGCTCCTATCAACTATGAACTCATGATTAACTTGATAACTACTTTCCTAGGCATCTATTACATCCATTTATATCATCTCTAGAACATAAGATTCCTCTGCGTCAGCCAAGGAAGATCATAAACTCTAATGAAGAGTTGTAACGTGTGTACATGAATAGGTCAGACCTAAATGAATAGAGCTTGTCCCCAAATGAATAGAATGGTGTGCGGATCTCAGGGAAGGTTAGCCATGAACCATACAACATTGAATGATGTGCAATTTAGCTTTGCAATTCATGAAAGGCTCCGCAAGTCTTCTCCTTTAGTTGATTGTCTAAGACTATCAGGATGCTCTGTTTTGAGAAAATAATTGATCTTTTGATAGTGATATCTCTCTGGTAACTAATCCAAATGATCTGAGATTTGGATATGATGTACATGAATGTGTCTATATTCTAACTCCATCTCTGGAAGGTCTGAAATAAAACTGCGATACAATGTGGACCAATCTCCTAAAACTGCTACTGACTGAACTAATGGGAAAATGAAAGAAACCAAGAATGAATGCAAATATTTTTGGTTGATGCAAGATTGCTTTGAACCAGGGATGCTCTTGCATTAGACACCTAGGGTTTTTAAGAAAGTGAGTCCCTCACTTTGTTGGGGCTAAGGGAAAACCAAAATGGTTGACATCAGCCTGAGAAATCCAAGATGAGTCTTCTTCCAGTCTACCTTTCAACTTCACAAGATACTATTTGTATTGTCTTCCTCTTGTACTACGTCCATCTCTGATGTCCAAGATGTTCTCTATCTACTTCGGTGCTTGTTGTGGTAACTGATTCTTCAAGTCTTCTACCATGTTGTCACTGAATTCTGCTTCATGATACTAATATAGGTCTACAATATTGAAAATAGGTGATATACTTAATATCTTTGGTAGCTCCACTTCATATGCATTTCTTGAATCAAACTTTCTGAGTATCCTACAGGGTCCAAACTTCTTCATCTTCAACTTGTTATATGTCCCAAATGGAAATCTTTCTTTTCTTAAGTATACCATCACTTCATCTCCTACTGAAATTTTTTTGTGTCTCCTCTTCTCATTTGCTTTCTCTTTATACTTACTATTCATCTCTGCCAAATGTTTCTTAACCTGATTATGCACTATATCCATGTGTTCTACAAATTATTCTACTTCCACACTTCTCTTTTCTTCCATACTGATATCTCTCAATTCTGCAACTCTTGTAGGGTTTACTTCAGTAACAATCTCAAAAGGTGTTCTTCCGCTACTCCTATTTAATGAATTATTAAATACAAACTCTACTTGTGAAAGAATCAAATCACAATTTCATGCCTTCTCTCCAACCAAACATCTCAAAAAGTTTCCCAAACTCCTATTCACTACCTCTGTCTGTCCATCAGTTTGTGGATGAAATGCTGAACTGAACTTCAAATCTGTCTTCATCTTCTTCCAAAGTGTCTTCCAAAAGTATCCAAGAAATATGGTATCTTTGTTTGAAATTATACTCTTAGGTAATCCATGCAATCTCACAATATCCTTAAAAAATAGATCAACTACATGCACTGCATCAGTTGTCTTCTTACAAGGTATGAAATGTGTCATCTTTGAAAATTTCTCCACCACTACAAATATTGAATCATGTCCTCTTTGTGTCTTCAGTAATCCCATTACAAAATCCATACTTATGTATTCCCAAGGTCTCTCCGGTACTGTCAAAGTTTTATACAATATGGTATTCTGACTACTCCCTTTTGCAACTTGACATACTCTACAACTCTGCACAAATTTCCTAACATCCTTATGTATCTGAGGCCATAAGTAATTTTCACTTATCAAAGCCACTATCTTACCAATGCTAAAATTTCTTGCTAATCCACCACTGTGTTTTTCCTTGATCAAATTATCTCTCATGGAACTTCTAGGTATGCACAACTGATTTCCTTTGAACAACATATCTTCTTGAATGAAATAGTCCAACCACTTACTTCTAGCTATCACAACAGGTTCCTTACATGCTTTCCAAGGTTTTACAAAATCAAGATCTTCCTCATACATGTTCTTCAATTCATCGAATCCCAATACTTCAACACTCATCTCTGTCAACAAGTTCCTTCTCCTACTCAATGCATCTGCAACTTTGTTTGATTTTCCACTCCTATGCTTCAACACAAAGGTGTAACTCTGCATGAACTCTAGCCATCTCATGTCTCTAATTCATCTTTCCTTGACTGTTCAAATATTGCAGGGATTGATGGTCTGTATACAACACAAACTCCTTAGGCAACAAGTAGGGTCTCCACTTCTTCAAGGCTTGAATTATGGCATAGAACTCTTGATCATAAATTGAGTATCTTCTCCTTGCATCATTCAACTTCTCACTAAAAGAAGCTACTGGTCTACCCTCTTGACTTAATATTGCTCCTATTGGATTTCCACTTGCATCACAATATACTTGAAATACCTAATTGAAATCTAGTAATGCCAACACAGGTTGCTCTATCACTTTCTGCTTCAATAATTCAAAACTTTTGTCTTCTCCTGATGTTCACTTAAAATCCTTTATGTCACCTCTCATTGTCTCTATCATAGGGTTACACACTGAACTAAAATTTCCAATGAACTTCCAATAGAAACTAGCTAATCTATGAAATGATTTGAATTCTCCAATGCTCTCCGGTGTAGGCCATTCAACAATTGGTCTAACTTTCTCAGTGTCCATCTTCAATCCTTTCGTAGAAATCACAAATCCCAAATATACTAGTTCTTCTTTCAAGAAACTACACTTTTTAATGTTTATCAACAATTTCTCCTCTCTCAACCTCTGGAAAAATTGTCTAAGGTGTCGCAAATGTTCTTCCTTTGTCTTACTGAAAATTAGAATATCATCCAAATACACAATAACAAACTTACCCAAGAATTTCTTTAGGACTTCATTCATCAACCTCACAAAAGTACTTGGGGCATTTGTCAATCCAAAAGGCATCACTAACCACTCATACAATCCTTCATTTGTCTTAAAAGCAGTTTTCCTTTCATCTCCTTCTCTGATTCTAATATGATGATGTCCACTCTTCAAATATATCTTTGTGAAATATTTTTCTCCACTCAAACAATCCATAATATTATCCATCCTAGGCAATGGAAATCTATACTTAACTATGATTTTATTGATTTCTCTAGAGACTGTACACATCCTCCATTCTCCATCCTTCTTAGGTGCTAATACTACAGGTTACTCACAAGGACTCAAACTTTCTCTAATCAAACCTTTTCTCAACAAATCTTGTATCTGTCTATTCAATTCTTCATTCTCCGGTAATGTCATCCATTGTGCTGCTTTGTTAGGCAAACTAGCTCCAGGTATAAGATCCATGTGATGACTAATACTTTTGATAGGTGGAAATCCTTTAGGTACATTCTCTGATATGATGTCTTCATACTCTATTAGCAACTTAGTTATCTCCTCTAGTGGTTCTTCTATCCTTAGGGTTTCAGGCTTCTTGGGAATCAAAGCATAACACATATTTGTTGTGATGTTCACAACACGCCCCATTATGCTCCTTAGTAAAATGGGGACCCCTGCTGTCGCTTTGCTTTTTGCTTCTGCTTGTGTTTGTTCTGTCTGGTGGTAAAGGGAAAAGAGAGTCAAATTTGCAAACCTTGTTAAAAATATGGAAAAATGCATTTTTTAGTACCATTGCATAATATGGTTGGATTCCTTGCGAAAAATGAGCCAAGGTTGCGTTTTGAACCATCGTAAAATTCATCATATCTTGCAAGTTATGATCATTTAGGTAAAATGAACTATCAGGTTTTGCATAATATACAGTCAGTTGTTTGCCCTTTTTGTTGGCATTCATTTTAAATTTCAAAAAAAATCATACTTAGTGGTTCCGGGTCGTGGGCAATTTTGTCTGGGTTCCACTCTATATGTTACATTTGATTGTTTTGCAGAAAATACATCGGCACACTTTGATCGCCATTATTCATTCATTGGCAGTGTTTTTACAACGTTGAACCTTTTTTCTTTTTTGGTTCAAAGGGTTCGAGGTTCAATGGTTCAAATTCAATAGTTCGGGTTCAAGGCTTAGGCAGGAAAGATGGCGAAGAGGCCATCGGCCTAACATATGTGATCGGCGGAGTTCAAATATATGTCGCCGAAGTAAGGTCTCTCACCAATGGCCTTTTGCCATCGGTGTAACATTCAATGTCGGCCAAGTTTGAAATGGTCACCCCGAAGCACGTGGTCTCGCCGATGGTATGCCATCGGCATAACAAGCACCGTCGGCAGTATTTGGAAATATCTGGGCGAGAGGGGATCTCTCGCCGATAGAACTAACAACTGACATCGGCAACACTTACGCCAATAAAGGGCTATCGGCATAACAGTAGGCTATCGGCCAAGGTTTTTCCCCCTTCGCCGATATGGAGGCTCTCGCCGATGGCGATCAATGAAGCGGTCATCAGAATGACTCTCGCCGATGTCAAGACATCGGTGAGATAGTTACGATCGGCGGGGGAGATTTAGAATTCGCCGATGGCAAATCTCTTGCCGATAGAAGGGAAATACAAGCCGCTAAGGGCTATATTAGCATAACTCTCGCTGATGGAGGATGAGCGAAATAACAAGGCCATCGGCCAAATAACGAATATCAGCCGACATGTTTTTTGGTCCGCCGATGGCAATTCTCATGCCGATGGGCCGGAAATCAAAGCGATGGGAATTTTAAACAATTTTTTGGGTGCCCATGGTATCTTCCTGGTCAACGATGGTTGACCTGATGTTTTTTGAGCAGTCTGTGTACATTTTGAACGCAGTTTCTGCTAATTTTGGACCCGATTTCCACATTTTGCATGGTCACCCTGATTTAAACAGATATTTTTGGTTTCTTGCTGTTCGTTTGATAAATATGGTACTTATTGCTTGTCTTGTCTTGCAGGCTTGCAGTTGAGGAAGCAGCTAGAAATTCAACATAGTGACCTCATGGAGGAAGGAAATCTGATCTCAGGAGCAGGAGGCTAAGGATGAAGTGCGAGGAAGTCAAGGCTAACCCAATGGAGGACAGAGTTGCAGCTGAAGGTATTACTACAACAGACAAACAAGAGTTATTGCTGAGCTGCTGGAACTTCTCAGTAGGGGCAATATTTTGCCTAGATTTGACACTGCTCAGAGATATTTTGGAGGACTGGTTCATCTGTATTTATTGCTTTAACCAGGGGTTTGAACCAGGGGTTCAGTTAGGTTTTTGCTGTAGTGAGGACAATCAGAGAGTCTTTATATTGTGCCTCTCTGCACTGTAATACTTTACAATAGGGGCTACACAGGGATTTTTAGGAAAACACAGCAAGTTAGCTTAGTTTAGATTAGAAGTAGAAGAAGGAGGTTGCCTGTTTGTCTGCAGTAAGGTGCGCGTGGAATGTCTGGCTGCCTTACTGTATCTGTAAAGCTTGTAAGTTCTCTGTAGTATGATCAATGAAACTAAGAGTCATTCCTACATTGTAAATCATGTATGACTATTCATTTCTAATACAATAGAATCTGGAGTTCTGCGTCTATCTTCTGAGTGTTCTCCTGCTCTTCTTTGTGTTTTGAAATATTTTCTTTGAGAGCTTGCAATTTTAAATGTATGTTTGTGAAATTGCTCAGAACTTGCATTTAAGGTTTTTACTATGGATTTGATCAAATTACTGTGGTATTTACATAGTGCATAACAGAAACAATTAGATCCTTCGGTAGATTAAATGAGGTATAGATTAGATCTTTCTAACTTTTCCCAACCCATCTGAAATATTTAGCTGAAAACGTAGAAATCTAAAGGGAAATTGTCTCAAATTTGAAGAAGCATGCATAACAGAGTTAAGAGTAGACAGTTTGCACAAATGTATAAAAGAGAAGGCTACAATAATTCAAGAAAATCATCTGAACTTGCAGCACAGTAACACTTGTATGCAAATGAACAAAATACTTGTTGAAATCTATGATTCTTTTGCATATTCTTAGTCCAGTAAACCACAAACAAACCTAAACTACATAAGGCCCCTTGAACATTATAGCTTCACATTGACCAACTGAACTTGACCAACCGAACCATTGTAGACTTGGGATTAGTTGAATCTCAAATGATTCCTTCTTATCTTTCAAGTATAGTTTCAGTTCATTATATGTGAATTTTAACTTACTGTTATGATTGCATCAAAACAATCACCAACAATATTCTCATGTCTCAAACCATCTATAAATTTTCTTCCATCCACCAAATAGATTCCAGCATTCCCACATACCTCACTCTTACGTTCATCTTCCAAAGGAATCAAAGTAATTCTCTTTCCATTTGATGTTATAGTATATGTATTCTTTCTTCCACCATGTATAGATTTTCTATCATACTGCCAAGGTCTACCTAACAAGATATGACATACATCCATAGGCATAATATCACACAAGACTTCATCATGATAAGATCCAATATGAAATTTCACCAAACATTGTCTACTCACTAGTACCTTAGGACACAAGATAATTTCCATTAACACATGCAAATAGACACAGATACTGTGTGTGTAGGTTCTCAAAGTCATGATGTCTCTCCCACTCTCCCTAATTTACTTCCCTCTTTGGTGATACTCTCCCTCCTCATTTAGGAGGGGGAACTAGTTTCCTACATCCACCTCATTGTGCAGACAAGGTAGTTAGTCCAATAACCACAATATCTATAACATTGTATGAATATTTCATTAAACAAAAATAATGATAGGGTTTGTGTAGGATCATGATGGGCCAAACTATACCTCTAAATGGAAATGAAAATACAAAAAATTAGACTTAATCAAGTTCATGTGAAAATGTGAATGGATTATATACACAATTTGAAAAATATATAACAACAAAATTTGTAGAGAATTGAATCTAGTTTATGGGCTACTATTTTTTTTTCAAAAAAAAAAAACTTGGTGAAAAATGAATATTTCAATGAACACCTATTAAATTTTTCAGAAAAAATAAAAAGTGGGTGTCATTCCAGCCAACCTAACTATGAACAAAAAAAATATTTGTTTTGAATCTTTCAAAATAAGTAAAGGACTCATGCCCAGATGTGACACATATTTTTTTGAATTTTTTTTCCAATAAAATAATTAGTTATGATTATTTTATTGTGACTTTTTTTGAAAACTAAAAAGTAATTCTCCAGCCAACCTAACTCGATAAAAAAATTGGCATTCAATTTTTTTAAAACCTATAGCCAAAAAAGAATAGAGTGTGACACAACTTTCAGATCTCAAAAAGATGAAACAGTTTGAAAGTTATGGATTTTTTCAATTAGTGTGTCCATCGGGATTTTAGACACACACTATATAGAAAATTATTAATAAAATTTATTTAATAATATGATAACCAAGAAAATCTTATATTTTTAGAAAGTTGACAATTTCTTCAATAAACCCTTTTCATTTTATCAATTTTGCATAAAAAAAGTCATCAGCACGAAGGGTGAAGTTCAAAGAAGAGAGTGAAACCTACAAAAAAGTTAGAATTTAGGGAAAGTCAACTATGACAGTCCCAAGCCTAAATACAAGGCAAACTGAAGAAAAATAGATATATGTTACTAATGGATATCTGTTAATAATGGATATTCATTATTAACACAACAAATATCCATTTTAGGCAGCTAGAAATAGATGTCTGTTCCTGGGTATTTTGAATCACTCAAAAATTTTTATAGTATCTTACTTGGCAAGGCACCTGTTTATATAACTAAGGTTCAGGGCAACATCATCAAATATGATTCCTCATCAACATGCTTTTTGTTGAGGTGTCAAATAGTTCCCCAAAAGAAAGGGTAGACCAAGAGGTGTGCATTAAGTCATGTTTTGTTGGTGCGATGATGTGGCATCACATGATTGGTTGCTTTTTAGATCTATATGACTCATTTGATTCAATTATTAGTACTTATAGACAACAATAACAACCTGAAAGTCAGAACTACTAGGGCTAAACTTTTAAAAATATTGGGCTTTAAATGCACAAATACTATCTCAACTATATTGGAACTATCTCAGCTATTGGGTCTTTTCCCCTATTTCTCCATCTCTAAATAGACTTTCACATGTTAAAATAAAGTGGCACAAGTTCCCAAGTGTGTTCATTCTCCTTTTGGATATGTTTCCATATAGCAAGGTCATCCTCATGAACTGTTAATTATAGAATAACTTTTAAGGAAGCAAGTCTTTATTTACAAGAATTAACTTATGTGGCATATCCTAGTAATCCCCCAAGAACATAGGTCTCCAACTCAAATGAATATTTTTGTGTCAATCATCTTGAATGATCCCCAAATAAATCCTTTTCAACCCTAGGCAACATATAGACAGAAGAGTCGCTCCATTAGGAAACCAAAATGCATGGTTTAGAATAGATCCACAACCTTCCAAAGTGGCTATAAAGCCTTCTTTTTCACATCACCAAAGCATAAGTTGTAGTTCTTTCAATCTTTTATCTACAAGAAAGAATTGTAACAACAACTCCTTATGTCAACCTATTGTCATATAGGTTATCTCCTTCATGGACGTGTAGATTAACCATCGCAGGTTGTCAAAAACTCTCATGGAAACACCATCCTTATAGACTTCTTCAAGTTCAATCTTCACTTCAGAGGCAAAGTAGCTTGTCAAGAAGGGAATTTTATGATAATAGTAGAAGATTTTTATGTCAAATCAACAATCCGTTTTATTCTTGGTGGTGATAATTCCACACCAAGCCTTCATGATCTCATGTAGCAACTTTAAGGAAGTAGTCATGTTTAATTACCATGTAGTCCTACAACCACAAAAAAAAAAAAGAAAAATCAAATTCTTCTAAATGAGGAAACCTATTGGCCCAAAAGCATTTATCTATATAACAAGTTAATTCAACAACATTTTAGTCTTTAAAAGATACAAAGCATTATCATTGCCTTAAACCTACACCTATCCTTGTATATATCTAGATGATCTTCACCTATGATGTTTAGGACTACAAAGATTTTCAAACCATAAGACTAAATTACAATTCAATTCACCTAAGCATATATAACATGGATAAATTATTCATAAGAATACAAATAACCATTTACTACTTAGCCTATCTTCAAATTTCTCTCTTTTCCCTCATAACATCAAATTTTGATGTTGAAATGGGCAACCTCATCAAAATTTGACATCAAATTTTACAAAATTTATCATATGAATGCTTTCAGTCTCCCTCGAAGGAGGTGATTATCTTGGTAGGCCTCTTATTTACATTTTTAGATCTACATGGCTCTTGAGGTGGTCCATATTCTCCAAGAAAAGCCCATTTTTTGTGGTATTCACACCTACAACCTTAGGGTTTAGAGATGATAGTCTTATAGCTACATTTAGGTTTTGTGAATCTCCTTTTCATTCATGTCAAGTGGATAAACATTTTGTAATCTTCTAAATGACCATCATACTTGCATTACTCTACATACTTCTTCTTTGGCCTAGCTATAGCTCTCTTTGACTTGAGATAAATCACTCTTAGCACTAACCTACATACACATGGAAAGAAGAATATTTAAATTCCTTGAGCTAAAAGTGGATGCACATTCATATGTCATGACTAAATTTAGCAACAAATCTTATGGCATTAAATCAATTCTCAAAATTATTATCTTACACAAATCAACTTTGGATAGATTATTTACAGATTGCAAAAAAATCTCTCTCAAACTTAATTCACTCTTAACTAGAAAATATTTTGAATTTTGGTAAGAAAAATAACCAATAGTATTCTATCCCCTTGTCCAAGGATTGACCTATGTGTGTATTTCATATATATACCCTACAACTTCATGAACTCATGGAACACTAATTTGAATTTATGGTTTGAGAGTACTTTCTGTCCTAATATCTAGATTTTTGTGCAGACATAGGCTTTGAGACTAATATGTGTGTATTTCTTTGATCTTGTGGTTGAATTAAAACTATTAATTCTAAATAATTGTATAAATTATGATAACCAAGTGCATGAATCCAAGGATATTATTGAGGAATCAAACCTTGTGGTATGTGTGTTTACTAAGCATTGTAAACCTATCTAAAAACCCCAAATAGGTGTTTCCAAGCATGACAAGTAAAAGACAGGCGTTCCTAGATCCTCATTTAGAGAGTTGTCCACTTGGATCCAACTTGGGCCCTAGATTAGTAGTATCAGAGTATATTAGCTTCATCTTGCATGACCTATCATATACGATTAGAGTATTTGACCCTTAGCATTAAACCTTAAGATCCATCAGACTACCTATTGACTCATTTCAAAATGACCAAACCAACACAAGAGGAGATGCACATGATGATCAAGAGTGAAATCAAAGAAGCACTTGTGGACCAATGAAATTTTTTGTACAATTGATAAGATTGTTACCATAGGAAAACATAATGTATATCCATTTTACAAAACATATATCCATTTTACAAAATAGATATCCATTACTAGATATATGTTTCCCAAAGAATTGGGCTTTAGGTAACGGATATCTATTATGTAAAAGCCAAAAAAAGTTAAAAGGAATGTTGTTGGGCCTGACAACCGTGCCCATAGATCCTCTGCTGTCAAAAAACCTGTGATCTCTGCTTGTTATAGTAAAAACACTTTTATGCACTTTTGGACACACAATTTTCTTGTTATAATCATAAGGGTGATATCTTTGTTCCCCTAATGGGGAGTAATAATCATCATAAAGAAAAAAGGAGGAAAGTTACATTGGAGGAAATTGAAGCATTTAGGG
The DNA here is from genome assembly GCA_027924645.1 of Cunninghamia lanceolata. Classification (NCBI taxonomy): domain Eukaryota; kingdom Viridiplantae; phylum Streptophyta; class Pinopsida; order Cupressales; family Cupressaceae; genus Cunninghamia; species Cunninghamia lanceolata. The sequence continues at coordinate 5,585,301 of BSBN01000219.1, read as the reverse complement.
AAAAGGATAGAGCAAGGAAGAGGATTGGAAGACTAGGTTTGGTGGATGCCCATCAAGGTGAAGCTTATTCTTTACCATCTAATGACATGCAAATTGAAGGTGTTAATGTTGAATATAATGAAATATTAGACAAGAATGAAATTGACCATGATATTGCAAATGAAAATGTTGCAAAATGTTATGAAACACCTATTGATAAGAGCAATATCATGGACAAACAAGAAGAACGTAGATATTTTCTTGAAGAAATTGGATATGAATCTCATGATGTTGAATTTGCACTCCATAATCCATTTGTTGATAAAATTGATGAGGTTGATAACATGGACGAAACAATGAAAATCAATGTATCTCCAAGTTACATAAGAAGAGAGGACATTTTTCAAGAAGAGAATGAGCATGTTGAAATTGTAAAACATCCAAGAACCCCAAAATGGTTACTTGAAATTGATGAGAACATAATGGAAACACTTGAAGGCAAGAGGTCGTCATGAATAGTTTAGTTGTGGGCTTCAAAACTTTTCAATGAATACTTTGAGAATAAAACAGTAACTGAATAATGCCAAATTTTTGTGCAATTACTAAAGATGTACAGAATGGGACCTTTACTAAAGAAATTAAAGATTCAGTTAAACAAAGTGTCTGATCAAAATAAAATTATTGTTAGAATCCTTTTCAATGCACTCAATTCTATTGGAAAAACTAGCAAGGATAAAGATAAAAGAGCTACTTATAGAGTAATAACAACCTCAATAGTGAGCAAACAATTAAGAAAGGCTCGATTAATGAGGAAAACTCGTGTTGACTTAAGATTGAATTGTAAAACATTGTCAAAAGCACTAGCATTAAGATCAAAACTAGATAGTCCTCTTGGAAATGATACTTGGGCTTTCATTGGTAGGCTTCCTGGAGTTATAAGAAGCTAATAAATAGCACAAAGGAATAAATTAAATTATTTGGCACACTAACTCTAGGGTATCACTAAATGCAAAAGATGTTTTAAAGTTAAGAATTGGTGATAAAGACTGCAAACCACATCCTAAACATTATTTGAAATGTAACCAAACAACATTGTACAAACAATATTGCGAAACACACCTAGGTATGCCAATCTCACAAAGAGCATTTGAATCACTTAAGCCATTTTATTGTGTTTCTCTTAAAATTCGTAATATATGTTGTTACAAATACCATGTAGAGTTTTCTATGTATCATGAATTATTATGCAATATTCATTCTACTGTGCACACTAACAAAATGTTATAGGAGTGTGGTGCAATTCAACTACCAAAGTCATCTAGGGACTTATTGGATTTATTTCTATGTATTAGAGATGATGGTTGCATTTTCTACAAGAATGATTGTTTAAATGAAAAGTGTTTACAATGTGGTGGGTTATCAAAGTTTATATCATGTTTTCATGAGGGAAGTGATCATGATTTTGGAAAGAGAATGGTTGAGAAAAAGAGATATGAGACAGTGAAATACAATTTAAATAGTGGAGGTGAAGGTTCTATATGTGAGTTGATTGTAAGAGAGGTAAGTATTGCTGATTGTATTGATGATTTTAAGAAAAATATTTTCTACAAGTATGCCAGACATAGCCAGAGGTCTCAATGGCTAGATCAATAGTTCAGGATGTGTAAATACATTTTCCCAATTGGAACTATTGTCTCTATAGTTGATTTTGCAAAAAACTACATGTTGTAACTCTAGAATGAAGTGCAATCACAATAGTACAATTCTATTTAGGTTGCTATTTTTTTTCACATCACATACATACATGCACCTTAGAGTATAGAAGAGAACAAGACAATTGTCAAAGAATACCATTTTTACATGAGCAATGATCGATCTCATTCATCAAAGTATGTGCAATATTGTTTTCAACAATTTTATGGGTTCTTGCAAGAAAAAGATATTAGAATGGATCAACATCTCATTTGGTTAGATAATTGCACCAGTCAATTCAAGAATGCTCATATGTTCTATTGGTTGAGCAAAATGCATGCAGAGAAGGGTGTACCTCATATTTGAAAATTTTTTGAAGCTGGGCATAGAAAAGGTGAACATGACGAAGCGGGTACATGTGTGAAGAGAACTCTTTTTAAAGAACAACTAAAGATTAGAGGTGGTGCTACATTCAGTGATGTGGATTCTATTATTAAGTGGTGTAACTATGCATTGTCACAAGGAGTGGCTCTTGATTCAGAAATGCACATGTTCTTTTGGTTGGTTGATGAGGGGATAGCGAGAGAGAAATTGGATTGTTAGAGAATCAATGAATCATCAAAGATACATTCATTTCAAATCTCAGATGCAAGTGCATGGATTATTTGGACACAAGAATTAGCTTGTTTTTTTCAAAGTTGTATTAAATGTGAATGGGATAATTGTGAGTCAAGTGAGTGGGTAGATGCATGGATTCCATGATATTTAACCCCTTTATCTCAAGGTCAATCGTCTTTTGTCAATGATATGGAGAGCTCATTTGACTATGAACATCTTTTAGACCTTGTACAACCAGGTAATGTTTATGCAGTTGTTGCACCACATGGAAATGAAGAGAGATCATACTATTGGTTGGCACAATGTGTACAGGGAAAACAAAAGCTAACATGACCTATGATAGATGATGGGTTTGCATATCCTACAAGATTAGTTTTTATTGTTGGGACTTTGTTGTGAACATATATGATTAGAAAGAATGGCATCCTTGCATTTGAAGACTTTGAGAAGCATAAAACCATACTGATGTATTCACACCTAGTTGTAGCAACAAATGCTAAGTTACTAAAGCATCATGCAAAACCAAAAACAAAACAACTATGAACATTTAGTAATGTTGATCATGAAGCAATATTGGATACTCTGAAGTTAAGAGATGACCCCTCAGGTATGCTTGACTAGCATTTAAACTTTTAGATGGACTGGTATGATAATTTTTATCTTAACTTGTTCTTATTTTTTCTATTTTTTAGAATTATTTTATTAAAAATCTTGTTTCTTTAACGATAATGCATGCTTTTGACTATATAGAACTACAATTGAGGTTATTTTTCATGGCATTGTAGACATGAGGTACAATTTTTAGTGTTCATTTGTATTTCTTAATATTTTTCTTTCTAGCTTTTTCTACATACTAATTTCTAAATTCATTTTGTGCATATCTTGCAATCAAGGCATTCCATGAGATGACATGTATTTAATGTGTTATGCTGAATAGTTCATGTGCATTGTCTATGCTTCCACATTTTGCATACATGTGTCACAAGGTAATTGTAACTACAACATCTGAGTAAATTCTCATATCCTTAAAGCAACAAATCTATTTTGTGCATATCTTGCAGTTATTGCATTTCATCAGACAACATCTCTTTGAGTTTTTTTGTCAAATAGTTCTGTCATGCCCACATTTCCCATGCGGTCACGACACACATCACACGTGTCATGTCCACATTTGTCATGTGGTCATGACACGAGATATAATTTTTTTACCATGCTTCCCTAGAAACCCCCTCGTACGCGTAAGCATTCTCAGTGGCGTTATGCATAAGGTGTAAACATGACAGTTGAATGCGGGGTAATGCATTCACTTGTGCACACCATTTCACAATGAAGGCCAACTAGGGGTTTGATGTGATGTGGTTAACGTCGCCAATAGGGTTAGGATCAATGATCAAAACCCTAGGTTAACTTAAGTGAATCATGAGATTTTGACGTAAGTCAAAATCAAAAGCCAAATTCAAGTTCATGAGAAAAATATAATTTAATACCAAAACCTAATGTCGATAACTAGTAAAAACAATAATTTAATCCTAAGCAAGGTTAAATTTCACTAACCTAGCTAAACCCTAAATTCTAGAAAAATCTGGCAGGATAACACATCATGGGCGTGAGTAGGGTTTATTATAATAAAACTAATTTTGATCAAAAGTTTACTAGGTTGGTTTCAAATTACCTACATCACACTAGTTAAATTGGTAGAACCATTGATTAGATTAATTATAAATCCCAAAACTCATTAATGAAATCTCTACAAAGATGTCCAGAATATTTTTCAACAAAGCTCGATCAATTTGTTCTTCTTCATGTTCTCTATCAATCAAAGTTATCACTGCATCATTCACATTATTCCCAATTTCTTGGTAGACCAGATCATAGAAGCATGTTATGCTAACTTCATTTGGATAGTTTACTAGGTTTCCAAGTTGGATTAAAATTACATCTTTATTAGACTAATAAAATCGCTCTAGATTAATTAAATTAATTACTAAACTAATAACAACTGAATTTCCACTAACCTTGTTGATAAAGGTTTGCAAGCCAATGAATAATCCCGTTGTTTTAAATTAAAAACATCTCAATAATTATTTGGAGGGACAAAATTAAATAAATTAATTAGATTCCTTTCCAAATAATTAAATTTAAGACAATAGTCTATAGTCTTCCTCTAGTTTAAAATACCATATTTACATACTTACCTTACCACTAAACAACAATAGTAATATTAGCCATTTTTCAAAAAAAATTAAAATTAAAACTATCCACATCACTAAAATTATCTCTAAAATAAAAGAGCTCTTAAAACAAAACAAAAGAGGGGAATGGAAGCACAAAATAAATTAAATAAAACCAATTTTAAATCCCTCTCCTTGCCCTAAAAGCCTCCAAGTAAAATAAAAAATTTCCTTATGAGAGGGAAGGAGAAAAGCCCAGCCTCCCTCCATCTCTCTTTCATTCTTTTTTCTCTAATCTCTCCATTTTCTTCTCTCAAGTTTTGTTCTGGGGGCCGTGAGGCTGAATCTAACACTGCGCATAGGAGTATTGGTGGCCGAGGTGAGGGAGGTCCATTGATGAGAGGGAGTCGGCAGACTGTGGGCAGAGGGGAAGTGTAGGACATAATCGGCGGAGTCTCCATGGGCAATGGGTTTGTGAGTATCACGAGGAGAGGGGAAGTGTGGCGGTGTTGATGGGACAGCGGCGGGGCGTTTAAGGTAGCGACGGGGGGTGTGAGGAGGGAGCGGAGCCCCCATCCACATCCCACCACAGTGGAGTGTGGGTGGGGGCTCCGCCCCCTCCCCACACCCATAAACAGACAACGACGGTGGGGGGGGTTGGAACCCTCCCCACCATTCCTTTTTTTTGTGTAAAAACAAAATACGATCTGTGTTACAAGAACACAATCTAATTTCCTTTTTTTACACAGTGATCTTTCTTTTCTTAATGTTTATATATATATACACAGCAAAACATAGTTTATTGTTTACTATTAAATATAAGGGAATTTATATATATATATGTATATTTATATATATATACATTTATTTGTATATATATATACTGTTGTATACATTAAGAAGTCTCTTTTTTTTGTTTGACAGTATATTAAAAAGAATCTAAATTTAAATATATTAATTGTATACACTCAAATATATATATATATATATATATATATATATATATATATATATATATATATATATATATATATATATATATATGCTTTAAATAACTAAAATTTCAAATATAGTTGTCATTCATAAAATTCACAGATAATTTTTTGAATGTAATAAAGCAAAAGAACATTTTCCATTAACAAATTTAAATTGAGCAAATGATTTTTTTTTTTGTAAAAAACTTAAAAAAATATATTTCCACATAAACATTTCTTCAAAGAATTTATTCATTATTATTTTTTTTTTAAAAGCAAATGCATTTAATTAAATCCTTCAAATATATAGCAACAACTAAATTTCTTTTTCTAAGGAAATAAAATGTAAAATTTTTCATTCTATTCCACATAGATAAAACAACAACTATCCTATTTCTTTGTTGAAAAATAAACATACAAATAAAATAGCAATAAGACCATATTTTTCCTCCAACACTCTATTTTTTTTTGAATTCATATGGCTTTAAAAATCAGCAACTTAAAATTTCTATTGCAAATGTAAATAGTTCATACACACAAATAAAAACATACTTTTACAACATGAGAGAGAAAACAAGGTTCTCCTCTTTTGAAATCTAAAAATGATACAAAAGCCTAACATGGCCATGCTCTCTCAAAAGCTAAAAAAAAGTAAGTTAACAACTCTTAAGAACAATGCTATTTTCTTCAACTTCACATAACTCCAAATAATCTGCAAAGACACAAAAAGGGGAAGAAGCCACAACAAACTGCTCTCCTCCCTACCATTGACTCTCTCATGAGTCACCCCCGAGCTAGGAGGTCATCCTCACACCGGGAAAACTCAAACCACAACACAACAATGCAATTCAACACCCAAAATAAATTACTCCCATGGCTATCATAACACAAAAACTCACTCAAGATGAGTTTAATGGGGTAGGGGAGTGGACATCACTCAACTCAAGAGTGCCACTCCAAAAATTTCTCAAAAAATAAATCCCTCAAGGCCTCAAGCCCACACATATAAACATGATTTCACAATTTCCTCTTATACTCATATTGCTCAAATTCACAATTTTGCCCTCAAGGTTAAAACTCCATGAAACCAATGATGTGACCCCGAGGAGGTTCACTCCTCCACCACCCCACACATGTTGAGCATCTTCTCCCAAGTAGGAGAGGCTCTTACAACTCCCATACAATTTTTTTTTCCCACAACAACAAGTAAAAACTCAAAATGGAAACTCACACTTAGCATCACACAAGTAAATAAAATGCATAAGGGAAGGCATTAGCCTTGAATCCTACCTTATAAACCCCAATTGGAAGATAGTTGAGAAGAGCTCCTCTAACTCCTTCTGCAAGTTGAGCCAACAATTTTCCTCTAACTTTCCCCAAAATAATTAAAATCAAATAAATTGCCAAAAATTCAACAACCCCATCCCTCCCTTCAAGAGGGATTAAATTAGGCTCTTCTCATGAACCTTGAGGAATGGGGAGGTGACACATGTCACCTCCTCACTCATCCTCCTAACTACAAGCAAGACTCTTGGAAAGGGGTGGTGACACATGTCATTCACCCATCCCCCCAAAGTCTCTCTCCCATCCACTTGTCCTCTCTTAATTAAGTGGGAGAGAAAGGTGGAGCCAAAGAAGGAGTGGGTGCCACATGTGTCCCATTCACCTCCTCTTAAGAAGGACCACTCAACCCCAAAATACCCTCACCAATTGTGGGAGAGACTTGGAGTAGAGTCCTCCACAATTAAGGGGTCTTGAAGGCTCCCCCAACCTAGGGAAGAGGAAAGGAAGAGGTTGAGTGTTTGACCCACTCATCCTCTCCCTCCCAAGCTTCTATTTTCGTCACTTTACTTTAGGGTGAAGTTAAAGTGACCAAATGGAAGTTTACCTAAGGTTACACAAGCCCAAATGACCCCTAGACCCTAGGGGTACAACCCAGGGTCAAGTTTAACCCATTTTGAGCACCAAAGGTTGAGTAAAAACACATAAAAGGGGTCTCAAAAATTAAAACTCAAAAAATGAAATTCAAATGACATTACAACTTACAACACCAATTAGAAATTAATTAAAAGAAGGGTAGACCTAACCCAACTAACACCATGCAACAACATTACAAATTCTCTTCATGCAAACATAGTTGATCTTGGTTCCTCTTGGAAGTAGATCGGCTTCACACGTAAAAACAACACAGTGTGTGGGATGATCTCCGAGTATCTGTGGCTTTGTTAGAAACAACTACACACTCAAATGAAATGTTAATCCGACTTGTATATGATAGTCGAATCAAAGTGAAACAAGCACATACAACATCACATGTTCATATAAGCATCAAGGAAATCACATTACAATTAAATTCTAAATTCCGTATTTCAAACATCCATCGCAGATATAATTACATAACAAATTTCTAAGTAAAAATCACATGCATAGTATCCAAATAACATCATAATGTAAATCACATGTCTAACCTCATCAGTGAATCAATATCAATGTCCAATCACATCATAATCATGCTAAACATAATAAATCCACATAAAGCATAAAATCTAATAGTCCTGCAAATCGAGATCAACAATCCCACAAGTCTAGTAAGTATCACCAACAATAAAATAAAGTAGTCAAATATAAGAGAATGAAAAGGTAGGCCTCACATCCTCCCTCCCTAAGGCTACACTTCCTATTGGAAGTCGTCAAAGAGGTGAGAATTAAGGGCCCTCAATCTCGCTGCATCCTCCCATGTTGTCGTGACCTCATCGTACATGTCCCACTAGACCCTAACCTACTTGAGCTCTCAACCTCGAAGGCCTAGTGTTTGATGAGCCAATATGTAAATTGGCTCCAAAGCTAGTTGTTCGTCTGCCTCTACCTGAAGAGAACTCCAATCCAATACATGAGATAAATTAGATATGTAATACTGTAAAACTGAATCATGAAAAACATCGTGGATACGCAACAGGATAGGTGGCAAGGCTAGATGATAGGCTATGGGTCCTATCCACTCCAAGATCTCAAAAGGTCCAACAAAATGAGGTGCAAGCTTAGAGCCCTTTCCGTAACGAATTAGACTCTTGTGCAGTCGCACTCTCAAAAATACTCTATCCCCAACTAAGAAGCTCCGATCTACCCTCTTAGCATCGGCATACTTCTGTTGATCTTGTGCCTCCTGAAGTCTCTACCTAATCAAAGTCACCTGCTGCTCCATATTATCAACCAACTCTGGCCCTATCATAACCCTATCCTCAATATGGTCCCAGCTCAAAGGTGTCCTGCAAGGTCTACCATATAAGGCCTGAAAAGGAGGCATACCCAACGAGCTATGATGCCCATTGTTGTAGGCAAACTCAACTAGATACAAATACTCCTCCCATCTACTCTGGTGATCCATGACATACATACAGAGCATATCCTCAAGAACCTAATTAACTCTCTCTATCTGTCCATCAGTCTCAGGATGATAAGCGGAACTGAAGTTGAGCTGTGTGTCCAACACCTACTATAAGGCTCTCCAAAAGGCTAAAGTGAACACTGAATCCTTGTCAAAAATGATACGGTGAGGTACCCCATGAAATCTAACAATCTGATCCAACAATACTCTCGCCACAAATGGTGCATTGTACATCATGCGTACAAGTGAGAAATGCGCCACCTTGGTCAACTTGTCAACCGTCACCATGATGGCATCATGGCAGCATGATGACATAGGAAGACCAATAATAAAATCCATGGAAATGGTGTCCCATTTCCACTCAGGTATCTCATGAGGGTATAAAAGACTCACTGGATGCTGATGCTCAGCCTTGACCCTCTAGTACTCAAGGCAATGAGCAACATATTCTGCAATATCTTGTCTCATGCCTGCCAAATGGTATAACTGTCGCAAGTCGGCATGCATCTTCTTCACCCCTGGGTGAGCTGCATAAGGTACTCTATGAGCCTCTAAAAGAACCACTACTCGAAGATCACCCACACGTGGTACATAGATGTGATGTCAATGTCTAAGCATCCCATCTGACTCAAGGGAATATCCTACAAATTTTCCCTTAAGGGCCCTCCGTGATTGGATCTCTTGTTACACCTTAAGGAACCACTCATCCTCAAATAGATGTTGAATGATGCGCTCTCTCAAGTCCACACCCAAGGTCAATGTCAAGATCTCATGGTGCCTCCGACTCAAAGTGTCAGCGACCACGTTCTCCTTCCCTTTGATGTAGTGGACATCAAAGTTGTACTTGCATAGAAACTCCATCCAATGTCGCTGGCGGGCATTCAAATTTGGCTGTGTGAATATGTACTACAAACTATGGTGATCTGAATGAAGGTCAAAGCGATGACCCAAAAGAAAGTGTCTCCAATGAACAAGAGCATGAACCACTGCTACAAGCTCTAAATAGTGAGTAGGGTAGTTTAGCTCATGTGTCTTGAGCTTACGCGACTCATACGCAATCGCTTTACCACCCTGCATAAGCACAACTCCCAAACCCTCAAGTGAAGCATCAGTACAAACTACAAAATCCTCTGCAAGAATAGGAACCTCTAAGATGGGAGCACTAATAAGATGCTCCTTAAGGACCCCAAAGGCCCTCTCATACTGCTTGGTCCAAGTGAAACTCTTCCCTTTCCGCTGAAGGGAAGTAATGGGGTGCGCTATCTTGGAAAAGCCCTCTACAAATCTATAGTAGTAACCAGCTAATCCCATGAAACTCCTGACCTTTGTCACACTGGTGGGTACTAGCCAATCTTTTATAACTCTGATCTTCAATGGATCTATGGAGATACCATCGCCTAATAAGATGTACCCCAAATACTGTACCTTTGTCCTGAAAAAGGCACACTTCACCAAGTTACCATAAAGCTGCTGCTCTCTCAAGCACTGCAAAACCTGACGTAGGTGCTCCTCATGTTCCTCCTCAATCTATGAATAGATCAATATGTCATCAAGAAAAATAATCACGAACTGATCCAAGTAAGTATGGAACACCCCGTTCATGAGACTCATGAACACTGTGGGGGTGTTCGTCAAACCAAAGGGGACCACAGTGAATTCATAGTGGCCATATCTAGTCCAGAAAGTAGTCTTTTGAATATCCACCTCTGTGATATGCAACTGATGATAACCAGACTTCATGTCAATCTTAGAGAACACCCTGGCTCCCTACATCTAGTTGAAGAGATCATCAATCCTAGGTAGAGGATAATGGTTCTTCACCGTCACCTTATTCAACTGCCTATAATCCATGCATAACCAAAGTGACCCATCCTTCTTCTTCAAGAAGATAATTGGAGCGCCCCAAGGTGAAACACTCGATCGGATGTGCCCCTTCTCGAGCAAGTCCTCAAGCTACAATTTGAGCTTTGTATGCTCATGAGTGGTCATCCTATAGGGTGCACGAGACACTGGCTCGGCACCCGGCAATAACTCAATATGAAAGTCTACCTCACGACGAGGTGGCATCCCTAGTAACTCTGATGGAAATGCATCAGAAAACTCTCTCAAGATGGGGTGATCATCTAATGATGCCTTAGGCTTGTCCTCTGATCTATCACTAACTGTGATAGCGAACATCTGACATCCCTTCTGCATGCAACGCTTAAGTTGCTGAGTAGATATCATATGAACTGCCATGGGCTTCTGAATGCCCACTATCTCAACTAGTGCATCATGATCATCTAAGCAGCTAATCACCTTCCAGTGATAATCTAGCTTGCCTCTATGAGCCTCAAGCCAGTCCATACCCAAAACCACACTGTAGGTCACAAGAGGTAGTGAAGGACTCGAAAGAGATCTCACAATCCTGAACCAAGGCATCTACTGTCATCCTAGCCCCAGAGGCCAACTCAACCTCCCACCTAATGTCCTACCTAGAAGCCACTAGCCTGCAATATTCCACTAATGATGTAGAAAGAAAAGAATTAGTAGCTCCAGAGTCAAAAAGAATAGAGATGGGGGCACTCCCAATCATACCTAATGTCTCAATCACGGATGCCTGATAGTCAGCCTAGCAGTTATCAACCGCTACAAACATGTGGTGGGACTTGCCCACATCCCCTACAGTCTGTTTTGACCCTCCTGAATGGGGCTATCCCCCTACCGTAAATCCCTATGGGCACTCTCTAACTAGATGTCCTGCTCCACCACACAGCATGGGCCCCGAGCCTGTATCTGTCCTGTCTGAGTCCTACCCAACCGCTGCTATCCAAACCTACCTGTGGAACCTTGTGAACCCTTGTATGATTGCTGAGACATCACGGGCCTCACAGGTGGTCTCTACTATGTCTAGTCTCTACGCAGGCCCTATTGCTGTCATCCTTGATTCTACCCTCCCTATACCCTCTGCTGGGGTCTAGACCTCTGTTGATTCTACTGCTACTGTTGTGGAGGTCTAGGAGGTAATGAAGGAGAACTAAATCCTCCTCTCTGTGGTTGTAGTGGTGGTCTGTGATAATTCTGTTGGTACTGCTGCTGCCCGCGATCCTAAAACTGGGGGCATGATCCCTGCCCTCGTCCCTATATCTCCTCAGCTATGTATGCCTTCTTGGCAGCATCACTCAATGTCTAGGGGTCTGCCATGCGTATAGGACCTGCTATGCTATGGTTCAATCCTCTGATTGTCATGCCCGTATCAGGACCACCTATATGTCAACCATACAAGTGGGCAAAACTGGAGGAAACATTTTTTTTTCTAAAGGAATAGAATTAAACATGAAATGAACTAGCTGGTTTACTTATCCACCACTTAAGTATCACGATCAAGGTCAAGTTAAGCAATGTTAATTTCTCTAGTTTACAATTATCCTAATAGTCCATTGAGACAAGTTAAGACCATGAAGATATTTAAGTAGATTATACAACTTAGTCTATAAGGTTTCCATAATAAAATCCTCGACTAAGCTAACTAACTTAAAGAATTCAATATTGAATTATTACATAAATTACCTATAACTAAATATTTTTATTTTCTAATAAAAGATTATAACATTAGAACACACAAAAATAATAATACTTCAACACATGATAATATTCACTTCCTTTAAATTAATTAAAAATACTTAATTTATTATTTAATAATAAGTTATAACTATCAAATTAGATAATGCCAAAATATTTAATATAATCTAAGTCTTTTAACCTCAATTCAACTAAAAATCATATTTGAAAACTATTTTTTTTAATAATAAAATAGCTAATTTTCCTCTATGGTCAATATTGTACATAAAAAAATAACTAAATCTTTCAAATAAAGTAATAAAATATTAGAGTTTACATTATGTCCTTAAAACAATAAAACATTCTTTTTTACAAATAACAAAAGAACAATTGCCTTTTTGTAATAATAGAATAAAGATTGTTTTTACTAAATTATGTTCATGGCTATCTTTTAATATTAAAAGAATAAAACTAATTTTAATTTCTAAATCAACAACTTACTTACATATTTTGTTTAGATAAAATAATAAATTAAATCCCTCCAAAATATGAAGTTAAATAGTCTAATTAAATAAATTATTAAAATTCGGCTAATTTCTATCTTCAATATAACATCTAGTAATTAAAAAGTTTATCTTATTCGATAAATATCCTTAAAACTAATTACTAAAACAATTTCTTTCTTTTGTTTAACTAAAACTTAAATGCTTTCTTTGTAAATTCATAGAATAATGCTAATTATTTCTTTACCTAAAGCCATTCTTTTTGAAAATAGAAACTTGTCTTCTTTAATATTATAATATATCTAGCTTTCTTTATATAAAGCATAGAATACAACTAATATAATTAATTTTTTTTTTAAATAATAAAATAAATCTAATCCTTTTATGATTAAAACAATAAAACAAAGCTACTAAATTTTATTTTATTTTCTAAAACCTTAATTCTTTTCTTCCTTTTTATTTCCATAAAAAAACAAATGTTTTCTTTTATATTTATAGAATAAAGCTAACTTAATTCCTTTCTAAATATTTAATAAAAGAACTCTATATTGCCTTTTTGTTTCTTTTTCTAAAATTCCTTTTTTTTCTATTTTAACAATAAAATAGATCTAATTTATTTCCATTAACTTCAAAATTACACTACTTAGTTATAATATTCTTTTATAATCTATATAAAATAATCTTAATAAAGTTTTCCAAAACTTTCTAAACAAATCATAAACAATCTTTCCCTTTTAAACTCAATCCAAAAAAATATTTTTTTCTATATATATATTTTTTAAAAATAAAGCATAGTTGATTTCTTTTCTAAATAAATTAATAAAACATCTATAATTGCTTTTCAAAATAAACTACAGATTAAACTTATTTTTTTAAAAACAAAAAAACTAATAAAATCTAAATCCTTTCCTATAATTCCAATGTTTTTTTTTCAACCAAGGAATAAAACAATTAATAAAATATTCCTTTTTTTTCTTGATATAAGTCCTATTTCTTTTTTTTAAGCATTAAAGCAATAAAATAACTTTAATTTTCTTTTTCATTTTAAAATAATGAAATAAATATAACATTCTTTAAATATAACTAATTTTTCTATGATTAAAATAAATAAAACAAAATTATTTAAAATTATATTTTATCCTAACTATCCTTGTTATAATTTCAGTATGGCTACCAAGGACTTATGAATCCTTCCATTTGTTTTTCTGTATGTGGTTATTGTGCAGGGGCAGACTGCAACTACAATATAAGCATACACATAAAATACATAAATATACCTATATTTTCCAGTCAACCCAGTAAACTTATAAAATATAAAGAGAATGAGATTAGATTTACAGATATAATTTAAAATAGAATATTATTTACAGATTTGTTAACACATATACATCAATCAAACTATTTTCTTTTCTTTATAGGTATCAAATTTTCAACATTACAAAATAGATCTTCTACTTCATATTCATGATTATTACAGATTGTTTTTAAATATTAGAAAACAAATTTATGACATAAACTCGATATCACAGTATGAGTAAAATAGAATTTTTTTTTTTTTTTTCAGATTTAAAGGAAATCATGCTCATAATTCAAATTTCTCAATGTACCCAGAAACACAATATTAACACATCTTCACAAAAGACTCAACATATATATTGAATGGAAGGGATTTCTTCCACTAACATAAAAATTTCCCAAAACTTTTGACACACAACAAAGAGAATCCAACGGGAATCATAACCAAGGCACTTTTGCCAATATTTACAAAAATAACTTCTTCCAGAAAAATAAGATATTATTTCCAACTTTCAATCCTTAACTGAAAACTTTCTTGAAAACTTGCACACATACAAGGGCCAAAATAGGTGGCCAAGTCCTACTCTCCACCCTACCATAAAGATTGCATAAGCGCATCCCACCCCCGAGCAGGAGAACTCCATAAACCAGGTAAAACACTCATGCAAACACATAAATCCATAAACCAAAAAAGATCGTTTAATCATAAACATGAAAATCCCATTGGTTGACTCACAAACAAAGGATCCAAACTAGATCCAAAACAGGGGGAGAGAGGGGATAATCATCCCTCTTGGGGGTAAAATAATCACATCAATCCTCCTTAATCTTCAATAACAATAATATCATTGCAACACCATAATCCACCACCAACAACACCATTACTCAAATCATGGCCATTATTACATTGTCTTTTAAATATATATATTTTATTTTATTTGTTATTTCTTCATTTCATTTCTTTTTTTTTCTTTTATTAACATTTCCTTTCATCTCCACAAAACTCCATAATCACAAACCTCCTCCAAGAAACCTCCATAACCATCCTCAACAAAATATCGATAAAACAATGCCACTCATGCCCAAACCCAACTCCACTATCAAATTACTCCACAACACCATCACATATAAAAAAAATCCCCCAAGAGAGGCTCCACGCCTCTCTCAAACCCCAATACGTAGGAGGCTCTCATCAGATACGGAGGGCTACTCCTATTACAACCCAACCTACAATAACAAAAAAAAATACAAAAACACATAAACAAAGGCTTTCATAAGCATGCATACATTTCACAAAAATATGAAGAGGAGATAATTTCCTACCTCAGCTCCCCAAGTTAGGGTGAGCTCTAAAACCCAAATGAGACAAAAATCTTGCTCTTGAATGCACAATCCAAATTCCAAAGCCAAACTTCTCTACCAAAACTTCTCACCAAAATTCTCTTCCAAATCTTCTCACAAAAAAAATTCTCTTCCAAAAAACTTCTCACAATTTCCTAATCCCAAATCCAAGCATAGCAAAAGTGTAAAGACTCTTCCCAAAGATTCCCATAAATAAAACTCAAAGCTTCAAAAAAGGAAAGAAAACAAAAACAAGAAAAAAGAAAGAAAAACAAACAAAAGAAAGCAACTTTCTTTATTTTTCTCAATAAAACTCTTATTTTTCCAAAATTAAAACAAAGGGATAAAATCCTTTCATAAAATAAAATAAAATAATTAAATTATTAATTTTAAAACATTTATCCACATCCCACAAAAGAAATAAATCAAAATAAAATAATTAATTAAAAAGACTTTCTCCCAAAATGCAATTAAATAAAATTAATAAAAATAAATAAAAAACCACAACCACACACCAAAAAAATTAAAATAAAAATCAAATAACAATATTACATCACATATTAGCCTTAACCCCTTCCACGGGTTAGGCTAGGCTTAACTTGTCTAACATAGGGTTTATGGAGTCTCCGAGTCCACTTAAGGAGCTTGACCACCCACCTATACACTTAATTTTTGAACATCAGTTTGTCAAGAAAATATAGCCAAAGCAAACTGAAATGCATAGAAAAATTAATTAAATAATCCAACTTCATTCATGATTACATAATTCAAATAATATAATTTATTTTATTTAAATACTATCACAAAATCATTTAATTCATTCAATACTTTCTTTTCCCACAATTAATTATCCATCAGCAACTCATCATAATAAAAAACATACAGTCCAAACATAATTCCCAAAGAATTTAATTATATCATAATGTCCAATCACACACATCAAAATAGACAATTATAAATAATATCATATCATGGTCTCAAGTATAGTACTAGCTAGGCCTCACATTCTCCCCCTCTAATATTAGGCTTCCTCCTGAAAGCCCTCAAGAGATTATAGTGGAAGAACTCAGCGTAATGACAAAGCATCTAATTAATGAGCTTCTAAATCCATGTCATGAAGAACTAAGTAACCATGATAACCAACAAATAATTAGTACCCTAGATTCTATCTTTCCTATGAAAGTATCTATACTTCTATATATGCTGAACAAGAAATACATCGCTATCTACATTCATAAAGAATGTCAAAAACACTAATTTATCCCACGAAGTGCCATAGGAATCATGTATAAAGTAAATTTGTATTCGTGCATACTAAAACACAATAATTATTAGACTATTAGTTGCAACATAACAAGGTTTCTACTTTAGATTATCAAGCATAATGATAATTTACATCAAACATTCCAATCAAGAACCATCCCATGCATCAAGTCGTCAAGCATGCTTTCCTACCACTCAAGTAACTTCTAGAACTTATTTTACTAAACTTATATGCCTCAAAGGTATGTGGGATCAAAATAATGACTTCTCTTACTTGCAACATGAGGCTCATTTACAAAGAATTTATAAAGATGATCAACACTCAAATGTTTTCAAATAACCAAGAATTCATAACTAAGAAGCTAACTAGCTTACAGTAGAAGAATCAATATCTAAAAACCTATGATGTCCAACAAGTCTCACCTCCCTAATAGGGGTTTATATCATAGTATCTTAGTTTTATAGGGTAATAAGAGGGTATATTTATTTATGAAAGTAAGAAAAAAACAAGACTCAAACTTCCTATACTACTCTTATTTATTTCTTGAGAATCTCCAAACCACCTTCTCCCCCCATACAACCTTCCAGGGGCCCCTTTAAAAAAAATGACAACTTAAATACATGCAAAACTTCATAAGCACCAACAATAACAAGTAATCAAATGCCTTAAAAGGAAACAATAATTGTAAAAAAAAATGATACCAATATCAATTAAAATCTAAAATAAAACCTCGTAAAGATAACACAATTCAAGTGTGGCCACCAATGCAACAATTTGTCAAAAATATCAACTCAATGAGTTCCTGAGGCAAGGGAACATATCAAATCTAGCTGGCCAAGCAACCCATGAAAATAAAAAAAAATTCATACTGTTGGTTGAAAATTTAAAGATTCATAAAAAAAAATGCATAAATTAATTAAAGAAGCAAACCAATAATCTCATAAAAAATTGTCCATCAAAATTTCATCATTGTTGTACAAGCCACCCAAAGGGGAGAAGGAGTATGGTAGACTCATCCTTATAAGAAATTATTGTAAGATAACCATGTCATTGGATAATCTCATAGCTCTCATTATAATAAACATGTATTATAATCAATGAAAAAGCCTAGTATACTAAGTATGCTTCATGTCTTGATCAATA
This sequence comes from Cunninghamia lanceolata, assembly GCA_027924645.1. Classification (NCBI taxonomy): domain Eukaryota; kingdom Viridiplantae; phylum Streptophyta; class Pinopsida; order Cupressales; family Cupressaceae; genus Cunninghamia; species Cunninghamia lanceolata. Next base: position 5,567,395 of record BSBN01000219.1, on the reverse strand, counting down.
CTAACTCACACAAAGATCATTTGCAAAGACTTTTCCACATATAATAACTAATAATAGAAAGAATTCTAGTTTCATGGTTAGAATGGGTTCATAAGAGTATAAATATACACATTCTTCAATCTAACTTCTCTTAACATGTTTGACTATATCCTCTATCTATTGTCATTATTCTATCCTAAAGCATATAAATGATCAATAGTCTAAGACTTCACATCTTTTACTAGTAACATACATTTATTTGAAGGAGGTCACACCACTTTATATTATTACCTTATAATCCACTAGAACTATTTATTCAAAATCAATCCTTATACTGTAACGCCCCGCCTTGAATACCTTAGAGAAATTATATTTACACAATATGAAACAATTTTTTTTTTTTTAAAGTGAATAAAATATCAAAGTAATGTTAACATAACGGATTACACCATTTAACTTACGACATGTTCTCTAAGGATACAAGGTTGCATTACTTACAATTCAACTGACATAATTTAACATACATTACTAACATCAATAACTGATCTAAATCCAATGCATAATTAAATATTCATATTCATTGCATGTCATCAAATAATATAACCTTCATGATCAAATACATAACTGTAATGTTTTCTTTACACATAAGTACCTCATTACATTATTACATTTCCATCTTCTGACTACATCAAAATTACATAAACATCTTTCTCAACTGGTACACGAACAATTGTCTGAAACTGAGATAATCCTTTTCTGCACATGAACTCCGACAAGGGATAACCAATGGATAAGAAAGCTCTTCCACCTGACCATGTGGAACCCTAAGGTCCACCCCCGAGCTAGGAGTTAACATGAGGTCCCACACAATGACAATAGTCAGGTAGACAAAAGACAAGCATGAACGAAGGATGACCAAACTCCAATACAACACATGACAAATAACATAAACAACACAACACAACTTCCAGAGGTGACACATAACATATGTGGAGAGACCATACAAGGAATGCTAGGTAGTAGTAGGGAGAGTGTCATCGCACGGTCCTAGCATGGGTTATCCTGATAGCCTCTCACTAGGTGCCGGCCCCCATCTATGGTTATCCTGACAGCCTCTCACTAGGCGCCGGTCCCATAGGGTGACACATGCAGAATCGACCTTCCTTTCGTGAGGACAAAGAAGTCAATCATGCCAACTAGGCCTTCTCTATCCATCCCTAGTCTAAACGAGCACTACAGGCCATGGGAGAGGAATCCATTTATCTTATTTAATGTGAAATCTACCCTTAACCCCCTAGTTCATTTTAGGTTATCACTTGATTAACCTACTTCCAATGGGTTATCCTGACAGCCTCTTTAGGCGCCGGCCCCACATTGAAAGCCACTCTCCTTGCTAGCACCTAGTAAACCTTAACCTTCAAATAGGGCATTATAACAATAAACATTCATGTTCACTGCAAGGCATAGACCCTCTTGCATTACAACACTTTACTCTTTTACAGATTCCAGGTTTCTCCATACGACAATTACGACAAAACGGATACAAGATAGTCACAAGTGATTAAATATCTTATCCTGGGAATATTATATCCACAAAACACATAATCAACTTAGACAATACTTCATTTTACTGCACATTAAAATAGAACCACATGTTCACTCAAAATACGACATACTAAGCCTCCGAAATAGAGTTTGACCACTCACAAATCCTCCTCCTTACGGCAACAATATTACTTAACTTAAATAGTTCGATTTAAGTTCCAGAGTTAATACTAAAACTCCTCTTTGTTACAATGTATAAACACCTAAATTTTGTACCTATACATAAACTTCCTAACCACATAGAATGATTTTTAATTAAATACAACCATTAACTAAATTATCTAAATTCTCTTCATTTTGTTTCTAAAGATAGATCACAAGGTTTAACTACAAGAATCATTTAATTATAATATTAATTTCATACTTGCCCTTATGATAACCTCAATATCCTATCATATAAATTAACCGATAAAATCCATATCTTCCAACCCTTTTTTTGAATTTCTTCCAACTTTAGATAAATCTAATGCTTTAACCAACAAAGCTTCAACTGAATACAACTAATTGATCTAAATTAAACAAATTATAAAGAGGTAATTACTTATATATAAAAATACATTTAAATAGCAGATAATAACATCTTAATGTATTAAAGCAGCTCAACAATACCTTTATTGTCCTTGTCCCTAAAAAGTTGAAACCAACAAATCTTTCTGACTTCCGACCTATCAGCTTGTGTAATACTGTCTATAAGCTTTGTACCAAAGTCCTTGTCATGAGACTTCAACCTTTTCTTGACAAAATCATCTCTCCTTCTCAAAAAGGCTTTGTTCCTGGGTGATAAATTTTGGATGCTGTTATCTCCACCCATGAAACTATTCATTCCATGGAGAAGAGCAGACTTCCGGGTATGGCCCTTAAGTTGGATATCTCTAAAGCCTATGATAGGGTCTCTTGGGATTTTCTGTTTCAAGTTCTTAGAAAATTTGGGTTTAAGGACAAAATTCATCTCCTCATCTGGACGGCTGTCTCTTCTGCCAAATTTTCTATACTGGTTAATGGGATTCCTCGGGGTTTTTTCTCCTCCTCGCGTGGTCTCCGGCAGGGGGATCCCCTTTCTCCTTACTTGTTTATCATAATGGCTGAAGCTCTTGGGAGATTCATTCATTATAACGTGGTCTCTAAACACCTTGTGGGCATTAAACCTGCTTCCTCCCTTTCCCCTATGTCTGTGCAGCAATTTGTTGATGATACCCTTCTTTTTGGCACCTCTTCGGTGATAGAATCTCGGAGATGGAAGACTATTTTAAACCTATATGCCCTTGCTTCTGGGCAAAGCATTAATTTCCAAAAGAGTAATGTGTATTTTTTTAATACTCCCACTTCTCTCCACCAAAAAATCATCCATATCCTTGATTGTGCTGAAGATGTTCTCCCTGCTATCTATCTGGGTCTTCCCTTTACGGTTAAAGAAGTTTCCCCAAATTTCTGGAATAGCCTTTTGGAAAGAACCCAACAGAAATTGATTGGTTGGAAGGGCAAAGTCCTCAGCAGTGCTGGCAAATTGCAGCTTCTTCGGGCTTCCTTGCAAGGTATTCCCACCTATTTCCTTTCTCTTTTCAAAATTCCTGCTTCTTTTGCTGCTAAGTTGTAACAGATTCAAAGAAAATTTTTATGGACGGGAGCTGAAGATAAACAACGGATGTCCCTGGTCAGCTAGGACAAAGTTTGTCTTCCTAAATCCCATGGAGGCCTCAATATCCGTAACATAAGGAATATGAACAAAGCCCTGCGTTCCAAAATTAATTGGCATTTGATCCATCATCAGAAAGATTGGGGAGAAATCATGCAAGCCAAATATTTGCATGTCACTGATTGGTCTAACTTCCTCCAACAAGAAGGTCTTCCTAAGGGATCGGTCATTTGGAACAAAATGTTGCAATCTAGAAATCTTCTCATGCAAAGGATCTGTTGGAAGCTGGGAAATGGTTTGGGTGTAAAGTTTTGCACTAATATTTGGCTTAAAGACAAGGCTCTCATTTCTCAGAAGGATATGGGTGCGATTGCTGGCATTGCTACTCAGTTTTTTGGCCATAAGGTCAGTGATTATATATCCAACAACAATGGTCACAGGAGCTGGAGGAATTTGTTGGATTGCTGCCCCCATCGCCCTGACCTTGCTTCTAAAGCTTAGTTGGTTCAAAAGTTGATTCAGGAAGTTAGAATTCCCCTTTTCCCTCGTGAAGATGAGCAATTTTGGTGGCCGGATAAGAATGGCCGATTCTCTGTTAAGTCTGCCTATCACTTATTGGTTCCTGAGCTTCATAGAAAGGAGATATGGAGAAAAGTCTGGAACCACAAATTGATCCCAAAAATTAACATGTTCTGGTGGGCCTCTATTCATAACAAAATTCTGACCCAAGATAATTTGCAGAAGAGAGGTTTCACTTTGGTCAACAGATGCTGTCTATGCTGTGAAAAGGAGGAAACGGTGTCTCATTTATTTTTTCATTGTAACTTTGCTCAGGACATTTGGAGCCTTATCCTCAGTAATTTTGGTATTCAGTGGGCTTGCAACTCTGATATCCTAGAAGTTATTAACAATTGGTATCCTCCCTTCTCCCATCCCTGGCTCGTTGAATTATGGAATCAGACTCTGCCGTGTTTGAGTTGGACTTTGTGGAAAGAGCGCAACCATCAGATCTTTAAGGATACTGCTCAAGAGGTCTCTCAGGTCTCTCATACTTTCATTAAGACTCTTGTGGAGAGTGTTACTTCGGCACATATCCGCACTGCGGAGAAACCTCTGACCCCGGAGGAAGAACAAATTGCAGTAAACTAGAAGGTTCTCAACCATATTCTGGCTTATAACAATGCTAAACTGGTGCAGAGACTTAACACTAAATGGCAACCTCCGATTTCTAATTGGCTGAAGCTCAATTTTGATGGGGCCTCTAAGCTTACTGGTACAGCTAGTGGGGGAGGGATCATCCGTGATAATAGAGGGTGGATGTTAGCTGTTTATGCTGGAGGTCTGGGTTGTCATAGCAATAACTATGCTGAGGCTATGGCTCTTCTTTGGGGGCTTAAATTGGCCATATCTCTTCGTATTCAGAATTTGGAGATTCAGGGAGATTCTAAAATGGTCATCGATGCCATAACTAATAAGTCGAATGTTGGTATCTAGCTGAAAGACATTATTAGAGATATTCAGTTTCTCTTGCAAAGGTTTATTAATGTGCATATCTCACATATTTACCGTGAGGATAATGGCGTGGCAGACGCTTGTGCTGAACTCGGACAGCATTTTTCAAATTGGAGGGTTTGACGCCAATTTGATTACCTTCCTTTGAATATTAAGAATCTTATTCTTAAAGACGTGGCTGGGTTTTGATGAGGCTGATGTGTTCGAAAGATAGCTCATACTGTCAGTTCCTTGGGAAGGGGCTGACATGTCCCTTGAAGTACGCGTCCTTTTGTACTTTCTCTGCTATCAAATCCACTCCTATTTCTCATAAGGTGAGCGGATGGCCAGATCATCATGGCTTGCGCCGCATAATTATGGTTAAGCATGGGATTGGTGTCTGTAAGGCCTCCCATTATTATGAGATTGTGTGTGATGTTATTACCCACATTACCTGCCTTGTTAATGATTGTAATTCTCCTGTTAAGAATACGGAGGAGTCTAGGGGTCTCTGTGGAGTGCGTTGTGATACTGCGATGGGGGGCGACAGAATTAGAACTGAACCTGTCTCATGCTGTGAATTTAGGGATAATTTGGTTGCTTGGCATTACTGCAAGGAGGGTGGGATTAGCCCCTATTTGGAGAGGCTTAATGGTTACAATGAAGCTCTTTCTGAGCAGTTTGCGCAGTCTTGGCAGAATCGCTGGGTTTTGGTGGGTGGCATCAGATTTGAAGTTTCTGAACACGTAATAGCTATGGCCACCGGTATGTCTACCCAGGGTTTGAAGCTGCAACGCAAAACTAAAATTGCGGACCTCTCCAGCCAGCAGCTCTTCCTCGGAGATGGTGAAGATTTGGTCCCTTACCAGGGCGGTTTTGACAAAGCCAAGCTGTCGGAGCCATGGGACGCTATTTGTTTTATCCTCATGAAATACTTTACCCTTGAGGGGCATTTTACCAGGTTTTATAACTACCACCTCCCCTTGTTAAATCATTTCCGTCGCAATGTTAAAATTAGTTTTCCTTTTTATTTGCTTTCTTCCCTCGAGTGTTCTGTCCTTAGGGTTTGGGCGAAAATGGCTAAAAACCCTGCTCTGAAGCCTATCCCTCTCCACCAAGGCCTTATTCTCTGTTTGTATAATCATCATCTTGCCCTTGAGCCCTCTAAATCCATTCCTACCACTAGTGGGGACGGTGAGCCCTCCTCTAACCCTAATGTTATTCCTGATGTTGATGAAAGTGGGCCCTCCCCTGTTCCTATCAAAACTGCTGAAGTTTGTACTCCTGTGGCTAATCCTGTCGATTCCCCGGGCCCGACTGTTTCTAAGAAGGGTAAAAAGCGGAAGGTTACTGGTGATATGGGTATTGGGAAGACTATGGTTGAGACCCCTAAAACCCTTGGTAGGACCCTGGTGGGACAGCGAAAGGATTCCTCTGTGAAGGCTTGTGGGGAGGGGTTTTCTTCTGCAGTTCGGCGGTCTGGGCGTATTGCTGGCAAGCCAGCTCCCTCTGCCAAATTCATTGACTATTTTGAGAGCGGCTCGGATGAATCCACCCAGGGGGAGGATGACAGGGATGTGGAGATTCAGGATATTTCGGGTGATGAGGAAGACAAACAGGAAATGCATGATTCAGGGGAGGAAACAGCTGACTCTGCTGGACATGCTGACAAAGCAAGCGATATGTTTGTCGAAGAAGCTGAGGATGCTATGGAAACTGATGATGGTCTGGGGGCTGATCTTGCAGGTCTGCGTGCCCGCATTGCGAAGTTGGAACGGTTTCTCTCCATTGTGCTCAGAACCTCTATTCTCCTTAACCTCTCTGTGCTGAAGAATTTTGGGGTTACTGTCAATACTGATAGTGATGATTTGGCTGAAAAAGTGGATGCTGTTATTAACTCTATGGTCTAGTAAGGAGAGCTGTGGCCTCCTCTGTCTTTGTTATTTTACTGTTGATACTCTGTTACTCTATTTTTTGGCTTTAGTTTTAGTGGCTAGTTTTGCTGGTTCTGCTGGCATTATGTACTGGTAGTATATGCTATTTCTGGTGTAAGGCCCTGTTTTGTCTTCGGGCCTCTCTGCTTTTGTTAAGGGTTCGGCCCCTTGTTTAGCCGCCTTATATAATCAAAAACATCTTAATGTATCTATATTTTTAATAATAACTAAGAATACATTTATTAATAACTAAAAATACATTTGTAATATCTCAGCACTTATCACTTAAATTGAAAACATTAAAATAACTAACAAAAGTTGTTAATATAATTTTCTCAAGGAAATCCTACATATTAAAACCCTAATTTAGTAACATATTATGAATGAAACTTCACAAAACAATTCTAACTTCGTAATAATCTAAGTATTTAAAAGGAAATACGATCATAATCTTCTAGTATTTCTATTCTAAGTATTTAAATATTTCATAATATGATAAAAGAATAACATTTTATCTTTATTGTTTGAATATGAACCCTAAACCTAATGCTATAGTTGCGAAATAAAGCAATGGTTATACTGTGGAGTTGGAGTCTACTTCTTAACATACATATCTGGTTGGTTGAACAAGAAATGATAATTGCAGAAGAATACGTTGTTGCACAAAATGGTTTTGTCATCTAATGGGATGCAATGATTGCGGAAATGCACAAATGAATTTATTGACAAGCTGTAGAAACTCTCAAGAAAATGCACTGTCAAAATGATAGCAACGTATGCACAAAATAGATTCGTTGCACAGACTGTAGAAACTTTTAGGCAAATGTGATTGGCAGATCGCATTGATTGCTGTGTATGCACAAAATGGATTTGTTGAGAAGGTGTTAGGAACTTTCAAGCAATACAATCGGTAGGTTTAAAGCCAAATTCACAACCTCTACCAACGTCCTCCTAGCCACGACTAGCGTGGAGCTTGGGAATAGGTTATGGACATTCATCAAAGCATAAAGGATAAAGGAGTTTTGTCAGATGTTGTGGTTACATTTGCCCTCATAGCCAAGTATGCTAAGTGTGGAAGTGTAAACAAGGATTGTAGCCTATCATCACTCTATAAAGAGTGAAGAAATAATCATTCCCACGTTTGGCAAACCAGTTAGGTAAAAGAGGAAGTAAAACTTGCTCAGACAGTTGGCAAACATACACAATTGGAGTCTGCTGAGAAATTCTAAACTGCAGCATACAGAGGGAATGCCCATTTGCTACATTTATGAATGCACTGGCGAAGAAACGTTATCTTGGAAGGAATTGGGTTTGCTCCCTGGTAAATGACATTAACTCTCTGAGCTCTATAAATGCATTCAATTCCACATGCAGGCAAACTTGGCAGTTAGCTAATAAGTTGACATCTGATAGGGCATTCCCATTGGCAGCTACTGCCAACCCACTGAAGCCGTTTAATGTGGATTCATGAAAATATGTATGTTACTGTCAACGTTCACCCATTGAGCATATTAGGAAGAGTTCATAGCAGCTTTGTCAGCAAGTTCACATGATATTTCCTAAAAATGCTAACTTGTAGGAAACAACATTCTAAGTACATCCACCACAGCAACTCGATAGTTAAACAAGCCAATCCTCTGGGTGAATATCTTCCAGGAAATGGACAGAAGAAATTACGTGGTTAAGACTGTGTAAGGGATTTACAAGGGTGATCTGAGAAGACTTCTGAACTGTAAGCTCCACACCTACCTTATATACGCTGGTCCAAGATTGCCAACCAAGGATTTGGTAGAAAATACACCGTCAATGCCATGTAAAAGAGATCGATGAGACTCCACAGGCATTTTCCTTCATCATGACAATGTTATGGCAAATTAAATTAATTACACAGAAGTTGCTAAGAGATTGTAGTGTAGAGAAGGAAAGAAACTGTTGTATGATGCAGAAATTTAATGTCTGAGAGAGAAGGAGGTATGCAGGAAATACAGCATGGTATCTACAAAATGGAGATAACATAATGCAAATTTGTGGTGATCTCATTGAATGAAAACACTTTTTAGTTTAAGGGTTTGGAGGAAGGTGAAGAAATATAAATAACATTCTTTCTATAATAGATCCTATGATTCACATATATAAGAAAATCTATCCATTGAGAATGAATGATTGCAGAGTGAGAGCATGATCCAGCAGAAACATTTCACTAAAAGAAATCCATTTTGCAATAAAAGGAGCAATCATCATGAACATGCACAGATTTAGAAAGAAAATCAGAAGAAGAATCAAGCAATCTAAAGAACCTGGCTACAACGTTTGAATCGAGAAGCCTGTTTCAACTGCTGCCGTCCAAGCGTCCTCTCCTTTTTTTTCCTTTCTCCCCCCCGCAATCCCTCTTTTTCCCCTTTTTAAAACCCTCCTCTTCTCAGATCCATTAATAGTTTGTTATTCCACAATGGGGGTTTTTAATTAATTAAATTAAACCATAGCAACTACCAACTATACAACTCAAAAAATAATTTTATTTTATTTATTTAAATCTTACAATTTAATTTACCACTAATTTATTTATTTAAATATTCAAGCAAATAATATTATAATCAATAATATAAAGTTTCTAATATCTATTAATCCATAATTTTACTTCCCGTAACCTATAATTTATTTACCACAATTATTACAATTATTGACATTAATTAATATGTTTAATTATCAACCTTATATTTTCTGTAAAATAATTCTATTTAATGCACAATCCTTCCTTACCCCCAAAACACCTTCTGACCTAGTTAGACATTAGGGTGTAACATTACCTGCTTGCAAGTCACGATCAAACGATAGACAATGACCACAAAGGTAAACTGACAACTAGACAACAATGACAGGGGACCCCACGTTAACTCCATACAACCATTCCATTGGCGAAGGCACGCTCAAACCTGGTAAATCAGGTGGAGCCGGTGCCTAGTACCTGCATCCTGCAGCAACCGCATGGTTAAACATAACAAGATATATATCCACATGCAGTCATATAGTGAATGGAAATCGCAGTGGGGTAGGGTACTCGAGAGCGAGTAGTACGACACTGTTCCATTCACGTTCCTGTATAAACAAATCACTACATTGAACAAGATTTCTGGTTACTTATCAACAACATAAAATAATCAATTATCTTACCATCAAATATAGCAATTAACATCAAAACATCTGAAACATCTAGTTTATTTATCAATTGTAAAGCATAAAATAATAGAATCCAATATCAACAACTGTTATCATAATGATTAGTTCCATAGTCAAACTAACAAATAACAAGGAATCCATCATCAAATGATCTAAGATACTATCAAAATGTCAAATCCTAATAAGCAACTATCAATCAGACAAATGACAAGGTGAGGGGCACTACATCCTCCCCCCTAGGATCAGGCTTACTCCTAGAAGCCTACAAACAAATATGGGTATAGCTCTCGCATTCGGGATGTATCTTCCCAAGTACCTGAAGTCTCATCACTAGGATCCCACTGGACCCTTACCTGCTCTATGACTCTGCCCCTGAGAGTGAGTCTGCTATGCTCCAAAATGCCTACGGGCTCCAAAGCTAGCTGCTCGTCTTCTACCTGTAAGGCATTCCAATCAAGGACATGAGAAATATCTAGATGATAGTGTCTAAGAATAGAAACATGAAATACATCATGGATGCATGACAAGCTAGGCGGCAAAGCAAGACGGTATGCAACATGACCAATTCTATCCAAAACCTCGAATGGCCCTACAAAGTGCGGTGCAAGCTTAGAGCCTTTTCCATAACGGATTGGACTCTTTCGCGGACGCACCTGCAAGAACACCCAATCACCAACTAAAAATTGACAATCAAGCCTATTAGCATCTACATATTTCTTCTGTCTATCCTGTGCTGCCACCAGATGCTCTCTAATGTGATCAACCTGCTGCTCCATTTCTTGGAGCATCTGAGGTCCAAGGAGAACTCTATCCTCAAGATGATCCCAACTTAGTGGGGTACGACAAGGACGACCATATAGAGCCTGAAAAGGAGACATGCCAATAGAACTATGGTACCCATTATTGTACGCAAACTCCACCAAATATAAATAATCTTCCCAACGGTTTTGCTGATCCATGACATACATTCTGAGCATATCCTCGAGGACCTGATTGACCCTCTCAGTTTACCCATCAGTCTCCGAATGATAAGCTGAACTGAAGTTTAACTGAGTCCCCAACGTATGCTGAAGGGATGTCCAAAGAGCTGAAGTAAACACTGGATCACGATCAGAGATAATCTTGCAAGGAATCCCATGCAATCTGACTATGTCCTCCATAAAAATTTTGGCTATAGATGAAGCATTATATGAAGATCGGACAGGAGAAAAGTGTGCTACTTTCGTAAGCCTATCTACAGTGACCATTATTGCATCATGACGATGAGATGACATGGGTAGACCAACTATAAAGTCTATTGAGATGATGTCCCATTTCCATTCCAGAATCAGATGTGGCTGGAGAAGACCTGTGAGATGTTGGTGTTCCGCCTTAACCCTCTGATATTCTAGACATCTCGAAACAAAATCAGCAATATCCCTCTTCATTCCGGCCCAAAAATATATCTGACGGAGGTCTGCATACATCTTCTTGACACCTGGATGAGCAGCATAAGGTGCCCGATGTGCCTCAGTCAAGATTAAGGTACGAAGACCCTCTATAGAAGGAACATAAATGCGACCTAAATGCCGTAAGAGACCATCAGACTCGATAGAATATCCAACATATCTGCCCTCCAAGGTTCTACCAGACTCAACTTCTGCTTTCACTTCCTGATACCATCTATCTATAGGGAGTGCTGCAAGAATCTATCCTCTCAAATCCACTCCTAGAGTGATTGATGAAAGTTCATGTCTCCGCCGACTGAGAGCATCTGCCACCACATTTTCCTTGCCTTGGATATATTTTACCTCAAAATGGTACTCACATAGGAACTCCATCCACCGCCTCTGTCTCACATTCAGGTTTGGTTGTGTAAAAATGTACTGTAAACTTCGGTGATCATTGTGTAGCTCAAACCAATGCCCTAATAAAAAGTGTCTCCATCTCACTAATGCATGCACAACAGCAGCTAACTCTAGGTCATGCGTAGGATAATTCAACTCGTGATCTTTGAGTTTGTAGGACTCATAGGCTATCACACGACCCTCCTACATTAAAACCGCTCCTAACCCTTCCAAGGATGCATCAGTACATACCACAAAATCTCCGGCAGGATCAGTCACTGCTAGAATGGGTGCACTAGTCAACCGCTCCTGAAGAGTCTAAAATGCTGCTTGACACTGTTCTGACCAAATGAACTTTCCTTTTCTCTGAAGAGAGGTTATAGGGTGAGCTACCTTTGAAAATCCCTACACAAATCATCGATAATAGCCTACTAAACCCATGAAGCTATGAACCTCTGAAACATTGGTGGGAGCAGGCCAATCCATGATGGCTTGAATCTTTGAAGGATCCACTGCATACCCTTGTTAGAAATAACATGTCCCAAATATTTCACTTCTGTTTGAAAGAAATCACATTTAGCCAAATTTGCATATAACTAATTTTCTCTTAAACACTGCAGAACCTGTCGCAAATGCTCTTCATGCTCCTCCATAAACCTTGAGTAAATCAATATATCATCCAAGAATACAAGAACACATTTATTGAGATAGGTGTGAAATACACCATTCATCAGACTCATAAACACAGATGGTGCATTTGTAAACCCAAAAGGTACAACAATGAACTCATAATGTCTGTAATGGGTACGAAATGCTATCTTGTGGATGTCAGCCTCAAAGATGCGCAACTAATGATATCTTGACTTTAGGTCTATCTTTGAAAACATCTTAGCGCCCTTGATCTGATCAAAAAGGTCATCAATTCGTGGCAAGGGGTATCTGTTCTTAACAGTCACTTTATTAAGTTGTCGATAGTCGATACACAACCGCAGAGATCCATCCTTTTTCTTCACAAAAATAACTGGTGCTCCCCATGGAGAGACACTAGGATGAGTGAACCCCTTGGCTAACAACTCCTCTAGCTGCAACCGAAGCTCCTTAAGCTTCTGAGTAGTCATTCGATATGGAGCTCGTGAAATAGGTTTTGCTCCAGGAACAAGGTCTATCTTAAAATCAATATCACACTTAGGTGGCATTCCCAGAATCTCACTAGGAAAGACATCTGCATACTCCTTGAGAATAGGATGATCATCGAGGGATGTCTCCCTATTCTCCTTAAAATCTAAGCCATTAACCGTTATGGCAAATAACTTGCATCCTTGACGCATACATCTCTTCAACTGCATGGCAGAAATCATATGCAAAGAGATGGGTCTCTGAATACCAACCATTTCTACCTCACTGCCAGATCCATCAACACACCTCACTAACGTGTGGCGACAATCTATCACTGCTTGATGAGTATCCAACCAGTCCATACCCAACACTATGTTGTAGGATCCTAGGGGTATAATGCGAAGATCTATTGTGGTAGGTAAAGGACCTATCCTCAACTCACAACCATACACCAGAGAGTCTACTGTTACCCTAGATCCAGAGGGCAATTCCACCTGCCACTTAACATCTTGCTTTGCTGCTACCAACTTGCAACGCTCCACTATAGAAGGGGAAATGAAAGAATCTGAAGCACCTGAGTTGAAAAGAATAGAAATTGTAATACCTCGCAAGACACCTGTAGTCTCCACAACAGTGCCTTGATGCTCTGCTTGGCGATTACCTATCGCCGCAAACACCCTATGTGACCTACCTACATCTCCCACAGTTGGCTCTGAAGCTGCGGGCCTCTGACCAAATCCTGTAGTATTCTTACGCGGACAATGCTTGGTAATGTGGCCCTGCTGGCCGCAAGAGAAACATCCTGTTCCCCTACAAAAACCTCCACCGCCTATAGGGGCACTCGACTGTTGAAAACTTCCTCTGCTTGCTGCAGACTGTGTGCTCTGTGCTGGCTGACTAGCACGATCACGCCTAATTCTTTGCCAACTTTGATCTTTTCTGGACAAAAATCTACTACCTTGCTGATATTGAGAGTTTCTCGATTTCGTCTGGGAATACTGCTATTGTTGTTGTCCACTCTTAGAAGGTACATGATGACTCCTTGAGTTACCTGCTATCTGAGACTGACTCCCTCGGAACCCAGAACCTGCTCGAGAGTCACTACCAATCTGCACACCTGTATGACCCCCTAAGGCCATGGTCAAATTCTCCTCCACCAGTCAAGCCTTCTCAACTGCCACCTCCATGGTCTTTGGCTCAAAAACCCAGACTCCTCCACTGATGCGTGCATTCAGACCTCTAATAAAATGCTGAACCAACATGGCCTCATCGTTTCCAATTCCTGCATACTGCTTGAGTTCATAAAATCTGTGCTCGTACTATTCCACTGACATGGCCATCTATCTCAATCCATGAAACTCGTCAACTCACCTTTGCTTCCAGTGGTCTAACAGAAATCAAGCTCTGAACCTTTCTAGGAATAGTTCCCAAGATACTGTGCCAATATCTAGATGCAACCTCTGTTCCTCTAGTTGCCACCATGTAGAGGCGAAGCCTCTAAGATGCATGATGGCACATCTTGCCTTAGTGTTGCTACCATAAGGATGCATAGCAAAACACCTCTCCAAATCAATTAGCCATGTCTCTGCCTCCATACCACTACCAGACCCATCAAAAGTAGGAGGACAGGCTCTCATAAGATCTCGCATGTGGCCTGCAAGAATAGCTTCTTGATCAGCTGTGGTTTCTCTCCTTCTAGGAGATCATTCTCTATCTCTTACTTCTAACTGATCCATCTCCTGCCTAGGACCTAGATGAGCAACGACCTCTTCAAGAAGCTGGCGTAGCTGAGCACCCTCTGGCTGACCCTGATTCTCCTGATTCTCGCCCCCTCCTTCTTGTGTACTTCCATGAGGGGAACTAGGAGGAGGACTATTAGCACCCCCTCTTCCATGTCCCCTACCTCGCCCATGTCCTCGACCTCGACCCCTAGGCATCTCCCTGACTGCACACCCAAGAGCAACTTCAGGTTGCTAGGCGAGGACTACTAATGAAAATATCTTTCAGAGGTTAAGCAACTAGTATAGCTTAATGGGCTCATATAAACCCAGAGTACCCAGTGTTCAAAACTCGGGCTCTGATATCAGATGTAATGCCCCGCCCTAAATACCTTAGAGAAATTACATTTACACAATATGAAACAAATTTTTTTTTTAAAGTGAATAAAATATCAAAGTAATGTTAACATAACTATTACACCATTTAACTTACGACATGTTCTCTAAGGATACAAGGTTGCATTACTTACAATTCAACTAACATAATTTAACATACATTACTAACATCAGTAACTGATCTAAATCCAATGCATAATTAAATATTCATATTCATTGCATGTCATCAAATAATATAACCTTCATGATCAAATACATAACTGTAATGTTTTCTTTACACATAAGTACCTCATTACATTATTACATTTCCATCTTCTGACTACATCAAAATTACATAAACATCTTTCTCAACTGGTACACAAACAAATGTCTGAAACTGAGATAATCTTTTTCTACACATGAACTCCGACAAGGGATAACCAATGGAAAAGAAAGCTCTTCCACCCGACCATGTGGAACCCTAAGGTCCAACCCCTGAGCTAGGAGTTAACATGAGGTCCCACACAACGACAACAGTCAGGTAGACAAAAGACAAGCATGAATGAAGGATGACCAAACTCCAATACAACACATGACAAATAACATAAACAACACAACACAACTTCTAGAGGTGACACATAACATATGTGGAGAGACCATACAAGGAATGCTAGGTAGTAGTAGGGAGAGTGTCATCACACGGTCCTAGCATGGGTTATCCTGATAGCCTCTCACTAGGTGCCAGCCCCCATCTATGGTTATCCTAACAGCCTCTTGCTAGGCGCCAGCCCCATAGGGTGACACATGTGGAATCGACCTTCCTTTCGTGAGGACAAGGAAGTTAATCATGCCAACCAGGCCTTCTCTACCCATCCCTAGTCTAAACGAGCACTACAAGCCATGGGAGAGGAATCCATTTATCTTGTTTAATGTGAAATCTACCCTTAACCCCCTAGTTCATTTTAGGTTATCACTTGATTAACCTACTTCCAATGGGTTATCCTGACAACCTCTTTGGGTACCAACCCCACATTGAAAGCCACTCTCCTTGCTAGCACCTAGTAAACCTTAACCATCAAACATGGCATTATAACAATAAACATTCATGTTCACTGCAAGGCATAGACCCTCTTGCATTACAACACTTTACTCTTTTACAGATTCCAGGTCTCTCCATATGACAATTACGATAAAACGGATACAAGATAGTCACAAGTGACTAAATATCTTATCCCGGGAATATTATATCCACAAAACACATAATCAACTTAGACAATACTTCATTTTACTGCACACTAAAATAGAACCACATGTTCATTGCAACATCATAATACTAGAACGCCTATCCACCCATTGCATGTACTCAAAATATGACATACTAAGCCTCTGGAATAGAGTTCGACCACTCACAAATCCTCCTCCTTACGGCAACAATATTACTTAACTTAAACAGTTCGATTTCAGTTCCAGAGTTAATACTAAAACTCCTCTTTGTTACAATGTATAAACACCTAAATTTTGTACCTATACATAAACTTCCTAACCACATTGAATGATTTTTAATTAAATACAACCATTAACTAAATTATCTAAATTCTCTTCATTTTGTTTCTAAAGATAGATCACAAGGTTTAACTACAAGAATCATTTAATTATAATATTAATTTCATACTTGCCCTTACGATAACCTCAATATCCTATCATATAAATTAACTGATAAAATCCATATCTTCCGACCCTTTTTTTGAATTTCTTCCAACTTTAGATAAATCTAATGCTTTAACCAACAATGCTTCAACCAAATACAACTAATTGATCTAAATTAAACAAATTATAAAGAGGTAATTACTTATATATAAAAATACATTTAAATAGCAGATAATAACATCTTAATGTATCTATATGTTTAATAATAACTAAGAATACATTTATTAATAACTAAAAATACATTTGTAATATCTCAGCACTTATCACTTAAATTGAGAACATTAAAATAACTAACAAAAGTTGTTAATATAATTTTCTCAAGGAAATCCTACATATTAAAACCCTAATTTAGTAACATATTATGAATGAAACTTCACAAAACAATTCTAACTTCGTAATAATCTAAGTATTTAAAAGGAAATACGATCATAATCTTCTAGTATTTCTATTCTAAGTATTTAAATATTTCATAATATGATAAAAAAATAACATTTTATCTTTATTGTTTGAATATGAACCCTAAACCTAATGCTATAGTTACGAAATAAAGCAATGGTTATACTGTGAAGTTGGAGTCTGCTTCTTAACATACATATCTAGTTGGTTGAGCAAGAAATGATAATTGCAGAAGAATACGTTGCACAAAATGGTTTTGTCATCTAATGGGATGCAATGATTGCGGAAATGCACAAATGAATTCATTGACAAGCTGTAGAAACTCTCAAGAAAATGCACTATCAAAATGATAGCAACGTATGCACACAATAGATTCATTGCATAGACTGTAGAAACTTTTAGGTAAATGTGATTGGCAGATTGCATTGATTGCAGTGTATGCACAAAATGAATTTGTTGAGAAGGCATTAGGAACTTTCAAGCAATACAATTGGCAGGTTTAAAGCCAAATTCACAACCTCTGCCAACGTCCTCCCAGCCACAACTAGCGTGGAGCTTGGGAATGGGTTATGGACATTCATCAAAGCGTAAAGGATAAAGGAGTTTTGTCAGATGTTGTGGTTGCATCTGCCCTCGTAGCCAAGTATGCTAAGTGTGGAAGTGTAAACAAGGATTGTAACCTATCTTCACTCTATAAAGAGTGAAGAAATATATCATTCCCATGTTTGGCAAACCAGTTAGGTAAAAGAGGAAGTAAAACTTGCTCAAACAGTTGGCAAACATACACAATTGGAGTCTGCTGAGAAATTCTAAACTGCAGCATTAAGAGGGAACACCCATTTGCTACATTTATGAATGCACTGGCGAAGAAACGTTATCTTGGAAGGAATTGGGTTTGCTGCCTGGTAAATGATATTGACTCTCTGATTTCTATAAATGCATTCAATTCCACATGCAGGCAAACTTGGCAGTTAGCTAATAAGTTGACATCTGATAGGGCATTCCCATTGGCAGCTACTGCCAACCCACTGAAGCCGTTTAATGTGGATTCATGAAAATATGTACGTTACTATCAACGTTCACCCATTGAGCATATTAGGAAGAGTTCATAGCAGCTTTGTCAGCAAGTTCACATGATATTTCCTAAAAATTTTAACTTGTAGGAAACAACATTCTAAGTACATCCACCACAGCGACTCGACAATTAAACAAGCCAATCCTCTGGGTGAATATCTTCTAGGGAATTATCTGCAGAATAAACAAGCCAATCCTGTGGGTGATTATATTCCAGGAAATGGAGAGAAGAAATTATGTGGTTAAGACTGTGTAAGGGATTTACAAGGGCGATCTGAGAAGACTTCTGAACTGTAAGCTCCACACCTACCTTATATATGCTGGTCCAAGATTGCCAACCAAGGATTTGGCAGAAAATACACCGTCAATGCCATGTAAAAGAGATCGATGAGACTCCATAGGCGTTTTCCCTCATCATGACAACGTTATGGCAAATTAAATCAATTACACAGAAGTTGCTAAGAGATTGTAGTGTAGAGAAGGAAAGAAACTGTTGTATGATGCAGAAATTTAATGTCTGAGAGAGAAGGAGGTATGCAAGAAATACAACATGGTATCTACAAAATGGAGATAACACAATGTAAATCTGTGGTGATCTCGTTGAATGAAAACACTTTTTAGTTTAAGGGTTTGGAGGAAGGTGAAGAAATATAAATAACATTCTTTCTATAATAGATCATATGATTCACATATATAAGAAAATCTGTCCATTGAGAATGAATGATTGCAGAGTGACAGCATGATCCAGCAGAAACATTTCACTAAAAGAAATCCATTTTACAATAAAAGGAGCAATCATCATGAACATGCATAGATTCAAAAAGAAAATCAGAAGAAGAATCAAGCAATCTAAAGAACCTGGCTACGACGTTTGAATTGAGAAGCCTGTTTCAACTGCTGCCGTCCAAGCGTCCTCTCCTTTTTTTTCCTTTCTCCCCCCCCACAATCCCTCTTTTTCCCCTTTTTAAAACCCTCCTCTTCTCATATCCATTAATAGTCTGTTATTCCACAATGGGGGTTTTTAATTAATTAAATTAAACCATAGCAACTACCAACTATACAACTCAAAAAAATAATTTTATTTTATTTATTTAAATCTTACAATTTAATTTACCACTAATTTATTTATTTAAATATTCAAGCAAATAATATTATAATCAATAGTATAAAGTTTCTAATATCTATTAATCCATAATTTTACTTCCCGTAACTTATAATTTATTTACCGCAATTATTACAATTATCGACATTAATTAATATGTTTAATTATCAACCTTATATTTTTCATAAAATAATTCTATTTAATGCACAATCCTTCCTTACCCCCAAAACACCTTCTGACCTAGTTAGACATTAGGGTGTAACATTACCTTCTTGCAAGTCACGATCAAACGATAGACAATGACCACAAAGGTAAACTGACAACTAGACAACAATGACAGGGGACCCCACGTTAACTCCATACAACCATTCCATTGGTGAAGGTACACTCAGACCTGGTAAATCAGGTGGAGTCGGTGCCTAGTACCTGCATCCTGCAGCAACCGCACGGTTAAACATAACAAGATATATATCCACATGCAGTCATATAGTGAATGGAAATCATAGTGGGGTAGGGTACTCGAGAGCGAGTAGTACGACACTGTTCCATTCACGTTCCTGTATAAACAAATCACTACATTGAACAAGATTTCTGGTTACTTATCAACAACATAAAACAATCAATTATCTCACCATCAAATATAGCAATTAACATCAAAACATCTGAAACATCTAGTTTATTTATCAATTGTAAAGCATAAAATAGCAGAATCCAATATCAACAACTATTATCATAATGATTAGTTCCATAGTCAAACTAACAAATAACAAGGAATCCATCATCAAATTATCTAAGATACTATCAAAATGTCAAATCCTAATAAGTAACTATCAATCAGACAGACGACAAGGTGAGGGGCACTACATATACACCCTTAATTCTAACTTTGTTTTCCCAACCAATCCACGTAACAATTAGAAAAAAAAAATGCTACTATCATTAAAGTAGTTTCTAAGAGCACAAACAATTTATAAAGTCAAAAGAAGAAATTTGTTGACACACCATTAAGGACATCAAGACTCCAATTCAGAATGGCCAAGGTGCACTTAGGGAAGATTTTAGTTTACATCCTAATCTAGTGTGGACTATCTATAACAAAATCAATTATGTCATGTTTGAAAAAGGTTGGCTTCATTATAAACTAGGCCTCTAGACTAGAGGCAAAGAAGTGGATAAATCAAATGAAGTAGGAAACCACTATCACCTTAAGAAATTTAAAAAAACATCAACACATATACTTATAATATTGTACATGACAACCACACCGTTAAACAATCTACTTCCTTCTAGGCAATATTTGACTAGAAGATATAAGAAATTTGTTCTTACAAAGAGATGTTAAACATACTATGTGTCTAATTAGATTCATTTCATTATAATTTGACTAGAAGTTCATTATTCAAAAGGAAAATAGGGGCGCACAAGAATTTAAACTATAGTTTAAAAAAATGAACTAAAAAGAATTAAAAGTAAGTCAATCCAAGTACTTGTGTTACTACTTACATCTTAAATCAACTACACAAACATTTTCACATAAAGTGGTAGCAGTTCACTACTACACATTCAACAACATGACCAAAAACACTCCCAGAGTTCCCAGTGTTTGTAAACCTGGCTCTGATACCAAATGTCATGCCCGTATTAGGCCCACCTATATGTCAACCATACAAGTGGGCAAAAATGGAGGAAACATTTTTTTTTTCTAAAGGAATAGAATTAAACATGAAATGAACTAGCTGGTTTACTTATCCACCACTTAAGTATCATGATCAAGGTCAAGTTAAGCAATGTTAATTTCTCTAGTTTGCAATTATCCTAATAGTCCATTGAGACAAGTTAAGACCATGAAGATATTTAAGTAGATTATGCAGCTTAGTCTATAAGGTTTCCATAATAAAATCCTCGACTAAGCTAACTAACTTAAAGAATTCAATATTGAATTATTACATAAATTACCTATAACTAAATATTTTAATTTTCTAATAAAAGATTATAGCATTAGAACACACAAAAATAATAATACTTCAACACATGATAATATTCACTTCCTTTAAATTAATTAAAAATACTTAATTTATTATTTAATAATAAGTTATAACTATCAAATTAGATAATGCCAAAGTATTTAATATAATCTAAGTCTTTTAACCTCAATTCAACTAAAAATCATATTTGAAAACTATTTTTTTTAATAATAAAATAGCTAATTTTCCTCTATGTGGTCAAAATTGTACATAAAAAAATAACTAAATCTTTCAAATAAAACAATAAAATATTAGAGTTTACATTATGTCCTTAAAACAATAAAACATTCTTTTTTTACAAATAACAAAAGAACAATTGCCTTTTTGTAATAATAGAATAAAGATTATTTTTACTAAATTACGTTCATGGCTATCTTTTAATATTGAAAGAATAAAACTATTTTTAATTTCTAAATCAACAACTTACTTTCATATTTTGTTTAGATAAAATAATAAATTAAATCCCTCCAAAATATGAAGTTAAATAGTCTAATTAAATAAATAATTAAAATTCGGCTAATTTCTATCTTCAATATAACATCTAGTAATTAAAAAGTTTATCTTATTCAGAAAAGCGATAAATATCCTTAAAACTAATTACTAAAACAATTTCTTTCTTTTGTTTAACTAAAACTTAAATGCTTTCTTTCTAAATTCATAGAATAATGCTAATTATTTCTTTATCTAAAGCCATTCTTTTTGAAAATATAAAGTTGTCTTCTTTAATATTATAATATGTCTAGCTTTCTTTATATAAAGGATAGAATACAACTAATATAATTATTTTTTTTTAAATAATAAAATAAATCTAATCCTTTTATGATTAGAATAATAAAACAAAGCTACTAAATTTTATTTTATTTTCTAAAACCTTAATTCTTTTCTTCCTTTTTATTTCCATTAAAAAACAAATGTTTTCTTTTATATTTATAGAATAAAGCTAACTTAATTCTTTTATAAATATTTAATAAAAGAACTCTATATTGCCTTTTTGTTTCTTTTTCTAAAATTCCTTTTTTTCTATTTTAACAATAAAATAGATCTAATTTATTTCCATTAACTTCAAAATTACACTACTTAGTTATAATATTCTTTTATAATCTATGTAAAATAATATTAATAAAGTTTTCCAAAACTTTCTAAACAAATCATAAACAGTCTTTCCCTTTTAAACTCAATCCAACAAAATATCTTTTTTCTATATATATTTTTTTTGAAATAAAGCATATTTGATTTCTTTTCTAAATAAATTAATAAAACATCTATAATTGCTTTTCAAAATAAACTACAAATTAAACTTATTTTTTTAAAACAAAACAACTAATAATATCTAAATCCTTTCCTATAATTCCAATGCTTTTTTTTTTCAACCAAGGAATAAAACAATTAATAAAATATTCCTTCTTTTTCTTAATATAAGTCCTATTTCTTTTTTTTAAGCATTAAAGCAATAAAATAACTTTAATTTTCTTTTTCATTTTAAAATAATGAAATAAATATAACATTCTTTAAATATAACTAATTTTCTATGATTGAAATAAATAAAACAAAATTATTTAAAATTATATTTTATCCTAACTATCCTTGTTATAATTTCAGTATGGCTACCAAGGACTTTGCATCCTTCCATTTGTTTTTCTGTATGTGGTTATTGTGCAGGGGCAGACTGCAACTACAGTATAAGCATACACATAAAATACATAAATATACCTATATTTTCCAATCAACCGAGTAAACTTATAAAATATAAAGAGAATGAGATTAGATTTACAGATATAATTTAAAATAGAATATTATTTTCAGATTTGTTAACACATATACATCAATCAAACTATTTTCTTTTCTTTACAGGTATCAAATTTTCAACATTACAAAATAGATCTTCTACTTCATATTCATGATTATTACAGATTATTTATAAATATTAGAAAACAAATTTATGACATAAACCCGATATCGCAGTATGAGTAAAATAGAAAAATTGTTTCTTTTTTTTTTTCAAATTTAAAGGAAATCATGCTCATAATTTAAATTTCTCAATGTACCCACAAACACAATATTAACACATCTTCACAAAAGACTCAACATATACATTGAATGGAAGGGATTTCTTCCACTAACATAAAAATTTCCCAAAACTTTTGACACACAACAAAGAGAATCCAATGGGAATCATAACCAAGGCACTTTTGCCAATATTTACAAAAATAACTTCTTCCAGAAAAACAAGATATTGTTTCCAATTTTCAATCCTTGACTAAAAACTTTCTTGAAAACTTGCACACATACAAGGGCCAAAATAGGTGGCCAAGTCCTGCTCTCCACCCTACCATAGGGATTGCATAAGCGCATCCCACCCTTGAGCAGGAGAACTCCATAAACCAGGTAAAACACTCATGCAAACACATAAATCCATAAACCAGAAAAGATCGTTTAATCATAAACATGAAAATCCCATTGGTCGACTCACAAACAAAGGATCCAAACTAGATCCAAAATAGGGGGAGAGAGGGGATAATCATCCCTCTTGGGGGTAAAATAATCACATCAATCCTCCTTAATCTTCAAT
Organism: Cunninghamia lanceolata; assembly: GCA_027924645.1. Classification (NCBI taxonomy): domain Eukaryota; kingdom Viridiplantae; phylum Streptophyta; class Pinopsida; order Cupressales; family Cupressaceae; genus Cunninghamia; species Cunninghamia lanceolata. Next base: position 5,543,669 of record BSBN01000219.1, on the reverse strand, counting down.
AACAATAACATCATTGCAACACCATAATCCACCACCAACAATACCATTACTCAAATCATGGCCATTATTACATTGTCTTTTAAATATATATATTTTATTTTATTTGTTATTTCTTCATTTTATTTCTTTTTTTTTCTTTTATTAACATTTCCTTTCATCTCCACAAAACTCCATAATCACAAACCTCCTCCAAGAAACCTCCATAACCATCCTCAACAAAATATCGATAAAACAACACCACTCATGCCCAAACCCAACTCCACTATCAAATTACTCCACAACACCACCACATATAAAACAAATCCCCCAAGAGAGGCTCCACGCCTCTCTCAAACCCCATTACATAGGAGGCTCTCATCAGATACGGAGGGCTGCTCTTATTACAACCCAACCCACAATAACAAAAACAAATACAAAAACACATAAACAAAGGCTTTCATAAGAATGCATACATTTCACAAAAATATGAAAAGGAGATAATTTCCTACCTCAGCTCCCCAAGTTAGGGTGAGCTCTAAAACCCAAATGAGACAAAAATCTTGCTCTTGAATGCACAATCCAAATTCCAAAGCCAAACTTCTCTACCAAAACTTCTCACCAAAATTCTCTTCCAAATCTTCTCACAAAAAAAATTCTCTTCCAAAAAACTTCTCACAATTTACTAATCCCAAAATCCAAGCATAGCAAAAGTGTAAAGACTCTTCCCAAAGATTCCCATAAATAAAACTCAAAGCTTCAAAAAAGGAAAGAAAACAAAAACAAGAAAAAAGAAAGAAAAACAAAAAAAAGAAAGCAACTTTCTTTATTTTTCTCAATAAAACTCTTATTTTTCCAAAATTAAAACAAAGGGATAAAATCCTTTCATAAAATAAAATAAAATAATTAAATTATTAATTTTAAAACATTTATCGACATCCCATAAAAGAAATAAATTAAAATAAAATAATTAATTAAAAAGACTTTCTCCCAAAATGCAATTAAATAAAATTAATAAAAATAAATAAAAAACCACAACCACACACCAAAAAAATTAAAATAAAAATCAAATAACAATATTACATCACATATTAGCCTTAACCCCTTCCACGGGTTAGGCTAGGCTTAACTTGTCTAACATAGGGTTTATGGAGGCTCCAAGTCCACTTAAGGAGCTTGACCACCCACTTGTACACTTAATTTTTGAACATCAGTTTGTCAAGAAAATATAGCCAAAACAACTTGAAATGCATAGAAAAATTAATTAAATAATCCAACTTCATTCATGATTACATAATTCAAATATCATAATTTATTTTATTTAAATACTATCACAAAATCATTTAATTCATTCAATACTTTCTTTTCCCACATAATTAATTATCCATCAGCAACTCATCATAATAAAAAGCATACAGTCCAAACAAAATTCCCAAAGAATTTAATTATATCATAATGTCCAATCACACGCATCAAAATAGACAATTATAAATAATATCATATCATGGTCTCAAGTACAATACTAGCTAGGCCTCACACTGATGAACTTATGAACTAGGAGTTTCTCATCGTGGAGAGACTATATATTCAGACAACTCAGTGCATCTGCCCTCGTACTAAGCAACAGTAAGCCCTCTCTACTGAAAGTCATGAAACACGTCTATGCGACGCTGTCTATAGTGATCTGATAAATACCGCGCATTGAAGTGCTCAATGAAGGTCTCCCAAGTGAGTGTGTCCAATGAGAGATGGCACTTGCACTCCTCAGTGTGCCACCAAGTAGCTGTTGCATCTCGCAACAGGTGGACTGCCACATGTTGCCCTCATAAGGATGCAATGCAAAGCATCTGTCTAGACTAATGAGCCAAGCCTTGGCTTCAGCTCCCTCTGTAGTCCCAGTGAAAGTAGGAGGATTCAATCTCAACACGTCCCTGATGGGGTCTCCTCGGTCTCTGTACCCTCTCATGGGCTCATCTGTATAATAATCATACAACCTATGAATGATCTACTCCACTCGCACTATCTCCTCATGCCTATCATGATGTGGAGGGCTCCTGTTATGGGCCCTGTAGGCTGATCCAACCTCCTCTACCACCGTATTTGGTATCTCCACAAATGGCTCCACACATGGTGCCTCTTACGGCTCGACGAGGGGCTCTACACGTGGCTCCACATGTGACTCTACTCGTGGCTCCACGCGTGGCTCATCTCGCGGATCAACACGGGGCTCAGCATGTGGCTCTATGTGTGGTGCATCTTCGGCTGATGGTAACCTATCTAACTCTTCCTGTAGCGCCTGAAGTATCTGTGGTCCAATTTCTGGTATAGGTAGGACCTGTGGTGCTGGTGGTTCCTGACCATTGGCCAAAGAATCACTGTGCACCTCGGTGGATGTAGTGTGGCGTGAATGCGCTCGCTGAACTTGTCGGGGAGGCATCCTACAAAACAAGGTAATCACTAATTAATCAAATTTGTGGAATAAGTAATGTGCCCAAATAAGCCTAGTGTTTAAACTTAGGCTTTGATACCATATGTCATGCCCACATTTCCCATGTGGTCACGACATACATTAGATGTGTCATGTCCACATTTGTCATGTGGTCATGACACGAGATATAAATTTTTTTTACCACGCTTCCCTCAAAACCCCCTCACACACGTAAGTGTGCTCAGTGGTGTTACGCATAAGGCGTAAACATGACAATTGAATGTGGGGTAATGCATTCACTTGCGCACACCATTTCGCAATGAAGGCCAACTAGGGGGTCAATGCGACATAGTTAATGTCACCAATAGGGTTAGGATCAACGATCGACACCCTAGGTTAACGTAAGTGAATGATGGGATTTTGACGTAAGGAAAATCAAAAGCCAAATTCAAGTGCATGAGAAAAATATAATTTAATACCAAAACCTAATGACGATGTCTGACAAAAATAATAATTTAATCCTAAGAAAGTTAAATTTCACTAACCCACCTAAACCCTAAATTCTAGAAAAATCTGGCAGCATAACACATCATGGGCATGATTAGGGTTTACTATAATAAAACTAATTTTGATAGAAAGTTTACTGGGTTGGTTTTAAATTACCTACATAACACTAGTTAAATTGGTAGAACTATTGATTAGATTAATTATAAATCCCAATACTCATTAATGAAATCTCTACAAAGATGTCCAGAACATTTTTCAACAAAGCTCGATCAATTTGTTCTTCTTCACGTTCTATATCAATTAAAGTTATCACTGCATCATTCACATTATTCCTAATTTCTTGGTAGACCAGATCATGGAAGCATGTTATACTAACTTCATTTGGCTAGTTTACTAGGTTTCCAAGTTGGATTAAAATGACGTCTTTATTAGACTAATAAAATCACTCTAGATTAATTAAATTAATTACTAAACTAATAACAACTGAATTTCCACTAACCTTGTTGATAAAGGTTTGCAAGCCAATGAATAATCCCATTGTTTTAAATTAAAAACATCTCAATAATTATTTGGAGGGACAAAATTAAATAAATTAATTGGATTCCTTTCCAAATAATTAAATTTAAGACAATAGTCTATAGTCTTCCTCTAGTCTAAAATACCATATTTACATACTTACCTTACCACTAAACAACAATAATAATATTAGCCATTTTTTTTAAATTAAAATTAAAACTACCCACATCACTAAAATTATCTCTAAAATAAAAGAACTCTTAAAACAAAACAAAAGAGGGGAATGGAAGCACAAAATGAATTAAATAAAACCAATTTTAAATCCCTCTCCTTGCCCTAAAAGCCTCCAAGTAAAATAATAATTTCCTTATGAGAAGGAAGGAGAAAACCCTAGCCTCCCTCCATCTCTCTCTCATTCTTTTTTCTCTAATCTCTCCATTTTCTTCTCTCAAGTTTTGTTGCAGGTTTTGGGAAATTGGCATCCATGGCCACACATGAAGAGATACACCAGGGGTTTCCATGTTAAACTATATATATATAACAATGGCAATGATCATATAAATGTCTTGCAGGTTCTGGGGGCCATGAGGCCGAATCCAACACTGCAAATAGGAGTATCAGTGGCTGTGGTGAGGGAGGTTCGTTGATGAGAGGGAGTCAGCAGACTATGGGTAGAGGGGAAGTGTAGGGTGTGGTCAACGGAGTCTCCATGGGTGGTAGGTTTGGGAGTATCACGGGGAGAGGGGAAGTGTGGCGGTGTTGATGGGGCAGAGGCGGGGGTTTTAAGGTAGTGATGGGGGGTGTGGGGAGGGGGCGGAGCCCCCACCCATATCCCACCACAGTGGGGTGTGGGTGGCGGCTCCGCCCCTCCCCACACCCATAAACAGACAATGATGGTGGGGGGGGTTCGGAACCCTCCCCACCATTCCTTTTTGTGTGTAAAAAAAGCGATTTGTGTTACAAGAACACAGCCTAATTTCATTTTTTTACACAACGATCTTTCTTTTTTCAATGTTTATATATATATATATATATACATATACAAATAAATTTATACATAGCAAAACACAGTTTATTGTTTACTATTAAATATAAGGGAAATTATGTGTGTGTGTGTGTGTGTGTGTGTGTGTGTGTGTGTGTGTGTGTGTGTGTGTGTGTGTGTGTGTGGGTGTGTGTATTGTTGTATACATTAAGCAATCTTTTTTTTTGTTTGATAGTATATTAAAAAAAATATAAATTTAAATATATACACTCAAAATATATATATATATATATATATATATATATATATATATATATATATATATATATATATATATATATATATATATATATATATGCTTTAAATAACTAAAATTTCAAATATAGTTGTCATTCATAAAATTCACAGATATTTTTTTGAATGTAATAAAGTAAAAGAACATTTTCCTTTAACAGATTTACATTGAGCAAATGAATTTTTTTTTTGTAAAAAACTTAAAAGAACATATTTCCACATAAACATTTCTTCAAAGAATTTATTCATTATTTTTTTTTTTTAAAGCAAATGCATTTAATTAAATCCTTCAAATATATAGCAACAACTAAATTTCTTTTTCTAAGGAAATAAAATGTAAAAATTTTCATTCTATCCCACATAGATAAAACAGCAACTATCCTATTTCTTTGTTGAAAAATAAACATACAAATAAAATCGCAATAAGACTATATTTTTCCTCCAACACTCTATTTTTTTTTTGAATTCATATGGCTTTAAAAATTAGCAACTTAAAATTTCTATTGCAAATGTAAATAGTTCATATACACAAGTAAAAACATACTTTTACAACATGAGAGAGAAAATAAGGTTCTCCTCTTTTGAAATCTAAAAATGATACAAAAGCCTAACATGGCCATGCTCTCTCAAGAGCTAAAAAAAAGTAAGTTAACTCTTAAGAACAATAATATTTTCTTCAACTTCACATAGCTCCAAATAATCTGCAAAGACACAAAAGGGGGAAGAAGCCACAACAAACTGCTCTCCTCCCTACCATTGACTCTCTCATGAGTCACCCCCGAGCTAGGAGGTCATGCTTAGACCAGGAAAACTCAAACCACAACACAACAACGCAATTCAACACCCAAAACAAATTACTCCCATGGCTATCACAACACAAAAACTCACTCAAGATGAGTTTAATGGGGTAGGGGAGTGGACATCACTCAACTCAAGAGTGCCACTCCAAAAACTTCTCAAAAAATAAATCCCTCAAGGCCTCAAGCCCTCACATATAAACATGATTTCACAATTTCCTCTTATACTCATATTGCTCAAATTCACAATTTTGCCCTCAAGGCTAAAACTCCATGAAACCAAGGATGTGACCCTGAGGAGGTTCACTCCTCCACCACCCCACACATGTTGAGCATCTTCTCCCAAGTAGGAGAGGCTCTTACAACTCCCATACAATTTTTTTTTCCCACAACAACAAGTAAAAACTCAAGATGGAAACTCACACTTAGCATCACACAAGTAAATAAAATGCATAAGGGAAGGCATTAGCCTTGAATCCTACCTTATATAAGCATCAAGGAAATCACATTACAATTAAATTCTAAATTCCGCATTTTAAACATCCATCGCAGATATAATTACATAACAAATTCCTAACTAAAAATCACATGCATAGTATCCAAATAACATCATAATGTAAATCACATGTCTAACGTCATCAGTGAATTGATATCAATGTCCAATCACATCATAATCATGCTAAACATAATAAATCCACATAAAGCATAAAATCTAATAGTCCTACAAATCAGGATCAACAGTCCCACAAGTCTAGTAAGTATCACCAACAGTAAAATAAAGTAGTCAAATATAAGGGAATGAAAAGGTAGGCCTCACAAGTTCACATGGTTTTTCTATGCTTCCACACTTTTCTTTACACCTGCCAGTTGCATTTTCTTGAAGTTTTCTAAAGCAATAAATCCATTTTGTGCATATCTTGCAAACATTGCATTCCATCAAACAACATCTCTTACAATCATTACATTTCATCAAACAACAACTCCTCTAACAAAATAGGTTCCTTAAGAATGCAATTTTCAAGGTGATGACTTGGTTAGTAAGGCATATGCTGATCTAGAAACTTCTTTAAATCCCATATGCCATGCCTACTTTCCATATGTCAAGCATAAATAACAAGATAGCTAATTTTTTTATTAAGATTTCCCTTGTAGCATTAGGTTCTCATGTTTCAATCATATATATTAATATGCAACTATACTATGTGTAGTTTTGGCATCACGACCTTCATGTGCAGTTTCTTGTTTTCCATTGTATCATCATTTCATCCATAAACAAACCTTCATCCATGCATTTCAATGAAATGATCAATCTAGACTATAAGATCTTCATGACTATCCCAGCTAAAAGTGAATAGCCACAAAGGTTTTAAGATGATTTTTTTTTGGTCTTAGGTCTCTTCACCATCCCTATTTTCTTAAGATGTAGAATCTTTAGGGATATCATGACCATGTTCATATGGACTAGTATAACATTCCTATTCACCACCATGACCATGTTCATATGGACTAGTATAATAGTCCTATAATAGTCCTATTCCATATATCACATTCATAGTATAACGGTCCTAGTATAACACTCCTATAACAGTCCTAGTATAACAATCCTATTCCTATAATAGTCCTATTCCATATTTTGTACATATCTTATAATCATTGCATTCCATCAAACAACATCTCTTTGAGTTGTTTTGTCAAATAGTTCGCATGCCTTGTCTATGCTTCCAAACTTTGTATACATCTCTACCAAGGCAATTGCAACTAGAACATCTGACAAAATTCCCATATCCTTTATGCTTTGGTGGATTTCCATATTTTGTTCTAAACATCCTATTCATTTTCTGCTGAGGCAGCTCCAAACATCCCATTGTAAAATTTGCCTCGCTTTCCTATTTTGGGATATTAAGAGGCTAGAATGACTATCCCGACCCTTCATGACTATGTTGTCATATTAAGAGACTGTTAAAATAAGGGTAGACAACTAAGAGGGGGGTGAATCAGTTGTCACAAAAACTTCTATCCTTTGTTGTAATTAAACTTCTTTACCACTTAATAACAGATGAATGATATAACCATCAAAGCATGAATCAACAACACATGAGCAGGAGCAAAATCAACACACATAACACTAGGATTTTTACATGGAAACCCAGTTAAGGGAAAAACCATGGTGGGGGTTAACCCACAAGATTTATTCTCTATTAAAAGAATAGAAAATGGGGAAGCCACATGCCTTTAGGGCTCACTGCCCAGAGCTCACTTCTCAAGGAGGCTCATTGCCTACAAAGATTTTTATAAGTTTATCATAGAAATATTTGAACTGGAAAACAACATCTTCTTCATTCAAAGGTTAGTTCCATTGATGTACACAATACTTCTGCTCTTCCCCCTAAACACTTCTTTTCTAACTCCTCATCCTTTACTGCTCTTTCTCTTCTACTCTTCCTCTTCTCTGCTCTGCCTTTCTTCCTTTCTTATGATCTTGTCATTTTTGCACAAGGATGATTTTCCACAACTCAACCACACGTATTTATATGATTCATCAACCTTGGAATAAACATCAAGGTTGGCACTACAAATATCTAACTTAATGTGAATCACTATACTATCGACCAAACATAGCTGGGATCCAAATCTTCCTTGAACAACACTCCATGCCTCAGAGAACTTCTCTTAGATCATTTGCAACACACATCATTCATCCGGTTGGCCAAGACTAGAAAGAACAACACCCAAGGAGAAATCTTCATCCACGAGCTCAATCCTCAATACAGACCACCAACACAATGGGAACCTAATTTAAAGACCACCACAAGCACAATGAAACCAATAGGAACAACCACACCACCTCAGATCACTAGAACCACTTGTACCTTCATCCAGGAACTTAAGAACACCAATTGTCATGACTATCACACTATAAAGATTGTTTGCAGACCTCCAAACCATGAACCACTTGAGTTGAGGATACACACTGACATCCCAAACACACCTCTATATCTGCAAATCATAATATTTCAATGCGGATCAATCCAGACTAGATTACTGTCACTTTGTCACCTCTAAGAAACTGCAAAACCTATTCTACTTAGATGGCCATAACTTCACCAATTCTCCATGTGGACCTCTCAAATCTTGACTGGAGAAACTTCAGATAATCCTCTACAAACCCTTTAATCCATAGACTCTGATCTTCATCTTACTGAGAATGCGGAGCAAACTACTTCACTTGAACTGCACTGTCTTCACTGTCTCTTACAGAGAGATATGTAACTCACTTGTTTTTTCTGGAGAGGCTAATTTTATCAATATCCTCAACATACAAGTCTTCTAGAATGGGATACAGTTGACACTAATGACAACAAGGATATGTTGACATTAATGACAACACCGATTAGGCACATATTTGCAACAATCTCCCCCTTTGTCATTGATGGCAACATATGATGTGAAAAACCGTTTCAACCATCAAGACAAGAACTTCTCCCCCTTTCTCTTATCACACATGTAACCACTTTCTTTACTGCTCCCCCTTTCACCATCAATTGCTTACTTCCAAGTTTTTCACATGACTTCTCTCCCCCTTTGACATCAATGGAAAAGGGCACATATTTGCAATCATCTCTTCCTCTTTTTGTTTCTTAATCCAAAATCATACTGACTACTCCCCCTGAGTAGCATCCCCTAAACACCAATCTAGATCACAAGATATGATTGTGAATTCCACTGGACTGTTACACATTAGTGCACCTTAGTTCTGAACAGGAGGGATAATAACCCCTAGCATCACTCTGAGATACTCAAAAGTATCCTTTGGTAGAGGCTTAGTGAAGAAAATCTAATCCTTTGAAGAGACAAACCCCAATCTGACTTCATTCTCATTTACCTTCTCTCTCAAAAAGTGAAACTTGATGGATATATGCTTTGTCTTTGAATGCAACATTAGATTCTTTGAAATGTTTATTGCACTTGAATTATCACAGAAGATTGTAACAGGTTCTTCAAACACAACTCTGATATCCTTCAAGATTTGCTTCATCCACAAAACTTGAGTACAATTACTTGCATTGCTATGTACTCTACCTCTACAGTAGACAGAGATATTACCTCCTACTTTTTACTCAACCAGGAAACCAATCTCTTTCCCAAGAAAAATGTACCTCCACTAGTACTCTTCCTGTCGTCCACATCTCCTACCCAATCACCATCTATATATGCATGGAGAGTGAAATCATCACCCTTAGGATACCATAAGCCATAATCAGATGTTCCCTTCAAATATCTAAAAATTCTTTTGACTGCTACAACATGAGATTCTCTAGGATCAACTTAAAATCTAGCAACAACGTCAACTGCATTCATAATATTAGGTCTGGTATGAGTCAGATAAAGCAGTCCTCCAATTATTTATCTATACCTCTTTTGATCTGCCTTAGGGAAATCATCATTTTTTCTCAACTTGCATCTGGTCACCATAGGAGTACTCACTAGTTTTGAATCCTCCATTCCAAACTTTTTCAACAACTCTTTCACATACTTGGACTGAGATATGAAGATACCCTTTTCTGACTGAATGATTTGTAGGCCTAAGAAGAAATTCATTTCACCAAGCATGGACATCTCAAATTCACTTTGCATCTGATCAACAAATTTTTTACACATACTCTCATTTCCACCAAAGATGATGTCATCAACAAATACCTCAACAATCAAGATGTGTTCATGATCAATTTTGAAATAAAGATCACTGTCAGCAGTGCCTTTGTTAAAACCTAACTTCAGCAAATACTTATCTAATCTTGCATGCTAAGCTCTTAGGGCTTATTTAAGTCCATACAACGCTTTCTTCAGTCTGTAGACCTTATCTCCTTGATCAGACAACTAAAATCCTTCCAGTTGCTCAATGTAGACCTCTTCTTCCAACTCTCCATTTAGGAATGCTAACTTGACATCCATCTGGGAAACTTTGAAATCTTTGTATGCAGCAAAGGCAAGAAATAATCTGGCTGCTTCAATTCTTTCCACTAGAGCAAAAGTTTCTTCAAAATCAATTCCCTCTACCTAAGAATATCCTTTGGACATCAATCTTGCTTTATTTCTCACAACTTCACCATCTTCATTCAATTTATTCTGGAAGACCCATTTAGTTCCAATTACATTTTTGTCTTCGAGTCTAGGAACAAGATCCCAAGTATGATTCTTTTCAATTTGCATTAATTCTTCTTCCATTGCTTTTACACAACTTTCATCATTACAAGTTTCATTCACTAATTTTGGTTCAATCTTTGAAATCAAACAATACTCCTCTTGTTCTTCACTAATTCTTCTTCTAGTTTGAACACCTTTATTTTTATCTCCTATGATCTAATTTTCAGGATGATTCAATCTTACATACCTGGGAGTTTTGGGATTTTTTTCAACTTCTGATTCTTGAACTTGTTCCTTAATGTCTACATTAACTTATTGAGTTATTGGATTCTCTAGAGTAGACTAAACTTGCTTTCCTTCATTTGGGCTTTCATTTTGATCATTTGATTCATAACCACAAGACCTTGAAGGTCTCTCCTTGCTTTCATCAACCTTGACATTAGCACTTTCCACAATCTTTTTCAATCTCTTATTAAAGCACCGGTATGCCTTGCTTTGATTAGAATAACCTAGAAATATTCCTTCATCACATCTTGCATCAAACTTGCCTAGATCTTCATCTCTTTTGATATAGCATTTACTGCCAAAAAATCTGAAATATTTCATAGAATAAGGTGTTTTACCAGAATTACCTTTGATCTACACCTGATTAAGAGTGTAAATAGCATGCTCACAGCCTCTCTCCAATAGACATGTGGAACATTTCCCTCCATCATCATGGTTCTAGTACCCTCTTGAATAGTCTGGTTCTTCCTTTCCACAACTCCATTTAATTGAGGGGTCCTAGGAGCAGACAACTATCTTCTTATTCCATGCTTTTGACAAAATGCGTTAAACTCACCGAAGGTAAACTCTCCACCTCTATCAGATCTTAGACATTTTATCTTCACACCAATCTCATTCTCCACCCTAGCCTTAAAAACTTTGAATTTGTCAAGAGCCTTTGATTTATCTCTCAAGAAAGTGACCAACATCATCTGGGAGTGATCATCAATCAGCAACATAAAGTATGTCTCCTTTCAAACTCCTAACCCTGGCAGGACCACACAAATCAATGTGCACAAGTTCCAAAAATCCACTTGAAGATTGTTCTTTACTCTTGAATGTAGTTCTACTCGATTTTCCCAACTGACATTCCTTACACATGTTATTAGAAGGTTTTACAAGCTTTGGAAGATCTCTCACAGCCTGAGTAGCACTTATCTTGATAATGTTGTCAAAGTTTACATGACACATTCTCCTATGCCATAGCCAACTCTAATCAATTTGAACAATAAAACAACTTTTACCAGTACCACTTAAATGAAAAATGTTACCTCAGTCTGTGTACCAGATGTAATCTTAGTTCTGGAGCTTTCCAAGATTTTGCATTTTCTATCCTTGAATCAAAGATCATATCCCTTGTCAACCAACTGTCTAACACTGAGAAGATTATGCTTCAACCCTTCTACATACAAAACATCATTAGTGTTATTCTTACCATTAAGAGAGATGGATCCTCTGCCACGGATTCTACCAGCTGAATTGTCTCCAAACTTCACAATTCCACCTTCATACCTTTCCATACTTAGAAACTTACTCTTATCACCTGTCATATGATGAGAGCATCCACTGTAAATGACCCATTCATCCTTTTCTTCAACCTGTGCAGCCAAAGCTCTTTCCACATTCACACAACTAGTAGATTCAATAGGCATTAGATCTTCTTCTTTGATGGCAATGAACACCCATTCATTTCCTGAGGTACTTCCCTTATCAACTTCATCATCAATGACTCCTTCAATAGCTTCTTGGACATAATAGCATTTCTTCTAAAACCTAGGTCTGTTGGGGTTTGGCTTTGAAACCCTCTCCGGACATCTTGAGGCAAAATGAGCAATCTTATTGCAAGCAAAACATTTGAAAGGCAACTTTCCTTCATACTTACTAGATCCTCTTGGTAGTCTTTTGGCAAAAAGAGCTTCAAGTTCTTCAAGCTCCAATTCATCTTCTTCAAGATCCTTCCTTGCCTTCTCAAGTATAGTTAATCTTCTTGAAGAGCTTTCACCTGGATTAAATCTTTACTTTCCAAGAACACCGGCCTTAAATACAGATTCAGATTTAGGAAGAGAATCACCAAACTCACTCATTTCAAATGCTGAGAGCCTGCCAACTAACTAATCCCTTGTAAGGTAAGGATCTGAACACCTTGCCAACAATCTCTAATTCTTGCAGTTTTCCACCAATGCATCGGATACCACACACAAGTTCATTCACCTTCTGCATGTAGGAAGTAATTTTTTCATCTTCACACATCCTCAAATTTTCATATCTACCCTTCAAGCTTTACAACTTGGCACATTTGACATGTTCATCACCTTCATATAGAGTTTCCAACTTTTTCCAGATTCCATGAGTAGTTTTCAATTCTAGGATATTTGTCATTTTTGTATTAGTCAAGGCACTCAATAAGGCTTCTTTGGCTCGAATGTTATTTTTAGCATCTTTGAGTTCATCTAGAGTTGAAGGACCTTTCTCCGGGGGCTCATACTCATCCTTTGTTATCAACCAATAAGCTTCACCCATGCATTGCAAATGGCACTCCATGTAACTCTTCTAAAGAGAGTAATTTGTTCTATCAAATCTTGGACTGTCCTTCTTGTAAGACGACATCCTGGATCTCCTCAAGCAGTTAAGCTTCTTTTAGAGGAACTAGCTCTGATAGCAATTGTTGAAATAAGGGTAGACAACTGAGAGGAGGGGTGAATCCATTGTCAAAAAAACTTTTATCCTTTGCTATAATTAAACTTCTTTACCACTTAATAACAAATGAATGATATAACCATCAAAGCATGAATCAACAACACATGAGCAGGAATAAAATCAACACACATAATACTAGGATTTTTACATGGAAACCCGATTAAGGGAAAAACCACAGTGGGGGTCAACCCACAAGATTTATTCTCTGTTAAAAGAATATAAAATGGGGAAGGCACATGCCTTCAGGGTGCACTACCCAGAGCTCACTACTCAAGGAGGCTCACTACCTATAGAGATTTTATAAGTTTATCACAGAAAGATTTGAACTGGAAAACAATATCTTCTTCATGCAAAGGTTAGTTCCATTAATGTGCACAATACTTCTGCTCTACCCCCCAAACACTTCTTTGCTCACTCATCATCCTTTACTGCTCTTCTCTTCTGCTCTTCCTCTTCTCTACTCTACCTTTCTTCCTTTCTTATGATCTTATCATTTTCGCACAAGGATGATTTTCTACAACTCAACCACATGTATTTATATGCTTCATAAACCTTGGAATAAACATCAAGGTCGGCACTACAAACATCTGACTTAATGTGAATCACTATACTATCAGCCAAACATAGCTGGGATCCGAATCTTCCTCAAACAACATGCTACACCTCAAAGAACTTCTCTTAGATCATCTGTAACACGCATCATGCATCCGGTTGGCTAAGATTGGAAAGAACAACAATGACTAAGGAGAAATATTCATCCACGAGCTCAATCCTCAATGTGGACCACCAACACAACATGAACCTGATTCAGAGACCACCCAAGCACAATGAAACCAACAGGAACAACCACACCACCTCAGATCATCAAAACCACTTGTACCTTCATCCAGGAACTTAGGAACACCAACTGTCATGACTGTCACACTCAAAATATTACTTGCGGACCTCCAAACCATGAACCACTTGAGTTGAGGATACACACTGACATCCCAAACACACCTCTAGATCTGCAGATCGTAATATTTCAATGCGAATCAATCTAGACCAAATTATTATCACTCTATCACCTTTAAACAACTACAAAACTTGGTTCTACTCAGATGGCCATAACTTCACCATTTCTCCATGTGGACCTCTCAAATATTGACTGGAGCAACTTTAGACAATCCTCTACAAACCCTTTAATCCGCAGACTCTGATCTTCATCTTACTAGGAATGCGAAGCAAACTACTTCACTTGAACTGCACTGTCTTCACTGTCTCTTATAGAGAGATATGTAACTCACTTGTTTCTTCTAGAGAGGCTAATTTTATCAATATCCTCAACATACAAGTCTTCTAGAATGGGATACAGTTGACACCAATGACAACAAGGATATGTTGACATCAATGACAACACCGATTAGGCACACATTTGCAACATAGGCTACCATAATCCATTTAGGAACATTGTTTTATGTTGTAAATTTAGGTTGTGGTCTTAGTAGGGTATCAAATTATCATCATTCATGGCTACCATCTTCTAAGGGGACATTTTCAACATTCACATGATGATCATTTTGAATTCCCGACCATCACAGTCCATACACTAGTCCTACTTCTATTTCATGTCATGTCATAGGACCATTATTCCAAGAAGAAGCACTCATCCATTTGTTAGAAAACTCATGGGTACTAGTTCCATTGTATCATTTATTTAAGATAATTTAAATATACCATCAACTAAAGATAGAGAGGATAGTCCATGTAAAGGAGAAGAAGACAATTTACATAAAGGGATTTAAGACTATTTGCCATTGTGATAGTCATTTATGATTTGTATTAGACCCATTATCTAAGAAATATCCATGAAAATGAGGTTTAGGGGTTGTCTTAGGGTATATACAAGATGATACAAAGGGATTTATAAGGAGTTAAAACACTAAAAAGGAAGTTTTCATGAGTTCAGGATAGTCACAAGTCTATATAACAGTCCACTATCATAGTCATGACCATCATGAAGTTGTTTTTAATGCATTACTTAAGATGTATTTGATCTTTTGTCATGAGTATCCAGAAGGTATAGATAGATTAGTATTGCAACTTGCATAGTAAACAATAACCCTAGACATTGTCCTGTGTTATTTTAGCTATAGCAGTCCCATTACTAGTTTTTACAAGATAACAAGATCTTTATAATATATAAATGCAGGTGTTTTGAAGAATAGAGCTATTATACATTCAAGGGACTAAGATTAGTGGTTAAAGAATTTAGCTTTCATTTTGGAGACATTCAATATATTTTATAAGGTAGCATATAAGATAGAATTCTAAACTTAGTGTTTCTTAATCTTCCATCAAACTTCTTATACAAATTATTTTAAGTCAGTTGCAGTTGATAGTGTTTACTTTGCTTAAAAAAAATTTAATGCATTATAAATACATGTGTATTTCACATAGGGTTGGAGTACTCAAATCTACTTATGCAGTTGGAAACATCATTTTGTGTATTCTACCTAGACCATGACTGTGTTTTGAGTATGGCTCATGGTTATGATGGAAATACATCCACCATTGCTAAGTTAATAGTAGGTTAAAGTTTTTTCTGGTTGACAGATTTTAATATATAAATGTAGGTGTTTTGGAGAATAGAATTATTGTACATTCAAGGGACTAAGATTACTTGTTAAAGCAATTAGCTTTCATTTTGGAGACATTCAATATAATTCCTAAGGTGACATATAAGATATCTTTCATCAAAATTCTTATAAAAAATATTAAGCTAGTTGTAGTTGATGGTGTTTACTTTTCTTAAAAAAAAATAACTTATAAATGCAGGTGTTTTAAACTATAAAGCTATTGTATTCAAGGGATTGAGATCAATGGCTAAAGAATTTAGCTTCCATCATGGAGGTAATTTTTATATTTTAGATTTGTATATTTGTATATCCTATGAGGAGATTATGACCATAATATAATAATGTTTCCATCTTACATATCCTCCTAGTGTTTCTTCACATCTGGTGCTAATAATTGATAACCATTTCATGTGATTTTAGTTGTACACTCTTTAAGGTGTGTTTTTATTATGTTTAATGCTAAATTTTATGGTTATATATGTAGTGATTTGATGTCATGAATATTTTAACAATAAACTAGTATATGTATTCAAATCAGTCTCAAAAACCTCTTATAAATAGTCCCAAAACCTCTTAAAATCACGTCTCCCCTTATGAAAACTAGGGTCTTTGCTGGTACATTGTAGCCCAATTCAATTGGGACACTTGGGGAATGAAATAGGGCCTCCAATAGCATAAACCCACCAACCCCAACCTGTTGGCACCATCGGTTAAGTCCCTAAGGGTTAAGAACGCAAAATATGGCTCTTGGCACCTTTACCCTACATGTCACTAAGTCATTTTTCAAGAATTCATCCGCCATTGGCACAATCAAACAATGTTGAGCTGGTCAAAATAGAGAGATGTTATTGTGGAGGGGCCTAATATCTAGCTGTAGGTCCAAATAGATCATTCGTATGTGCCATGAAGTGTGAGAACTACTCTGTCAAAGTCTGGCAATTTTTTGGTCTTAGGTCTCTTAAGAAACTTTGCTGATACACTATAGCCCAATTTGATTGGGACACCTGGGGAATTAAACAAGGCCTCCAATAGCATAAAATCACCCACCCTAACCTTTCAGTGCCATTAGTTAGGTACCACGGGCTTAAGAACACAAAATAGGGCTCTTGACACCTTTACACTACATGTCACTGAGTCATTTTGCAGGAATGCATCCATTGTTGGCACGGTCAAATGATGTTGACTTGGTCAAAACTAAGATAGGTTATTATATCCAGTTGTAGGTCCAAATAAATCATTCGTAGGTGCCACGAAGTGCCAAAACTACTCCGTCAAAGTCTAGCAATTTTTTGCTCTTAGGTCTCTTAAGAGAATTTACCAGTATACTGTAGCCTGATTTGATTTGGACACCTGGGGAATGAAAAAGGGCCTCTTCTAGCATAAACCCACCCACCCCGACCTGTTGGCACCATCAGTTAGGTCCCACGGGGTGAAGAACATAAAATATGGCTTCTGGCACCTTTACACTACATGTCACTAAGTCATTTTGCAAGAATGCATCCACCTTTGGCATGGTCAAACGATGATGAGTTGGTCAAAATGGAGAGAGATTATTATGGAGGGGCATGACATCTAGCTATAGGTTCAAATGGATCATTTGTAGGTACCACAAAGTGAGAACTACTCCTTCAAAGTTTGACATTTTTTTGCTCTTAGGTCTCTTAAGAGACTTTGTCGGTACACTATAGCCTAATTCGATTTGGACACCTGGGGAATTAAACAAGGCCTCTGCTAGAGTAAACCCACCCACCCCAACCTGTTGCCACTATCAGTTAGGTCTCATGGGGTGAAGATCACAAAATATGGCTCCTGGCACCTTTACACTACATGTCACTGAGTCATTTTACAAGAATGCATCTGCCTTTGGTACGATCAAATGATGATGAGTTGATCAAAACAAAGAGAGGTTATTGTGGAGGGGCTTGACATCCAGGTGTAGGTCCAAATAGATCATTCGTAGGTGCCACAAAGTGTGAGAACTACTCCGTCAAAGTCTAGAAATTTTTTGCTCTTAGGTCTCTTAAGAGACTTTGTCAGTACACTATAGCTCAATTTGATTTGGACACCCGAGGAATGAAATAAGGCCTCCACTAGCATAAAACCACCCACCCTGACCTGTCAGCACCATTTGGTTAGGTCCCACGAGCTGAAGAACGCAAAATATGGCTCCTGGCACCTTTACACTACATGTCACTAAGTCATTTTGCAAGAATGCATCCACCTTTGGCACAGTCAAATGATGATGAGTTAGTCAAAATGGAGAGAGGTTATTATGGAGAATCTTGACATCCAGCAATAGGTCTAAATAGATCATTCGTAGGTGCCACGAGTACGAGAAACAACTCCATCAAAGTTTGGCAATTTTTTGCTCTTAGGTCTCTTAAGAGACTTTGTTGGTACACTATAGCCCAATTTGATTTGGACACCTAGAGAATGAAACATGGCCTCTGCTAGTATAAACCCACCCACCTCGACCTTTCAGCACCATCAGTTAGGTCCCATAGGGTGAAGAATGCAAAATATGGCTCCTGGCACCTTTACACTACATGCCACTGAGTCATTTTTCAAGAATGCATCCACCTTTGGCATGGTAAAATGATGTTGAGTTGGTCAAAACTGAGAGAGATTATTGTGGAGAGGCCTGAAATCTAGTTGTAGGTCCAAATGGATCATTCATACATGCGACATAGTGTGAGAACTACTCCGTCAAAGTCTGGCAATTTTTTGCTCTTAGGTCTCTTAAGAGACTTTACCAGTACACTATAGCCTGATTCGATTTGGACACCTAGGGAACACAATAGGGAATCCACTAGTATAAACCCACACACCTTGACATGTTGGCACCATCAGTTAGGTCTCATGGGGTGAATAACACAAAATATGGCTCCTGGCACCTTTACACTACATGTCACTGAGGCATTTTTCAAGAATGCATTTGTCATTGGCATGGTCAAATGATGTTGAGTTGGTTAAAACAAACAGAGGTTATTGTGGAGGGGCCTGACATCTAGCTATAGGTCCAAACAAATCATTTGTAGGTGCCATGAAGTGCGAGAACTACTCCGTCAAAGTCTAGCAATTTTTGGCTCTTAGGTCTCTTAAGAGACTTTGTCGGTACACTGTAGACCGATTCAATTTAGACACCTACAAAATAAAATAGGGCCTCCACTAGCATAAACCCACCCACCTCAACCTATCGGCACTTCAGTTAGGTCCCACGAGGTGAAGAACACAAAATATGGCTCCTGGCACCTTTACATTGCATGTCATTAAGGCATTTTTCAAGAATGTATCTGTCATTGGCATAGTCAAACGACGTTGAGTTGGTCAAAACTAAGAGAGGCTATTTTGGAGGGGCCTGACATCCATCTGTAGGTCTAAGTAGATCATTCGTAGGTGCTACAAAGTGCAAGAACTACTCCGTCAAAGTTTGACATTTTTTTTCTCTTAGGTCTCTTAAGAGACTTTGTCGGTACACTGTATCTCGGTTTGATTTGGACACCTGGGGAATGAAATAGGGCCTCCACTAGTATAAACCCACCCATCTTGATCTATCGTTGTCGTTGGTTAGGTCCCATGGGGTAAAGAACACAAAATATGGCTCCTGGCACCTTTACACTACATGTCATTAAGTCATTTTGCAAGAATGTATCCACCTTTGGCACGGTAAAACAATGATGAGTTGGTCAAAACTGAGAGAGGTTATTGTGGAGGGGCCTAACATCTAGTTGTAGGTCCAAATGAATCATTCGTAGGTGCCACAAAGTGCGATAACTACTCCGTCAAAGTCTAGCAATTTTTTGCTCTTAGGTCTCTTAAGAGACCGTGTTGGTACATTATAGCCCGATTTGATTTGGACACCTGGGGAACAAAATAGGGTCTCTACTAGCATAAACCCACCTACCCCAACCTATTGGTACTATCAGTTAGGTCCCATGGGGTGAAAAATACAAAATATGTCTCCTGGTACCTTTACACTACATGTCACTAAGTCATTTTGTAAGAATGTATCCACCTTTGGCACGATCAAATGATGATGAGTTGGTCAAAACTAAGAGAGGTTAATGTGGAGGGGCTTGACATCCAACTATAGGTCCAAATAGATCATTCATAGGTGCCATGAAGTGCAAGAACTACTCTATCAAAGTCTAGCAATTTTTTGCCCTTAGGTCTTTTAAGAGACTTTGTTGGTACACTATAGCCTGATTTGATTGGGACACATGGGGAACAAAACAGGGCCTCTACTAGCATAAAACCACCCACCCCAACCTATCGGCACTATAGGTTAGGTCCCATGGGGTGAAGAATGCAAAATATGGCTCCTAGCACCTTTACACTATGTGTCACTGAGGCAATTTTCAAGAATGCATCCGCCATTGGCATAGTCAAATGATGTTGAGTTGGTCAAAACTGAGAGAAGTTATTGTGGAGGGGCCTGACATCTAGATGTAGGTCTAAACAGATCATTCCTAGGTACCACTAAGTGTGATAATTACTCCATCAAAGTCTGGCAATTTTTTTCTCTTAGGACTCTTAAGACACTTTGTCAGTACACTATAGCCCGATTTGATTGGGACACCTGGGGTACCAAACACGGTCTCCACTAGCATAAACCCACCCACCCTAAGATGTCAGTGCTATCGGTCAGGTCCAAATATGAATCATGCCAAATGTATCTCTCTCCCTATGTAGTCAACTTCATCATCTGCAAGGGCAAAATGTTCACTCCCCCACAAACGTTGGAATGCACTAATGGAACAACTCATTCTGGTCCATAACTTATGTAGACGCGAGGAAAAAGAGGATATGCAAAGTATGTAGACCATATAGAAGGTAAAATGAGGATTGCAAATCATGCCAAATGTACATCTCTCTCTCTCTCTCACTCTCTCTCTCTCTTCCTCTCTACCTCATTCTACTCTTACCATAACCCATATGGAAGGTGAAATGAGGGTATACTAGAACTATAGATGATGAAATGATGATATGAAAATCATGTTAAACATATAGAAGGTGAAATGAGCTTAAGAAAATAGTGTCAAACATATACAAGGTGAAATGAGGATACATTATACATGTAGAAGGTGAAACGAGGATACGTTATAGATATAGAAGGTGAAATGAGGATACATTATACATATAGAAGGTGAAATGAGGATAAGTGAATCATGTGAAACATGTGGACCTATGAAATGAGGATATGTAAAGCATGGAGACCATATAGAATGTGAAATTAGGATAAGTGAATCATGTCAAACATGTGGACCTATGAAATAAGGATATACAAAGCATGGAGACCATATAGAAGGTGAAAATAGGATAAGTGAATCATGTCAAACATGTGGACCTATGAAATGAGGATATGTAAAGCATGGAGACCATATAGAAGGTGAAATTAGGATAATCAAATCATGTCAAACATGTGGACCTATGAAATGAGGATATGCAAAGAATGGAAACCATATGGAAGGTAAAATGAGGATATGTGAATCATGCCAAATGTGTCTCTCTCCCTACATGGAGACATACAGACATGAAAAGAGGACATGATATTGAAACATGGAGTAAATATGATATTGAAACATACTTCCATTTAAGATACATACACCTATTTACATTTCCAAATGCAACGGGTGTTGAATTTGGGTTCTAGATGACATTTCTTTGCATAAACTAGATAAGTAAATGGGTAAACACACAAACATGTCTTTGCTTATTAATACAAAAATAAATATCTTGAATTGAATGAGAAACATCACAAGTTTTATCATTTTTAACATGTATCTTGCATGTTTAACATGTAAGATGAGAAATTATCAATGATTATCATATCAAATGTAGTTTTCTAAGAAAATCTAACATGTCAAAGCTAGTGTTATTGAATGAAAAAACTCACATGTCAAATGTTCTAAGAAAATCCTATATCTAACTAAAACTACAATCACATGGAAATTAAGATCATGTTATGTATCGAGGTATGAAACTACATATATCATATTTCTACCAAGAAAAACAATCATATATAACAAGAAATCAATCTATAACATGTTATTGATCATAACTCAACCATTGTAAACTAATTATACATTAAAATTCTATGAGTGTGTTGTTGATGTTATAATCTTAATGAGTGTGTTGTTGATGTTGTATGGGTATTTCATTATGTTTCTAATCATGGTTGTCAAGGTTCTTCATTCTTAACCATCTATCATGTTTGTCATTACATTATGACACCATGATGGATCTTACCTAGCAAGTTATCCTATTATGTAGGAGATCACTATGACAACACCATGTAGTTTTCATCAACAATTAATGATCAAGTTGCATGTTTCTAAACCCTTAATCATCACGATTAAAACAAAAAATAGTCAAGGGACTATCATAACAAAAGAGCCCTAAAACTACCACAAAACTATTAACTGTGATGGAGACATGAGGTTGTCATGACATTCATCTTTAGTTAAGATCATTGGGGGTATCATATACATCATAAGTTTCTACATTGGGATGAATACATTAAATATGTAAGGAGATTTCCATTATTTTCTTTAGAAACCATGTAAACATTGTTTGAAAAAGATTGTTATAGTCAAAAGGGATTATATAGTCATGATTAGGTGGGTTTAAAGCATTGGAACTTGTGTCATAAACCTTAGGTCTTGGTGGAGTGAGGAGAGTGGGTTTAGATTTAATGAAGGATAGTCAATATGAGTTTATATTTGTCAAAGGAAACATAAAAGTTGTAGAAGGGATATTAGGACTATCATGTATCTAGGAATTCAGTCATGCATGTTATTCTTGACTTTGTCATGTAACTAGAGGAGATCATTCAACAACTACAAAATGCATGTGGATGGGACAAGGGATTGTCATCTAGTCAATCAAAACTCCAACTTAACTATACTATCAAAACCACAACAGCTACCATAATACCTCATAAATAGCTCAAGAGAAATCATTTATAGTCAAGGGTAGGCTATACAAGTTAAGATTGGTCATGCATAAATGGTGAATATCTAGGAGGCCGAGGGAAAATGATAAATTTGTGAAGTTTCCCACAACAACAAATTTGACGACATGGTTTGTGAGGTTGGAAACATTATAGAAAAATCCAAAAACAAGGTAGAAACATGGTGGAAATTTCATGAAATGGAAAGATCTTCTTTTGTACCTACAAAATGAAAGCTAGAAGATGTCAATGAGTTTGAATACAAACTCTAGGAGATGAAATGAAACAAGATTTTCCTATTTACCTAATTTTAAAAACCTTTTTATAAAATTTTGTTGTGACAACATTTCAAACTCCTAATTTGCTATACTGGCCATGAAACAACTTGATTTTTAGACCTATAGCGCTATTGTACCTACACAATCATAGCTAGAAATGGTCAAAGATGAAGGAATCAAGGTCTTGGAGTTGAATGAAATGAACTTTATAATCTTATATCTAAATTGTAGCCTTGGATATGATTGTTGCAACCTTCCATGAGGTACCAAATTTTTGTTCTAGATTGAAGATGTCCTGATTAAGACTAAAAGTGGAGAAAACATGAAGAAAGGAGGCTAGAAATAAAGTTTTGATGGTGAAATTAGTCATCTACAACTACTTTTTGATGTTTGTATTCAAAAAATGAAGAGCTACAACAACATATGGAACTACAATCACATTGCAATTAAGATCAAGTTATGTATTGAGGTATGAAACTACATATATCATCTTTCTACCAAGCAAAACAATCATTTATAACAAGAAATCAATCTATAACATGTTATTGATCATAACTCAACCATTGTAAACTGATTATACATTAAAATTTTCAGTTTCAAAGTAGGAATACATGCACATAATGAATTTAAATTATATTGTATATCAAGGTGTATATATATTAAAATCTAGTCCATAATGGTACACATATATAAAAATTTGGCAAATATGCCAACTCAAAACATTTTTTACAAAATGTGGCATATGCCATGTCTCAAAATATATATACAATCTACATGCAAAATAGCTACATCAAATACTAAAGGTCCACTTGACCCTATGTCTTTGGTGAATCCTCAACTGTGATGAACCCTCAAAAAGTGTCCTCTTCGTGCCATGATGTCTAGTAGTTGATGGAGGCAAAGTTGACTGCATTAACAAGTCAAACCAAAAATTTGATTAATCTCTTCAATGGTAAATACAAATAAGTTAGAGTTAGTAAATAGAATCTTATCTACTACAATTTAGAACTTTCATTTATTAACATACATCTAAATCACTACAATCAACTATAAGACCTTTATAAACTATCAATTATGTAGAAAAATTCAATTCAATTACCTCGACTCTTTCTTGTCATTCAGACATTCGTTCTACAAATGATTTTCTCTTAGATGATCAGGTGTCCTATTGAAGTGTGATGGAAAATGTGGCACATCACTCACTTTCTCAAGAGATTGTAAAAGTAAAGTAACATTGAAATAAATTAATATATAATTATTAAACAAAAAAAGAAATGAACACATTAAAAAAGGTTAGATGTGTTACACATAAACAATCTAGACTGCACTACACAAAAACTTATCTACTAGAAAACAACCACATGCCATCATTGAGGCCTCCTACATCGATTGAGAATGACTCATCATGGATGAACCAACTAATATCTCCTATATGAAAAATGACAAGAATGTAAGACTCTATGTATATACAAATAATCATAATAATTTTTAAATTAATAAATCAATTTATCTATTCTCTATTTTATTATTTATCTAAATGACTATAATCAAATATTTAAGTTATCTAAATTATCAATTAAAGTACAATTCAATCAAATTACCTCCACCCTTTATTGGCATTCAGAAAGTCGTTCCATGAATGATGGTCCCTTGGGTCGATCAGCAGTTCAACTAAAGGCCATTTACAAAGATGCCACATTATTAACATTTTGGATTGATTATAAAAGTAAATTAACATCCAGATATAAATTAATATATAATTACTCACAAAGAATCAAATACATACAATAAAAAAGTTGATGTGTAGAAAAAATTATACCCGCAAGTCCAAATCAAATTGGATCACAGAGAGAGTTCCATGGTGAACTTCTGTCAACTCTTCCTTTGTCATCAATTGTTATCCCCCTTAGATACATTAGTACTAATCTTTGTTTATATTATTTGAATGGAATACACCATGAAATTTAACTTTAAATTTTACCTCCATAAAAGATTGGCCATGCTCCTCTCCTTCTCTACCCACTAATGCTTCTTCTTCTACTCTTGTCCCCTACCCCTTAGCTTGAGTTCTCGACACTGTTGCCTTATCTCGTGAAAGAGATGTATGGGGGACATCATAATCTAAAGTGTTCAATGGTGGCTCACTACTCTCCATAAGAGGACCTTGTTGAATGCACAAGACAACTAAGAGAGGGGGGTGAATCAATTGTATCAAAAACTTTAAACTCTTACAAATATAATCACATCCACATCAATTCAATTAAGCCCTAATTATGTTATGAAAATTAAACATTAAAAATTAATCACATCAACACCATACACAAGAGAACACCAGATTTTAACATGGAAAACCCTAAAAGGGAAAAACCACGATGAGGATTAGCTCACGATATATAGTAGTATCAATACCAAATTACAAAGAGGCTCACTACCAAAGGGATCACTATCCAAAAGAATGCTCATTGCAAAAAGGGTTCACTTCCAAGAGGGCTCACTACCAAGAGGACTCACTTCCAAGAGGGCTCACTGCCATGAATTGATATAATAGCATCTACCTCATGCCTGAGTGCAGTTCCAATGAAGCACAATACATATCACCTTTGCAGCCTCACAACAAAAACATCCTCATCTTTACACACTCCCACACATACAAAAAAATCCTTTACACTTATTTATATCAATCATAAACCTTGAAACATTTACCAAGGTCGGCAACACACTGTACAACCCTTGAAACAATCTTCAAGGTCAGTAAACATACGCAATTCAAACTTGGTTAGGACCTAAATATTCTTGTGAAGAAAAGAGATGAAAGAAGAACATTTCATAGCTTAGTTTGGACCTAAATACATCTCAACACACTCCAACACACTTTCACAATCCATGAAGCACATCTGCAAAGAGTATAAACAACCAGGTCAGCTAAAACTAGTGTTGACACTAGGATCTTTAGAGACACACTTCCAAGAATACAACCATAACTTATAGACCAAGCACAAGCCTTTAACACAATTTGGAAACATCCACAAACAACATAAAATCACCTAAGAGCTGACAAACCTAGTTACAACAAATCTCACTTGAAGATAGTTTGCAGACTACTCACAATCAACATTGTCGAACTCTGCTACACAATAACTTGCTTTCTGGTGTACCAAATCACAAATCCTTTGAAATGAAGATAGCTAAGGACCTTATAAACATATCTCCAGAACCATAACACATGAAACCACTTTACAAATAAATGCGGAGAAGAATACTTTCTCCTAGACACCTCTGCACAACCTAGAAAACTCTGTCAATTACAGTCTTCAAATTGGTGAACATAACTTCTACTACATAGAAATTTGGACCACCAAATTCTAGATTTAGCATCTTCAAACACTTCTCTAACACATATCCAATTCTCACACTCTGGTCTTCAATATAGAAGAAATATGGAGCAAGATCTCAAACATTATCCGGCAAGTTAGAATACTCTGCAACACACTTTTTCCTCTAGAGAGCAAATTTTCTCAAAAGCACTTGGAAACCCAGCAATAGGAACAATATGCTAAAATCAACAACACCTCTATAAGGCATTTAAATCACTTGAACATGACAACTCAATCAATCAACAACTACAACATTAGAAGATATAGTTGACACCAATGACAACACAAATATGTTGACATCAATGACAACATTGATTAGCACATACTTGCAACAATCTCCCCCTTTGTCATTGATGGCAACATATGACTATGAAAAACCATCATGACAAAATTTTGCACTAATCTCATTCTCCCCCTTTCTTTTATACATCTTACTCTCTCCTTTGTTTTCACATGAACTCTCTCCCCCTTTAACATCAATGACAAAAGATGGCATACCTTCCTCAAGCTTTCTCGCCCTGAATATGATACTGCACATACTTGCACTATTCTCAGCTGCTTTGAATACCTCCTCCTGATTGTACAACACTCTTTAATCCTACTACCTGCTCCCCCTAAGAGGTAGCCTCCACATTAGTTCTTGGAGGAAACATCTGTACCAAAGGCTAGTATAGGCTCATCCTTCACCTCATTAGCTTCCTTCTTGATCCATATCTTGTTCATATCCTTCTTTATTTTTGCAAGATCATCCCTTTGCATTGGTTTCTTCTTATCTACAAGGTTATCCTTATTAATATTCTTGCTTCTACAAAACTTTACTGTATGTCCAGGCCTATTGCAATCATAGCATACAACATTCTTTTGTCTATTGTTCCTTCCAATCATTCAAAACCTGCATTGGTTAGCCTTGTGTCCAAATCTATTACATGTAAAGAAAATGCCATTGAAAGATTGAGCATTCCTTCCATTGCTGTAATCTTTTCTTATTTGGATTCTACATTCATTGGCTCTATGGCCAACTCCCTTGCAAGTAAAGCACTGACTAGGGAAAGATGGAATATTTTGATTCATTTGGTTCCTACATTGAGTAGACTTATGACCGAACTTATTGCATGAATGACAATAACCATTGAAAGATGGGTACCTTTGAGCATTTGGTTGCCTGACCAGTGATCTTCTAGGTCCATTCCTTAGATTTTTCTTGCCTGTATCCTTCTTGTTCTCAGCTTTCATTGCTTGACCTGATTTGGAACTTTCATCTTTCTCAAATCCCAATCCTTCTTTGTCATCAGAACTTTTAGCAATCATCTCATCAAGTTTTGCAGAACTTGTCTTGACCTTTTCTTCATAGCTCTTTGCCTTCTCCAGATCTAACTTTAGTTTCATAATTTCTTGTTCAAGCTTTCTATAGTCTTTGGCTTTATCTTTCAGAAATTCCTTAATTCTTGCTTTTTCTTCTGCTTTAACTTTTAGATCAATTATGGATTCATTTGCTAGCCTCAATTTTTCACTATCCTATTTATGTCTTTGTTTAAGCTTCTTGACTTGCTCTCTTAAATTTCTGATGCATTCATTTTTTTCTTTGATATTCTCTTTCAAGTCGATGATTCCTTCTTCAAATCTTTCTAGGTCTTCAAGAGCAATTTTGAGTTCTTCAATGTCAGCAAACATGCATTCTTCTTCTAAAGATCTGATATCATTGCAAGCCTCAGTCACTATTTTAGGTTTAGTTGCTTTATAAATAAAACATAGATTTATTTGTTCTTCAATAGCTCTACATCCTATCAATGCACATTTTCTCTTACCATTAATGATCTGGTCTTTAGTGTGATGTCTTTGCATGTACTTGGGTGTTTCAGAGATTCTTTCCAGAGCTTCTTGTTCTTCAACCTACATTTCTTTTTCTTCAGTTTCTTCTTCTTCTTTGGTTTGAACTTCCCTTCTTGTAGCATTTTCTTTTTCTCTACAAGAGAACTCATTTGATTCTAATACATATTCATTAACCTCTGAATACTTCTATATGTCTTCATAAACTTTGAAATTGGTACTTTCCACAATCTTTCCTAGCATTTTGTTATAACATTGATAAGCTTTGCTCTTAGTAGAATACAAAAGAAAAATACCTTCATCATACTTTGCATCATCCTTTCCTATTTCTTCCTTTCTTCTAATAAAACATTTGCTTCCAAATATTTTGAAATATTTAGCAGTGGGAGTCCTTCCATACCATAGCTCATAGGGAGTCTTTGTATCATTTACATTCACCTATACTCTATTTTGTATATAGATAGCTGTATGAATTACTTCTCTCCATTATACTTCTAGTAGATTTTCTTCCTTTATCATTATCCTTGAAGCTTCTTGAACAATCCTATTTTTCATTTCAATCACTCCATTCTATTGTGGAGCTCTAGAAGCAGATAACAACCTATTTATCCCATGATTCTTATAGAATACATTGAACATATTTGAAGTAAACTCTCCTCCTCTGTCAAACTTCAAACATTTGATCTTCATATCCATTTCATTTTCAATCATTACTTTAAATGCCTTGAACTTGTCTAGGGCTTCTAATTTTTCTCTAAGAAAAGTAACCCAAGTCATTCTAGAATAATCATCAATGAATAACATAAAATACCTGTCATCATGGAAGCTCCTTACTCTTGTAGGAGCACAAAGGTTTGTATGAACCAACTCCAACAATCCGATAGAAGATTTTTCTTCATCTTGTAAACTTTCTCTTGCTTGCATTCTACCTTGACACTCCTTACAAATGCTATTGATAGGTTTTGTAATCTCTAGTAGATCTTTCACAGCTCAAACTAAACTTATCCTTACCAGATTATTAAGACTGATGTGACACAATCTCCTATGCCAGAGCCAACTCTCACTTATCTAAGTCATAGAGCAACAACTGTCACCTTCTCTAAGATGATAAAGATTTCCTTCTATCCTCTTTCTAGCAGCTATCACAATTTTAGACTTCTCTTTGATCTCAAAACCATCATCCTGAAATACAAGACTGTGTCCTTTGCTACACAACTATCCAACACTCAAGAGATTTTGTCTTAAAATTTTAACATAAAGAACATCATTAGTATGATGTTTTCCATTGAGACTGATTGAGCCTTTTCCACATATCTTAGCAATACAACTATCTCCAAATATAACTAATCCTCCATCACATTTCTCAAAATTAATAAACTTGCTTCTATCACCGGTCATATGATTTGAGCAACTACTGTCAATAACCCAATAATTCTTTTAAAAAGTATCTTCATTATCAGGACTTACCTCTAGATAATTTTCTTTCATACATCCCTCAAGATCAGCACCACAAATGTCATCCTTTGAATTAGTGAGCAAGTAGTCATTAGCTTCATTGTCTTCAACATCATAGTAGATTTTCTTAGATACTCTACTTTCATTCTCCTTTTTCTTTCTTCTCAAAATTCCCTTTAGACATCTTGCTACATAATGACTAATCTTACCACAACTGGAACACTTGAGAGGCAACTTATCCCTATGCTTATCAGTACCTAATTGTGTTCTTCTCCCAAAGTTAGCTTCCATATTATTAGCAATCTTCTAATCTATTTCCCCAATCTTCTTAGATTCACCAATCCAGAGTGTAGTTACAACTGAAGTCCAGACAACATATTAGATAGCTTACTATTCTCATTTGTAGAAGATAAGCAGAGAAACATTCTTCTTGTGCATCATCCCAAATCTACCTTAAGTTGTTAGGCTTTCTTCCAAGGAACCCTCGCTCTGATACCAATTGTTGAATGCACAAGGCAACTGAGAGGGGGGGTGAATAAATTATATCAAAAATTTTAAACTCTTACAAATATAATAACATCCACATCAATTCACTTAATCCCTAATTCTATTATGAAGATTAAACATGAAAAGTGGATAAAAGAAACTTAATCACATCAACACCATGCATAAGAGAACACCAAATTTTTACGTGGAAAACACTAAAATGGAAAAACCACGGTGAGGATTAGCTCACAATATATAGTATATCAATATTGAATTACAAAGAGGCTCACTACCAAAGGGCTCAATGTCCAAAATAATGCTCACTACAAAAAGGGCTCATTGCCATAGGGACTCACTGCCAAGAGGGCTCACTGCAATGAACTAATATAATAGCATCTGCCTCATGCTTGAGTTTAGTTCCAATGAAGCACAATACATATCACCTTCACAGCCTCACAACACAAACATCCTCATCTTTGCACACTCCCACACATAAACATGAATCCTTTACACTTATTTATACCAATCATCAACCTTGAAATATTTACCAAGGTCAGAAACACAATCTACAACCCTTGAAACAATCTTCAAGGTTGACAAACATAGAAAATTCAAATTAGGTCAAGACCTAAATAGTCTTGTGAAAGAAATAGATGAAAGAAGAACATTTCACAGCTTAGTTTGGACCTAAATACATCTTCACATGCTCCAACACACTTTCACAATCCACGAAGCACATCCGCAAAGAGTATAAACAACCAGGTCAGCCAAAACTGGTGTTAACACTAGAATCTTTAGGCACATGCTTCCAAGAACACAACCATAACTTGAGGACAAAGAACAACCCTTTAACACAATCTAGAAACATCCATGAACAACATAAAATCACCTGAGAGCTGACAAATCCAGTTACAACAAATCTCACTTGAAGACAGTTCACAGACTGCTCACAATCAACACTATCAAACTCTGCTACATAATAACTTGCTTTCCGGTACACCAAATCACAAATCCTTTGAAATGAATATAGCTAAGGACCTTATAAACATATGTCTATAACCACAACACCTGAAACCACTCTACAGAGAAATGTGGAGCAAAATAATTTCTCCCAGACACCTCTGCACAACCCAGAAAACTCTATCAATTACAATCTTTAAATTGGTCAACATAACTTCTACTGCATAGCAATTTGGACCACCAAATTCTAGATTCAGTATCTTCAAACACTTCTCTAACACATATCCAAATCTCACACTCCATTCTTCAACACAGAAGAAATGTGAAGCAAGATCACGAACAATATCCTACAAGTCAGAATACTCTGCAACACAATATTTCCTCTGGAGAGAAAATTTTCTCAAAAGCACTTGGAAACCTAGCAATAGGAACAATATACTAACATCAACAACACCTCTATAAGGCATTCAAATCACTTGAACATGACAACTCAATCAATCAACAACTGCAACATTAGAAGATACAGTTGACACCAATGACAACACAAATATGTTTACATCAATGACAACACCAATTAGCACATACTTGCAACAGACCTAAGCACAACTAATTGCAAAAAATGCAATTATGAGGCACACAAACATGTGTGGACAAGGAGGGTCTAGTAATAGCAGGTGATCCAATATCACCGCCAACATCATTTGACTGTGCAAACTAAGAGGTCTATGTAATCAAGTGCTCAGTCAAAGAGTGTATGACAATGAGGCCCTGATGTGTTGCATTTGCAACAACATTTAGGTACTAAATTAGAGGTGGAGAAGGGATAGCAGGAGGGGGAATAAAAGGACCTTTCACTTGTCTCATTGCCCTAGGTCTATCTTGAGGTATTCCCTTTCCTACTCCCTGGAACTCTCTAAAATCAAAATAATTCACATGGTGACCCATTACAAACTCTGCATATAGTTTATGAAGGAAATATAAAGGTACATCTAAATTGTTGTTGGCCAGTTTATCAAAAACCATCCACCAACGATCCCAAAAATTTTGACTAATACTCTCATATGTGCACCATTTGATCGAATACTTAGGCTTATGAACATCAACATGTAATCCAGTTTTAGGATTGACAAATATTGGGCTAACATAGCTTTGGTAATATGATAAACCATTAACATATTCTACCTTCTTGGTTTCTTGTCATTGCCTAAATGATTCATGTTGGCTTGTGAGGGTTCAAACACGAGAAATAATCCCCTCTAAATTTGATGCCATTAAAGATAATTGAGGGCTACGGCAATAAATTTCTACAATCCTACTTATTTGATCAATATTTCTTTCAATTTTCTCTTTGATTGTTGGAGGGGGAGGGTTTGGTAGGGTACGGTTTGGGTTTTCATGTTCTTCACCCATTTTACCTATTTAAAATACAAAACATACCCATTTAGGATAAAAGACAAACAAAAATTACTTGAATTTACCAAAAAAAACAAAAAAAAAGAAGAATTTCTCATACCTAGATCAGATATCCGTTCTCCCTACTTCTGTTATCCATTTTTAGCACATGTCTATGTTTTGCAAGCCATAGGTTTGCAAAACACAGACCCACTTTGTGTTTTTAATGTCTCCAAAATAGATATCCATTTTGGAAATGGATATTCATTTTAGGACCCACAAAACGAATATCCATTATAAATGGATATCCATGCCTGGGAAAGTCAAACTTCCCCTTTTTGCGATTTTGGCGAAGTAAAAACATGATTTTTTTCTTATTGCCACTATTTGGCCCATGATGATCCTACACTCACCCAATAATAATATATTATCCACATTCAGAAATCATATCTATTTCTTTTAACTAGACATAAAATCTAATCTTTACTTCTGCATATCATGAATAAAATCAGGATTATTACATTGTGAATATCCTAATAACATAGTTTTAAGAACATAATTTAAAATGCAAGGAAATGTATCTAACTAATAATTAGTTAAAGATATCATAAGCAAACTATCCAAAAATGGGGTGTGCCAAAATACAACTCTATTTAAATTTATGAAAGTAATGAGTTGAATGTGATGTTTTAAGAGACATTCTAATCTATAAAGAGCTAGCCACTCATTGGATAGGAATATCCTTTATTACTTTAAATAAGTATTGTGGTGTTTATTGCACGAATATGTTAAAGTAAATATTGTTATTTCATACTGTGTTACCTACAGGTTTATTGTGATAGTAATTATTGTATTTTTATGTGAAGTTTCTTGCATTTTAGTTATTATAAGGAAAAACTCTAGAAAACAAGAAAAAGAGTGTTGAAACTTTCATTTTTTTTTATTTTTTATTGTATTCTAGAAAAAATAAAAAAAGAGATTCTTAGATGATTGTGATTTCATTTTCATCAAGTATTTGGATTATTAGAGAAGTTATTTTCTATAATTTCTTACTTTAAAAGCATAAACATTTCCATTTTGTAATTAGTCTTTTAAATTCAATGCAAGAATTTCAATTCCATAGCTAAACCTAGTTATCTCTTTAAATCCAACTAATTAGATTTGTGTGTGTGTGTGTGTGCCTATTTCCTTTCAAGTAGAGTAGAACAACTCCTAGGAAAGGACTCCAAAATACCCTTTTACAAATAGCCTTCGAACACCACCTGGGTTGACAAGATGATTATCTATTAAAGTATGAGGTTCAACGACATCTCATTAACCACCACTTTTGTGTCCACTAGTTCCCACTTACCTCTCATCCATATCATATACATACTACCATTACCCCTATACTTTTATTTACCACAACCCTCCTCCTTCTCATCCCATGACCACTTTTCCTCATAGTGTGGCCTCTCATTCCACCTCTATGAATTTACCTCTGATCATCCTCACTATACATCATCTATTGTTTCGCTTGCTCCATATACCACTATCATCCCCACCTCTACCTTCGATATACTATTGAATGAATTTGATCAACTTAAGAAGAAATTAGATGGCATAACCACTAAGAATGTTTCTATTACATAAATTGTCCACATCCTACACCCCTTGCATTTGAGGTTGTCACATATCCATTTCCTACAAAAGTTTTGGCACCTAGATTTGAATTGTATGTGGTAAAGGAGATCCTCGTAGTCATTTACTAGCTTCTAATGCTACATGTTTAGATTTTTCATATGAGGATAAATTCTTAGCCAATTTGTTTCCATAAATATTGAGGGATAATGTTATTCTAGGGTTATATTCTTTACCACCTAGTTCTATCAATTATTTTGATAGATAGATACAACTTTCTTGTAGAATTTTCATATTTTTATGGGCTTGAAAACAACTATAATTGATATAACTAAGTATGCTCAAATAATTAATGAAACTATATCAATTATTATATTATTTATTTTCAATCATTTTGTGGTAAGATAAAACATCAATTTGATGACAATAAGTTACGAACTATTTTCTTGAGGATGCCTATCTACTTAAAAAAATAATGTGCACTTGAGTAGTTTTCCTTCTTTCATGAACATGTGTACTCATTTAAATAATATTTACTTTAATACACAAGTATATTTCATCATTTATCACATATTCTTACCCTTGAGAATTCTAAAAGTCTAACACTTTTTCAAATGGTAATTATTCTAAAGAGACAAGATAATATGCATTAAGTGGTTAATACTTATAATGTGCCGTATTTTAAAACTCATACTTTTAGGAAGTTTACTAAGTTACAAGATCCATTTTACAAAATGCTTAACATTTTGATGAATTAAAATTTTATTACCCTTCCACATACTCATTCATTAGGTCCAAGTATAGTGATACATAAGAACTATAATGAAAACATTTTGTAATTTTCATAGAGTTAATGGAGATAAGATTCAAGGTTGCATAGCATTGAAACATAAAGTTAAAGATTTGATTGATAATAATATGATTCATATTGAGGGTGGAGAAATCATTTGGTTTCTCCCTGAATCAAAATTTGAATATTTATATAATTTATTTCATAATCATTCTAATAAAATCAATGCTTCTCATGAACATGATTCTCTTTATATGGATCCCACACATATTAAAAAATATTCCATGGATGGTTGATATGTATATTTCAATGCACCATAACATATAGATACTATACATTTTAAATATACATCTTCCACCTCTCATGTAACCTCATTGATTACATTTTTATGAAAAATTGCACAAAATAATAGATATGGCCCATTATATGTGAAAGGTAACATACATGACAATATTATTAGTGGCATTCTCATATATCCTACTAGTCAATTTATGTATCAAAGAATTATTGAAATCTACCCACCTTCAGCGAAATGCTTATGCACATTTAGGGGTACCTTTGAAAATGACCAATGCAATATTGATTAAAGTTTTGGGTTGCACTATTTTACCTATTATAATGGGTTTTAAAAAGGTATAGGTATTTAATAATTTCATTTCTTCCTTGGATAGATTCTCTATTCTACTTGGTAGGCCATGTCTTGAAATTTTGAAGCTCATTACTTGAGTTGCACATCAATGTGTTAAGTATGTTCATGAGGGATGAGTTGTCAAGGTTGTGAGTGATCCATATAAGCCTATTTTAGAAACAAGTAATTTTACTTTTGGTACTTACATACACACACCTAAGGAACCACTATATTCAAGTCAAGAAACTCGTTGTAAGGTTTGTGAAAAAAATTTTGAGGAACAAAGGAAAGAAAAATATAAAGCTATGATTGCATGTGATCATACTAGGAATTCTTTACCACCTAAGAAGAATTAAG
The DNA here is from genome assembly GCA_027924645.1 of Cunninghamia lanceolata. Classification (NCBI taxonomy): domain Eukaryota; kingdom Viridiplantae; phylum Streptophyta; class Pinopsida; order Cupressales; family Cupressaceae; genus Cunninghamia; species Cunninghamia lanceolata. The sequence goes on along the minus strand of BSBN01000219.1, from coordinate 5,507,542 downwards.
GTATTATGTCTCAAAATCCAATATTTAATGCTAAGAATGTTAATTATTCATGGGTACTAAAGAGAAAGGTTGTGATTCAATAATTGTAGAATCTTTCTATGGAGCCGCCTCTAAATAAATATATGGTTACAATTACAATTATTAATAGTGTTTTTACAAAGAGTACCAATTCCTATCAGGAGGAAATTCATATAATTGAAAAATGAATCCATGTAATTTAAGATGAGGAATTTGATGCTACGTGTTGTTATGATGATGATATCTTGGATGAGGATGATTCTAACTTTATTTTTTGAGATATTCTATCATTTTTATACTTTATTTATATATACATTTATAGTATCATAACTACTTCTATCATTTGTGTCCATACACTTGAAGCTTTTATATATACCATGTTCTATTTTGTTTCTCATATTCTTATTTCACCTTTATATTATAGTGTTTATGTCATGTTTATTATTTTCCATATATTCACAGTTCACCCTCTATATTATGCCTTAGGCTTTGTTTCACACATGGGGCATCATATTTATGATTGTTATGTGCTTCCTTTAGTTCCTACGATTATATACTTATACATATCCACATATTTATGATGTAAATCCCTTACGATATCCTATGATTTTCACTTAGTTCGTATTCTTCCGTATACTCTTTGTTAGTTTCCTTACCTCCCATGTTCCTTGTTTGTTAATTGTGCTTCCACATGCTCCTAGTCATGTTCTTAATCATGTTGACTCCATTATGTTTGTGTGGCTGCCATGCTCACCCATCACGTTAGGCAATTTGTCATATGTATAAATATTCAATATGAGTGACAAGCATATCATCCAAAACATTTCATTTATATTAAAAAACGGTATAACAAGCAAATCAAATGAGTCCCATGAAGAAATTAAGTATATTGAAGTGGAGAGGTAGGGATATACTTCCTTTAACTTTTAGTCAAGTTTAAATGAATGTCTCCATTGATAATTAATTTGCCTTTAAAATGAATCACATCATGTTATATTTTCTTGTTGCAATCGATTGCTTGGAAGGTGGTAATCACATCGTTTTCTTTTTGAGATATGACATAATAAAAATCATCTCCGTTTACATATTAAATTGATGAGTTGCATATTGAAAAGGAAAAAAAAAATCTTTTCAATAATGTAAATAAGTGATGGATTGTTGTCTGATCTTGTTTCTTTCTATTGTTGTTATTGAGGCTTTTTTTTTTAAGTTTTTATTATCTTTGGCCTTTGTTTAACAAAAAGTTTTATTTTTATTTTTTATTTTTTATTTTTAAATATTATACTAATGAGTTGTGATAGATTATGTGATAGAATTAAAAATATAAAAATTAAGAGAAGTGAAAAGATAGTTGATTTTAATGGTTGATAGGTAGTTATCTATTATTTTGATCATAATTTTTAATTGTAATTTATAATCATTTAAACTTGGATGCATTAGAAGAAGAAGTATGAAATTTGAACTCGGTTGTTCTCAGAATTTGTGTGAGGTCAATCTCACATTGGTATTTTAGCCTTGGTTTGTGAGAATGATCTTTGATTGTAGACTTGACATCTATTAGCATTTTAATTTTTACCTTACTTAACTTACTTGACATCTACTAGGAAAACCATAGAATGTAGTGTGGAAATCAATACAACCCTTCATAAAATATTAAAACCTCTACATCAACCTTAGGTTTGAAATAATATACAAAACCTTCCTTAAACCCTAATGGCACCACAAATCTAACAAAAACTTTGCTAAAAATTGATATGACACCTTTAGTTTTCCATGAAAATTCACTGAACTTAGAGGTGGTGCCTACGTTGATTGATGAAGACCTATAGAATCAATCTTGTGAGCCATAACTCCTCTTCTACCCTCCAGTGTTTCAAACTAAATTTTAAAACCATAAATGACCAAGGCATAATATGGACAAGGAAATTTTGCTTTATGTTCTTTCTTTATGTTTTAACCTCTAAAACAAGTTCGGTGCTTTTCTCTTGCACTCAAACCACATAAAGTATGTTTTCAATAGTTTAGAACACTCTTAATTAATTACTACCAATTATAAATCTTCTTGTCTTTACAAAGTGCACTTCACCTTAGTGTTTACCACTCAAAGTTGGTAAATTCTCCTACTTGGTGTACTTTTCTAGTGCATCTTCTAGTTAAACTTGACATAATGACACTAGACATGCTCTTGTTTCTTGTTTATCACTTAAACACTAACTAAAACCCCTAAATTGTATTTTCCTACTCTCCTATCCACTTAAATATGATCAGACACCTATAAAGTGTGTTCCAAAGAACTTACAGCCACTAAAAACTAGCAATCACCTACTTAACACACTCCTTGAGGGATAATTCCACCTAGAGATGACTTAAATACATAAAGGAAAATTTTCAACTACTTTTTCTACTAAAACCTTACTAATTGTCTTCTATACATTCTCTTGAAAGGGCATACCTATTTATAACATTAGTTTTCACATGTTTGGTATTCTCCATGAGTACTTCTATCACTTAGGCAAGCTTCTTGATGTTTATTATCATTTTAACATTATCTCTTGCCACAAATAGCACTCTCCTTAAGTATAGGACACATAAATAGTGTCAACCATCCCCCTTGCATGATCCATCTATAACATTGATACTTAAACCTTGATAATATAGTGCCAGGCATGCCCTAGGTGAATCCTTATCATCTTTTTTAACACTTGGCCAAAATTTACCTTCACATGTCCTTCCTTTCACACATGACCATGACATACTCACCATACAAACTTTAGAAACAACAAGCCTTGCTTAGGATGGGATAAGAAACAAAGCCTACAAGGAAAAACATGACACTTAACTTTCATATCCAACACTTTGATAGATGACTTTAGCAAGACAAAAAAAATGACCTCCAAAAGATAAGTTTTGTAGGGATACAACAGTTGGATCTATTTTGGGATGATGGGACATACTTGGACTATATGAGAACATTAAAATATCTATTTTAAAACATATCAATGTCTATCCATTAGGAAAAATAGTCAAGACTATTTATAACACTTAAATAGATAACTCACTTAACTATAACATAAACAATGACAAAAAACAAACACAATACAAAATAGGGAAACATATTACAACATAACAAGCATATTTATATAAATGATTACTTACAAATATGGATGGAAAGATAGGATTGGTTAAATAAAACTATTTACTAAATGTGAAAAAAAACAACCCCTCCTTTTAGCTTGAGTGTTCAACCATGACAGTACATGTATCCTTGAAACCTCTGAAAAATATTTGTTGTGATCCAATCTTTAATATGACATTAGAGATAATGTAGAGAAAACATAGGGGAGAATTAATCACCACTTTGCTACTCAAGTTAAACTAAAATGTATTCAACCTTACTGAACTATATCTATTCATGTTGAATATATTTTATAGAATCTTGATGTTATAACACATCCTCATGATTGATGATAACCTCATACTTAGTTCCTCATTATACTTTTAACATCCTTCATATTTTGTAGTATTATCTTTTGGCATATGCTCATTAATGAGCATTTAACACCTACCTCTTTAGTAACAAATGTGGAAACTATCAACATTAGAGTGAAGTCAAACTTCAAAATAAAAACATGTTTCCTTTATCAATGGCCCTTCCTCAAGATGTTACAAGAAATCATAAATTTATGGTGTCAAACTCTCTACATACTCCTATAATATAATGTGTAATTCTAGGGATGAATTATATTCAAGAAGTAAATCTTGTTATTAATCTATTTATAATCCTTCATCAATATTTTAAATAAAAATCTCCATCTCTAGTAGAAAACTTTCTACTTCCAAATATTTTGTCAACTAAGACTATAATTGGTCATCATCAATGTGCATAGAATGTATTATATTTTAAGCTATAACATCCTCATGGAGAAGAATATTTTTGTCCCCTAGTAATTCAATTAGATTTTGAAGAAAAACTTCAACTTCTTGCATGAGATTCTTCATCTCCACAATGCATATCACCTAAGCAACTTAAGTAGGCTAACATTTTTTGATTTATTTAGTGTAGGTTCTTTGAATAGTACTTCAAATGAAGAAAAGAATAAATTTGACTCATCCTCATCCATATCATAGTTGATGTATTCTTTCCCAATAGAAAGGGATAGAATAAAACTTTGATCTGTAGACACATGTGAAGTATCATGCTCCTTAGAGAACATATGACACACTTGTACAATTTCTCTTGTTTATATTATATGAGGTTTTTCTTATTTGATCAACAATCCTTCTTCCAAATCAAAGAACTTGAGAAATGTTTGCAAGGTAGGAAAAATCTCCATCTCATCTTCACAATTTTATGATGAAGGGGAAAAGATGTTCCTTGAGAGTGGAGCTCCATTGGCGGCTCTATCCATGATTTATCCTCTTGTGCTTTCCTCTTTTTTCCTCCACACTCTTTTTTAGCTTTATAACTCCACTAACACTCATATTCATTGACTAAAAGGCTATATAGATTATTCATTACTTTATCAAAAGCAAATTAATATTGAAACTTCATGATTTGATGACATATGAGAAAAGATGCAACTTGAGAATAAAACTCCATTGACAACTATATCCATGTTTTCTCCTCAAGTGCTTTCCTCTTTTGTTAAATGTTTGCGATGCTACTTGGAAGACATTTTTCTTTTATTTTATACAAGATAGCTATTTTCGAGAAATGTTTACTTATTTGATTAAATGAGGAAATAATTTTGTATGGGTAGTGGGAAGAAAACCTTACAAGGCTACAATACCAATTTTCAATGTGTTTATGGATACCATGGTGATGGAAAATGAATAGATGAGCTTTAGAATGTTTTCAAGTGTGATTTTTAAGGGTGCATAATGTGAAGGGACTACTCAATTTGATAAGATAGTGATTAAACAATACGTTTCAATGTGTTTTGTTGCATCATAAACTTATCTTTGATGATGTGAGATTGTAGATTGTTTTATAGTACGTAAAGTAATGTATATTAATGATCTATAGTTTTTCATAGGTTGTCACTAGTGTAAATACAATGAGAAGACAACCTTTCAAGGCTACCACAATGATAGACGATGAAGAGGATAAGCCTTGGGAGGATAGAATCAATTTTTTTTTTATGATGGTTTGATGGTTTCAATGATTTGAAAGTTGAAGGATTTTGCAATATAATCAATACAACATTTCAACAATATTTTTAGGACCTTTGAAGGCCAACAATAATGTTGAAAGGGGCCTTATCTAGGGAGGCCTAAGGTTTTGACTATTTTTTAATGATGAAAGATGACAAAATGAGGTTGAAATAATGAAATAAAACCTAAAGGGGATGTGCAAAGTCCCCTTGAATCAAGTTTCTATTTGCAACAAAAGTGTAGATTCTATTGATTATGTTTTTGAATAAAATGAAATATAAAAAATGAAAGCCAAAGCTAAACTACTGCTAATATAATCTAATAAATAATGAAATAAAACTAATTAAATACTAACTAATTTACAAAATAAAAAATAACTAAACTAAAATACAACAAAAACCTAACTTGCAACTAAGTGTTGAAGATCAAGAGCAAGTTGAAGAAAATTTGAAAATATTGGTGCCAATGTAGATGTAAATCCAAACTTGAAGTTGACCTCAAAATGAAACACCCCTCATGTATGCTATTAATTATGAAGGTTTGATCAAGATAGGATTCCTAGAATAGGGTGTAAGTCAATGGATAAAATGATTTGAATAATTATACTAATAAGATCCTCTACATAGAACCAACTACTAGGATGACAAATGTAAGGAAAAGGGAGAATTTGTAAAGATGTAGTTGAAATCTAAATACCATAGAGAATGGTGTAGATATTTAGTTGCACAAGAAGACTATAAATGGAAAATAATTGTGGAGAATAAGTTGCAATGTAAGAATAGAAAAGTACATGAAATTATCTAAAGTTTATGTGAATGCAAAATGATCAATTAATGAATCCCTTGATTATTGTAAAAATGTGATCATATAGAAAAGAGAACACTAAAAACATGCTCAAAAAAGAATACCAAATGCCCAAACCTTAAAATTCTATAAAAATTATGTTTATAATGATTCAACTATCTTTTTCAAAAAATAGATGAAACTCCCACTTTTAGTAGATGAGTATTTTCACAACTACTAGGACACCTATAAAAGTGGCATTTTCATCATCTCTTAAAAATAAGGCAAATGGACAAATATTGACCCAAAAAATAGGGCACTACCCCAAACCTTGGCCCAACTAGATTTCAAAATATGGTTTACCTCAAGTGAAATGACATGTATAAAGAACAGAAAGCTCACTAAGGAAGACCTCAATGTCAAAACTAGCCAAATGAAAACATATAGCCACTAAAAAATGCCTCAGTAATTACAAACACAAGGAAACAAGTTGAACAATGGTTTCAATAGCATAAGCATATAATTAGATATCATTAAGGAATTTTATGCTCTAAGCACTTATTTATAAGGTTACAAAACCCATTTTTTTGGGAGATTTAGGATATAATTAGTTTATCTCAAAATTCATTATCTTTAAAGTAAAATAGTTTAAACTACTAAAAAAATAGGAAATAAAGCACTTTAAAGCATAAAACTACTTGAATAAAAGCTTACTAAAATACCTTGAAAATAGGATATCAACCATTCTATCTAAAATAGAACCTCTAAAAAAGTAACTACTAAAAATAGTTGTGGCTAAAAGTAATAATTAATAAATATAGCAATCTAATGCATGAATCTTCTCTATGATTTTGATGTAGCACTTTGCCCTAAAACATGCTAGATTTTTTAAGTCTCATTATTGATGGATTCATGAAAATTGCCTTCTTTTTTTATACCTTTCTCTTAAAACCATATTTGTTCTTCATCCTTCAAATAGCTAAAAATTTTCCCTTGGAAAATATAAGGTTTCACCTTCAAATTTCCACCACACTCCCTCAGATCCTAGGCAGACAGAAAAAAAACATAGAATGTAGTTTAGAAATCAACAAAACCATTCATATAAATTTAAAACTTTTATATCAACCATAGGGTTTATAAGAAGTTATAAAAAAATGCCTTAAACGCTAATAGTGTTGGAAATAGGACAGACAACTGAGAGGGGGGTGAATCAGTTGTCTCAAAACTTTAGAACTTTCTGCAATTAATTTTTTCTTTTACCACTTAATAACAATTCAATAACTTAACCATGAAAACAACAATCATAATTATAAGAGCAACACAAAAGCACACTTGACACCAAAATTTTTAAAGTGGAAACCTAGTTAAGGGAAAAACCACAGTGGGGCTTAACCCACAAAAATTAATACCCTGTTAAAAGTATTTTCACAAATGGGAATGCACATGCATTCAGGCTCATTGCCTAGAGCTCACTGCTCAAATGGAGGTTCACTGCCTATAGAAAGATTACAAGAGAATAGTACAGATTTTGAACTGATAAATAGCATCTACCCATGCAAGAGTTTTAGTTTCAGTTAAGTACAAAAACTAATCTTACACATTTCATCTTTTCTCTGTTCTTCTTACTGCTCTACCTTCATTCGCACCTTAAATTTCTACTCTTCTCACATTTACACCTTATTCGCACACCACACCCACAAAATTATCCAATTCTATTGGATATATATATCCGCTTCATGATCTACAATCATTTTATCAGTCGGCTTCAAGAACATCTAGAACTTTGTTGAGTACTCTGCTCTGTCGGCTAGATCCATACATAATATGAGATATGGACCAAAAATTGCACTCACAAGTCATCAATCATGTCAGCTACCATCACTAATAATCACCAATTGCCCAATAGACAACTTCTATACATCCAGAATTAAGATCATTCACAAGGTTAGCCTGTTCTTCTTCTGCATGTTCCGTTAAACTGAAACCTGATACTCAAAAGCACTTTAAAGTAAAATAGTTTAAACTACTAATTAGTTTATCTCAAAATTCATTATCTTTAAAGTAAAATAGTTTAAACTACTAAAAAGTAGGAAATAAAGCACTTTAAAGCATAAAACTACTTGAATAAAAGCTTACTAAAATACCTTGAAAATAGGATATCAACCATTCTATCTAAAATAGAACCTCTAAAAAAGTAACTACTAAAAATAGTTGTGGCTAAAAGTAATAATTAATAAATATAGCAATCTAATGCATGAATCTTCTCTATGATTTTGATGTAGCACTTTGCTCTAAAACATGCTAGATTTTTTAAGTCTCATTATTGATGGATTCATGAAAATTGCCTTCTTTTTTAATACCTTTCTCTTAAAACCATATTTGTTCTTCATCCTTCAAATAGCTGAAAATTTTCCCTTGGAAAATATAGGGTTTCACCTTCAAATTTCCACCACACTCCCTCGGATCCTAGGCAGACAGAAAAAACATAGAATGTAGTTTAGAAATCAACAAAACCATTCATATAATTTTAAAACTTTTATATCAACCATAGGGTTTATAAGAAGTTGTCAAAAAATGCCTTAAACCCTAATAGTGTTGGAAATAGGACAAACAACTGAGAGGGGAGTGAATCAGTTGTCTCAAAACTTTAGAACTTTCTACAATTAATTCTTTCTTTTACCACTTAATAACAATTCAATAACTTAACCATGAAAATAACAATCATAATTGTAAGAGCAACACAAAAGCATACTTGACACCAAAATTTTTAATGTGGAAACCTAGTTAAGGGAAAAACCACAATGGGGCTTAACCCACAAAAATTAATACCCTGTTAAAAGTATTTTTACAAATGGGAATGCACATGCATTCAGGCTCACTACCTAGAGCTCACTTCTCAAATGGAGGCTCACTACCTATAGAAAGATTACAAGAGAATAGTACATATTTTGAACTGATAAATAGCATCTACCCATGCAAGAGTTTTAGTTTCGATTAAGTGCAAAAACTGATCTTACACATTTCATCTTTTCTCTATTCTTCTTACTACTCTGCCTTCATTCACACCTTAAATTTCTGCTCTTCTCACATTTACACCTTATTCGCACACCACACCCACAAAATCATCCAATTCCATTAGCTATATATATCCACATCATGATCTATAATCATTTTATCAGTCGGCTTCAAGAACATCTAGAACTTTGTTGAGTACTCTGCTCTGTCGGCTAGATCCATATATAATATGAGATATGGAACAAAAATTGCACTCACAATCATGTCAGCTACCATCACTGCTAATCACCAGTTGCCCAATAGACAACTTCTATACATCCAGAATTGAGATCATTCACAAGGTCAGCCTGTTCTTCTTCTGCATGTTCCATTAAACTGAAACCCAATACTCAGAAGCTAATATCTTTTGAGTCCTTCATCACTGGAGGACAAAACTCTAGATTTATAGTGTCTTGACAATGCTTACAACAACTTTAGATCCACAGAAAACCATGTATTTCCACTGGAGAGATCTGGACCAAGATACTGGACCTTGTCACCTGCTCTATTCCTAACTGCCCGACCTTAGACAAATTCTGATTTTGACTTTCGGTGTGAACAAATTGTGTTATGCAAATGATTGGGATGATCTTAGTTGCCATCAATGACAACACCTATCAATACGAAGCAATGTCTCTTGCCAACAATTTCCCCCTTTGGCATTGATGGCAACACTTAGTGAAAAATGACTAAGTGTCTAATGTAGCTCCCCCTTACTCTGTACACTTGTGCTTCTCTATTAGTTCTGAAGCTCCCCCTTTGCTGGATTCCTTATTTTTCACTGCTCTTCACTCCCCCTTTGACATCAATGGCAAAGGGTGGGGTCTCAAGCCAAAATTCTCCAGAAATATGCCGCTTATGTATAACTAAACATTAAGTTCTATTTACATAAACTTGAGAATGTCTCCAAAGTTAGTTTTTATTTGCACAAGTTCAGAGGCCCAAGTACTCTTCATTTCATCCAAAATTGAGATGTGCCCACTCAACAAAAATGAATATGCTTTTTCCTTTGATAGATCTGATGGATCACTAGTCTGAACTGCAATCTGAGCTTCAGATAGGGCATTATACATTATCTCTAACTTAGGGGAAATCAATCCCCGGAGCTCACACATTCTCTTCATAATGTTGCCATTATCTTTAACAAGTCTCTTTATCTCATTAGTCAAGCTAATTACTTGACATTCCTAACTTATGGGTGAAATAGTTAGAGGATCATAATTATTGGATAGATTTGACAATTTTAGTTCTTGTTCCTTTATCTTCTTCTCAATATCCTCACTTACTTTGGGCAAGGATAGATAAAATTTATATACATCACTTCCATACTATAGAGCATTTTGAACACTCTTTATACTGATAGCAAGTATAGTCCTATCATACCCTATTAGACTCTTAATTTCACTAAATCTCTTATCCAAAAACTCATTTCTAATTTTTGTCTCTGCAAACTTCTCAAAGCACTTAAAATGAGTATTTACAAAACTTACAAGATTTTTCAGATGTTCGAAGGGGGAATCAAATGGACTCTTTTGGTAGGAAGGCATTAAATTTTCCAAAATCTCGGTTACAAGCCCCAGTAGCTCATTGTCCTCCATGTGAAACTTTAACATCTTTTCTCTAGCCTTTACTTGGGTGAATGATGCTATTTTCATCAATTGAATTGGAAAGAGAGCATCTGGATTGGCTAGACCTTGGAGTAGTTTAGGCTCATCAAGCTCAATCATCTCTTTTTCAAGAAGACTTTTCACTGCATCTACAATGTCTCTTGCAACATTTTCTGAACCATCCTTTTGTTCATCAGATTTCTCAGTATCTGCTTTAGGTGCTTCAACATTTGCACCATCTTCTTCTGCTTTATCTTTATTTCATTTTTCTTCCTCTTTCTCTGCTTTACTTTTCTCTAAGTTCTCTATAGAGGGACTCTTTCCTGTTTGTTCACAACTTGCTACCTGATTTGGAGGGCTCTGTATAGTAGCAATATCCTCTTCTTTTCCAGAATGATCAGGTGGAGTTACTTCTGCATCAACTATTTTATCTATCATTTCTATGTCCTCCTAATTGACTTGTTCCTCTTCCTAAACTTCTCCAACATTCAGATTTGATGAATCAAATCCAACATTAGTCTCCTCATAGGTTAACTCCAGAGAATCTAAATTAACACCTTGGTCATCAATTCTTTTGTTAATCTATTCTTCTAGAGCTTCATGTTCTGAAACTAGACGATTGACTTCTTCTACTTGTTTCTCTGAAATAATATAATATTTATCTTTGTCTAAAGCCTTTCTCAAAATTTATTTTGTTTCTTTTGCAATTTCCTCGGTTTCACCAAGCATTAGCTTGTTCATCCGGACCTTGCTTCTGAATTTTTCTTTAGCTTCTCTACGGATTTTATCTGCTTCTGTTCTAGTCATTACAGGACACAAAGTGGAGAGGACATACTCTCTAAGTTCTAGGTCTTTAGACTTGGCTGCTTCTTTCCTCATTTCCAATACTTTCCTTAAACTTTTAGGAAGTTCTTGTAAAATTTCCAATAGGGATCTATTAAATTTATTCAAATATATGATAATGGCATCTTTCAAAAAAAATTTATTTGCTTGATCAAAATTTTCATAGTAAACTCTGATACGCTTTAAATTTCCATGAACAATGATTGTTTTTACAAATTCATCAATAGTCATAGCGACCTTACCAGTTGCTTGCTTTTTACTAGCCTTATTGCTTCCAGAAGGCTAGTGTTCAAAAGTCTTTGAAGTTATGGCTTTCTTGGATCTTGTTTCTTTCACTTCTTCATCTGTCTCTATCTCCTCATCATCTTTTGTGGTCTTGTGGGTTCTTGTGGCCTTGGTTTTTTTCTTTTCCCTCATTCACCAGATGGAGTGGCTTCTAGTTTCTTGGTGGAAGTGGGCTTGGGTTGCTCAGCAAGAGTTGCAGAACTCCTTGTCTTCCTTGAGAAGCTTGGTGGGACTTCCGGAGTGACTGTTGGCTCACTTTCTGCTTTTTCTTCTGAAGTTTGCTCAGTGTTTTTCTTCATCTTTTCAATCCTTTCTCTATTCGCTCTCACTGCTTCTTTTGTAATCCCAATACTTTCTACATACATCTCCACTTTCTTGTGCACTTTTCTTTTTGTTTCTAGCTGTCTAAGTTCCACATGCAACTTTAAGCTTAGTTCCTTGTATGTTCCAAACCTTTCAACAGAGGTGTCTTTAGGTTTGCTTAGAAGATGCTAAGCATACATGTCTAGAACTCTCTCATCCACCTCATAACCCATTGGCATTATCCATATTGTTCTTGGTTCTATAGCTTCCATCAAACATTAATCTGTGTCAACCATAAAATATATCTCATTCTCATACTTTTCTACAACTGAATTGGGGATTCTTTCCCTTGCATGCATCAGACTCTAAAATTTTTTAAATTACCCCCAGATTGCAGTCTTTTGTGCACTTGAATCTCCAAGGCTATATAAATGCTCTCTTATCTAGATTGCCACTGGCCTGTCATTTGTCCAGTGTGGTTGCACAACACACCCCATTTTGACTTGACAAAACAGGGACCCAACTTTTTGTTTGGCTTGGCTTGTGTTTTTTTCTTGCTGGCAGTCTGGTAAAAGTAAGTCAATACAGATGATCCTGCATAGAGGGGACTGAGTAAGTCATCATGATGAGGTCATTTTTTCAAAGTTAATATTTCATGTCAATAACCTCATGATTGGATAGAGCACAAAATTCCATGCAGGTTTGCCTTTTGGATCACCCTGATATTCCTTAAAAAATGAGAGTTATGGTAAGTTAAAGTCCTCGTCAAACTTGATATTCCAAGGGGAGGATCATATTTCTTAACATCAATCATCTTATAAAAGATCACCCCGATCTAATTTTAGCACCCAATAAATCATTTATCTAGAGATCCGGATGTTAATTTTAGGTGATAGAAGCATTTACCCATCGAACAACATCATATATTTTGTGGGGGTCATATTGTGAATATAACCCAACCTTTCGAATATCACCCGATATTTAGAATATCACCCTGGCGTAGAATATCACCCTAGAGCCATTATCTTGATGATGTCATATAGTCCCAATGACATAAGAAAATTGCCATGACGATGATATCATCATCCTTTTTACCTCGCGGAGGTATATTTTCAACAGCGATCCCTTCTTGCATAACATGATGATGATGTCATAGTGTGACAACGATGAACCAAGTTATTATCCTAATGACGTCACCCTGATATTCTGAGGAAAAGTCACTTTATTCCAGGGGGTGATATTATAAACATCACTAGACATTTTGAGCATCCCTTGATATTTTGAATATCGCCCGATATTCTCAACATCAACCGATGTTTCAACATAGGTTTTCCCACCAAAGTGGATGATCATATTATACCAAGGGGGTCATATTCTCAATATCACCCGATATTCAAAATATCACCCAATCTTCAGAGATCACCCCACTCCTTTTGTCACCATGACATTAAATACTATAAATGCAGTAGGTGGTTCCCGCCAATTACGAATGCGATATATACACCTAGCGAGATCTAGAAGTTTCGTACAAGAAATCAGTAGTATTAATTAATTCACCTGGAGTTGCCCTAATTTGCCCTAAAGAGGAGGTTAAAAGGGAATTTACAGAGTCATTTTACACTTACTTTGTGATAAAAATGAATTTTTCCAGGGCACCGAGCTTTCAAACCCTCATACGACTACTTGCGGATGCATATGGCTTGCAGCAAAACAAAATATGTGAACATCACTGGTATTTGAGTCTCTTTCACATAATCATTAGCATTGTCAGGAGAATAAGTGTGATCAAGTAAGTAATTGAAACCCCCTCCTGTCATTGCTACATGTCCAGGTAGTATGATTTCCACTAGTTTGAAGATGTGAATTATGCATGTTATAATGAAGTGATGATAAATGAGTATAACATACATCACGCCATGAGAATATGTTGTTATATGCATACATGAGAAATATGATATGGTAAGACTAGTATTGTTTATTGCAGGAGACCATGGCTGACAAGAGACTGAGCAAGTCTGACGCCAAATTTCATAGGCCCATGTTCGCTCAACCTGAAGGTGTGCAGTTTAAATATGGTGCCATCACAGATACACACCAAGGAAATACAGATTTGGCGGCGTGGTCAGCTAAAATGAGTGATGAAAAGAATAACAACACCTTGTTGGATGCAGTCTTCATGTAGGAATGTGGAATACTACAAGATTCCATTACTCCATGGAAGCTCCTGAATTAATTGTTGAATGTGCAAGGAATTACAACCCATAGACCAGAAAAGTTTAGAAACATGGTAGGGTTTATGCTGATCTATCCATCAAGGGGATTGCAGTCACTTTCAATTTGCCATTAGGAAAGAAGGTATCTAGTATAGATTTGAAGAAGTTGCAAATTGAATATGAGAATAACAAGAAAACTGCTAGAAAAAGAATGTATCAATGGAGGGCGAAGAACAGTCCCTATCCTGTGGCTGCCAAGCTACCAGTGCATCTATGTAAGTTTGATTTCAATGATGACTACTAATATATGATAGCTCTACTCAGCAGAGTGACATGCCAGCCTGATGCTGGAAGTTTTAAAGATTGGATGTATGGGGTCATCCTCATGTGTGTTTATACAGACAACAAGCCATTGTGGGCAAAGATGATAAGTGATGCCCTACATGATCAGCTCATGAACCTAGGAGGTCTAGAGTGTGCATTCTACATGAATTCATATGTGGTCTATTCTTGTGCCTATAAGGGTACATTTGATGCACTTGTAACAGAAGGAAAGATTGGTGGCACTACTAATGATGCCCACATATGGGATCGTTATCCTCAGCTACAAAGAGTAAATTTCCTCCCTGATTATAAACTAGTGAATGATGCATTTTCTATGCATCTGGTCAGGACAATGGAGGAAGACAAGACTAAAAGACTGAGCATGGAGGCTCAAGAGGTTATTTACAAGCATGGTGCTTGGTTTATACAGTATGCTACTTTCTCCTATATTAGGATAGACGGTTTTGAAGGTCAGCCCCTCATGCTCCCTAGGTATCCCATTGATGTAGTAGTGTTAATGGAGTTTATGAGGCAAGTATCCACAATACTGGATGCTTACAAAGCTAATAATAAGATTCCACCAGTATTGTTTCCAGTAACAATGGGCTGGTATATATGCTAGGATTCTAAAAATATAAAGAAAGCCATAGCTGGCTTGGATATGATGAAATTACAGCCATTCCCACTGGCAAGGTCATATGATCCATATGGCAGGATGCAGAAGATCATGGGGAAACTCATCCATAAAAGGCATCTTGAAGATTTCTGGGCAGATTGTGAGGATGAAGCCGAAGCTAGAAGGAGAAAATACCAAAGGCTGACTCTCAACCAGATCATGACCTTTGATTGCATCCCAGTGCCTGCACAACTAAAGAGGGATGATGGCAGGATCATGGTGGATGAGTATGAAGAGAAAAAGATATATAATGACACAATATCAGCGCCTGATCTTACTCAACTTGAGGATATTTCATTAGATCAGTTCACGGGAAGGACCCTACAGTTAACCCAGTCTTGGGTAGATGACCAGATATATGCACTGAAGAAGAAGGGTGTAGCCCTTACAGTTGAGAATAAGAAAAAGAGATAGGATATTCCTGATGAGGAATATGATGATTTCCTGATAGAGAAGAGGAAATTTAAGGGATAAAGGTTGCCACCCTAGCAACAACAAAGCAAGATACCACCCAGAGGTAAGAAGACTGATAATGAACTTAAAAGGGTGATAATTGAGAGAGTAGTTGTAACAGTTGAGGATGCGTCCGCATCAAGATAGGAACTAGCCTCATCATCATCGCCTCCCATGGATAAACAAAAAGCTAGAAGGATCTAGAGGCCAGTGGTTGAAACTACTGAAACATATGAGGAGGGTCAGGCATCACAAAAACAAATGGAAGAGGATGTTCCTCTTGAGGAAGAGCCTGCAGAAGAAGACCCAATGCCCCTAATTAGAAAAAGAAAAGCACCTCAGGTGATGGCATCCACACCTAAGAAACCTAGAACATCAATGAGAGGTGAGATAAGACATGATCCTATAATGTTGAGAGGAGCAGGTAGTGGAGTGTTCTAAAAAGAACTGCAACATAATGTATCACTCCCTACCATTGTTTAGTTTAAGACTGAACAAGCTAAAGAACAAATGAAGGAAACCACTGGCGTAGGTCAAGGAGGTCATTTCTCAATAGATGAGATTGTAGACCTATCAGATGATGAAGTGGTAAACAATGTTGCCTCACAACGAATGGAGACTCTTGCTGCTAACACCCGCATGACACCACAAGGAACACCATCAATACAGGCGGCAGTGTTAGAAGAATTGAAGCAAGTAGAGCTGGAGAAAGAAAAGAGCCCAGAAAAGGTAGTTTAAGAAATGGGGCTTGATAAACTAGTGGATCAGGTAACCAGTCCTGAAGTGATAGATTTAACACACAGGGAGGATGTAGTACATCCTGAAAATCTAGTGGGAGCACCTAAGAAAATGGAAGATATTGAGAAAGACAAGCTTGTAGAAGTGGAAATCCACACTGTAGATATGGGTCAACAACAACAAGATACATCTGCTAAACCCAAAATAGTGGAAGTACAAGAAAAGGGAGCAGAAGAAAAGGATACATCAATTGATCTTGCCCTAAAAGTTCAAGAAGCAATTACTACAGGTACAGAGTAGATAGCAGCTTCAGATCAGGTTAATGTACCTAAGATAGACATAATAACATCCACTGATATGAATAGACCTCAAGATGAGGAAATCACCAAAGTGGATGAGGTACAGAAGGAAGCAGTACATGATCATCAAGTGGATGCATCACAAGATTCTCCATCTCAAAAGGAGGCTCCTCCAGAGAAAGAAATTCCTCAACAGGAGGAAATACCCCAAGATCACCCTCTTGATGAAGAGCATCATGAGGAAGAAATAATGAAGTCACAATCTCCATCAAAAATAGATGCAGTTGCTGGAGATCAGGATGATCATCATGATGATGGTGGATGCCCAGGATCCGGAGACCAAGTTCCTCCATGGCTTGAGAAAGAGATAAGCACAGAGTCTGGATTAGAGATACAGGAGTTCAATGTTTCAACGTTGTTTTTAGAAACTCTAATGAAGCCAAAGAGGAAGGCCAGGTTGACTTCGGCCATAAGAAGAGATCCTATTACGGGCAGAAGGATCGTCCAGGTAACCATTCCCACAGTTGACAAAGAGAAAGGCAAGATCACTCTGGATGAATTCCAGATTAGTACAGTAGATTTGGGATTTGCCAATGAGGATCAAGAAGGCGAAGAGGGAAAAAAATATAATTGATTCATTGAGCTAAAGGGTGAAGAGGGAAAAAGAGAAAAATAAGCAGCATAAAGAGTACAGTGCTCAGCGACATGCCTATATAAAAGGGTTAACTAACCCTAATGATATATCAAGTGATCATGCAGTCCCATTGACTACTATTTCCTAGGATGAGGTGAATAAATTGGATCTCGTGAAACATGAGTCCTCAATAATGAGAAAATGGATGATATCCACATTTGATGGAGTAGAGGAAATAGTGAAAGCCTCTTTGAAGAGGTGGAATTCTTTAAGCATCTTAAGGAGGAAGGTCGACAAATTACAGATGGAGATGGGAAGAAGGTCCTTTCAGTTAGAGAAAGCATTGAGTGCTTTAGTTGAAATAAGGATGATTAATCCTCAGGTTCTTATAAGTAACCAAGTATTAAATAATAATACTACCATTTTGATTGATATATGGTACAAGGACATCCGATTTGAGTGTGATGTGCTCAAAAGATGCAACAACAAATTAAGAGACATCAGTATGAAGTTGCATGACATGATGTCATATGAGGCAGACGTCTTGGAGACCTTGGAAGGTGAAGTAGAGGGAAAGATTGAGAATCAATATGAAGAGTTTGCTATTAAAGCTTTGCATAACAATTTCCAGCTAGTGGCTGATGACCCCCTAAATCACCTGACGGAAGAAGTCATGGACAAAATCATGAGGATCAAGGTCAGAGTAGAAAATTACAATGAAACATCTAGCAGAAGGAGGAGTAAATTAGAGGCTCTCCAAGGCAATTACCAGAAACACAAGCATGCCATCACCAAAGCAAGAATTCAAGATGGCGGGGAAGTAGAAAAGATAGTACAATCTTATGAAAATATCTGGACATCCATGCAGGTCCATATACAAGGAGAAAGTCATCAGGATGATGAAGATTTGGGAAGTGATGATTCTTATGCTCCTAATGATGAAGATGAGGAACTTGAAAGATAAAAAGTAAATGAAGATGCAATACCAAGAAAAGACATAAGCATCTGATACTTAGGAAAATAAGTAATTTAGATGGTTGCCAGCCGGCAACCTATGCCACGTCAAATGCTGACAAAGTCAAAGATGAATATCAGCCATAGATCTTAAAAGATAAATCATGACCGTAGGTCATTTGTAACCACTCCCTCACCTTGTTCTATAAAAGGTGCAGGGATGCCTTATTTTGAACATTCAAAACTTAATTGAAATCTGTTTGCTCAAGTATTCAGGGCTCATTTCAAAGTTGTTGTATACATATATGTTCTTGCATACTTAATGAATGAGAAGACTATTTTGATTACAATCCATCATAAATCTTGAGTAATCAGTGTATGAATTCTTGATATGTGCTTTGATTTGCTACGTCCCTTGGAGTGCATATCAGCTTGCATGTGTTGTCTTCATACCTTTCCTTTGAAGTTAGCATCGACTGTATCTAGCTGTGGAATGTCCTGTGAACATATGGTTTGATTTCTTCTCTTCATGACTGTATCTGATGTGTATGTGGCTCAATAACTGAAGGTTCATCATTATTTGAAGTATTCTTTTCAATTTCTTTCAATTTTAGAATAATTCACCATGACAATTACAAATCATGGATAATCAAAAGCAAATTATATGAAATATGTAGATATCTCGAAGATAATTGAAAATCAGTAGCATATTTGAGTTAAAGCATGTCAAATTGACACATATCATGCAAAGATTTAAGTACAAATATATCATCTGGAGAAATATACTATGAAATAATGTTTCTTTGTAGCATCTTATCAGATCCTGTTGATGAAAGTAAGGCCCCAAAATGGAAAACAAAAACGCACATCAACCACTGAGTAACGTCAGTAGGTTATGAACTAATCCATGGAGAATTGGGATCATGAATTCTCTAAATTCATCGTATCTTTCAAGATGAGTAAAGGTTGTTGTGCAATTTTTATTCTATGTTTGCTTATGACTAACATCATGATCAACAAGTACACACCTTGCACTCCAGGCATTTCATTCATTAAATAGAAAAATAGGCATATGATCAAAGAACCATATTTGAAAGAGTTTTTCTTGTCCTTTTTGATTTTGCTCAGATTCTCTACCAACTGATTCTGTAGTAATTCACACAAATCATAGTCAGCATCTCCTTTAACATTTTATAAGATGCATATATTGCAGTCCTAGAAACTGAATTCTCCTTGATGGAGTGATAGATCTTATAGCCAATGTTCATAGAAGCAAATTTGACATCCTGTTCTATGATGTCATTTATTGTCATTACTCTTTTGTCATAGTCCATTCCAGTTGCATTAGTAATAGTTTGATTCTTCACAACTTTCAAAGTAGGTAATCCATCGGTTGCATTTAGCCCAGTCACAATTCTGATAACATCTTTAGTGATCTTAAATGGTTTTAGTAGCCAAATAAATTCATCGTGCATCTACCTCAACACATACTGAACCCATTCACTTTCTTCAAAAGATAGAAATTCAATCATTTGCAGAAAATGTTTGCTTTCAAGGGCTTCAAATTTAGGTTTCAGTTGATAATTGTCATCTTTTAGATGGCTCTTAAACAATTCCAATAGTTTTAGATTCCCAAATTCTTCTATATTGCAATGAATGTATACCCTAATGTCTTCAACATGTAAAACCCCATATGGAACACTTGAAAAAGTACCTAACGGCTCAACTTGTTCCATAGATTAGGGCTTTTCTTAGAGATCCTCTTCTCGCTTCAATTCTTGAGAATTCTTAGCTCTAAACTTGTTCACTTCTCTTCTTGCTTTCTTCTAATGCAAAGTGATCTAAATGAGGAATGAATGACTTTTTTATGCTCCGCAGCACCTAATTTGTCTTTGTAATAAATACTCTACCCTAATACATCTAGTTACTCTATTTATTGAATAGTTTGTCATAAATTACTCTGCAATTTGCCATATCCACCTCTTTTCTTCCAGAAATCCTTCCAAATGATTTGAAACAATCCAAGATCTCTTTTCTCATTGTGCCAGATTTAGGCACTTGCTTACTGGCTGGGGGAATTTGATTTACAATGCTGCTCCTCCTGAGCCAAGGCTCCCAAATCAATTCCCAGAGGAATTTTTAGCATCAGATTCTGGTGCGGATCTATTATTGTCATTCATAATTGTTTTCTTGACCCATGTTTTGTTTATTTCATTTTGGGTCTCATTCACATCAATTTTTTCTTTGCCTTTGTCTTGTCTCTGCTCATCCAGTTTTTTGTTTACCAGACCTCTACTTCCATTGTTCCTACTTCTGCAAAATCTTGCAATATGACCAGATTTATTGCAATTAAAGCACACAAGATTTCCTTTCTTATAAACTTGATTTCCTCTTGATCTACACTGATTAGCCATGTGTCCAAACCCATTGCAAACAATAACCATTGAAGGAATTGTCAATTCCTCTGTTGTTAGTATTATTCATTATCATACTTCTACATTCATTTGATCTATGACCATACCTCTTACACTTGAAGCATTGACTGGAGAAGGATGGACCATTTTGATTTACTCTACTTCGGTACTGAGTAGCTCTATAACCAAATTTGTTGCAATTGAAACGATTTCTATTGAATTATGGATATCTTTGAGCATTAGGTTGTCTTATCACAGGTTTTCTAGTTTTGTTTCTCCCATTCCTAGGTTGAAAATTTCTCTGTCTAAATCCAGAGCTTTCACCTTTCTCATATCCAAGACCATGCTTGTTATTAGCCTTTTTTTGTCCTTCAAGTAGTGCTTCAAGTTTTGCTAAGATTATCTTGAACTTCTCCTTATATTCATTTGCAACTTCTAGGTCATGCCTAAGAATGACAATTTGCCTTTCAAGTTCTCTCTCATTGTCTCTACTTTCTTGTAGATCAGACTCTAGATGGCTAGCTATTCTATCCAATTTGCAACATTCTTCAGTTCTTTCTTTTAGTTTTTGATTCAAATCTTCTTCAATTTTCTTCCTATCTTCACTTTCTTTGGTTTGCCTCATCACCCCAGATTCCATTTCAATTTTTAGAACAACTTCTTTTGACAGCTTCTCACATTCCTTTGTCTTTTCTTCCAAAGCTTCATTCATGCCATTTTCTTCAGGTAAACTAGATAGATGTAGAAGTAGCTCCTTTTTCCTTTGCATAGATTTATTTAATTTATCTTTTAACATTTCAATGGTATCTGTTGATAACTGAGAGGGGGGGTGAATCAGTTATCCTAATTATTTCTCTATCTGAACTTCCTTATTAATTAATGCAGCATTGAATCAAACACAAAAACATTACCATGAAATAAGAAACACATGACACAGTATTTTTGACGTGGAAACCCTGTTAAGGGAGAAAACCACGGGGTGATTAACCCAAAATTATTCTCTGTTAGAAGAATAGGAAATTACAAAATGGCACTTGCCAATTAGGGCTCACTGCCCGAGCACACTGCTCACAAGAGGCTCACTGCCTACAAGAAGACACACTGTCTACAAAGTGATAAGAATCACAGTCTTGAACTGATTGGAAGCATCTGCATATGCTGGAGTTCAGTTCCGGTTAGGCTTAGTACACTGATCTGCTGCACTTCATCTTTCCCCTGTTCTTTATTCTGCTATCCTTTCATATACCGGATCTTTTCCTGCTACTTCTGCTCTGTTCTTGACTTGTTCGCATATCCACTCACACATCCACGTCTTTCGCAACTAAATCCATCCTTTATATATATCCGCACAAGTAATTTTATCACCTTTCTAGTCGGCATCCGGAACAGTTTAGTTTCTTACAAACTTTGTTCTGTCGGCTGAATCCTTGCTCACCAAGCAATGCGGATCAAGCATATACTTGTAGATATCATCAATTATGTCGGCCAAACATGATTCATGCCTCCACAACCTTTATCATCATCTGTAACACATCCGGAAAGTAGTCTGATACTTTGTCAGTCAGTTCTTCCTCTATTTTCACTGTCTCTCAGGAATCCGGTACTCAACTATTCATATCTTTTTCCTTGTCCATCTCCGGAGGCTAAATCCTTGGAATATACCACTCAAGATAGTCCTCTTGACTTCCCCAAATCCGCACTGCACCAAGACACTTCCTCTGAGAGATCCGGACCAATCTGTCGGACCTTGCCACATGCTCTGTTCTTGTTCACCGGACCACAACAATCTTTAATCTGACTTCCGGTAGAGACATATCATGACTTGCGGATATGTGGGATGACCTTTGTTGCCATCAATGACAACAACCATGAATCCATATAGTGTCTCTTGCCAACAGTATCATCGTCATCTTTAAGTTCACCTCTCAAATTACTAATTTTTGTTTTAGACTGAACAAGCTCTTCTAGGGCCAACTGAAGTTGATCTTTGAGTGAACCCATTTAAAACTTCTTCCAAGATCTTTTCCTCAAGTTGTTAGGATTCTCAAAGGAACCTTGATCTGATACCAATTGTTGGAAATAGGACAGACAACTGAGAGGGGGGGTGAATCAATTGTCTCAAAACTTTGGAACTTTCTGCAGTTAATTCTTTCTTTTACCACTTAATAACAATTCAATAACTTAACCATGAAAACAACAATCATAAGTGTAAGAGAAATATAAAAACACACTTGACACCAAGATTTTTAATGTGGAAACCCAGTTAAGGGAAAAACCACGATGGGGGTTAACCCACAAAAATTAATACCCTGTTAAAAGTATTTTTACAAATAGGAATGCACATGCATTCGGGCTCGCTACTCAAATGGAGGATCATTGCTTATAGAAAGATTACAAGAGAATAGTACAATTTTTAAACTGATAAATAGCATCTACCCATGCAAGAGTTTCAGTTCTGATTAAGTGCAAAAACTAATCTTACACATTTAATCTTTGCTCTGTTCTTCTTACTTCTCTGCCTTCATTCACACCTTAGATTTCTACTCTTCTCACATTTACACCTTATTCGCACATGACACCCACAAAATCATCCAATTCGATCAGCTATATATATCCCTATCATGATCTACAATCATTTTACCAGTCAACTTCAAGAACATCTAGAACTTTGTTGAGTACTATGCTCTGTCAGCTAGATCCATACATAATATGAGATGTGGACCAAAACTTGCACTCGCAAGTCATCAATCATGTCCATCACTAATCATCACCAATTACCCAATAGACAACTTCTATACATCTGGAATTAAGATCACTCACAAGGTCAGCTTGTTCTTCTGTTTGTTCTGTCAAACTAAAACCTGATACTCAGAAGCTAATATCTTTTGAGTCCTTCATCACCAGAGGACAAAACTCTAGATTTAGAGTGTCTTGACAATACTTACAACTACTTTAGATCCGTAGCAAACCATGCCTTTCCACCAAAGAGATCCAGACCAAGATACCAGACCTTGTCACCTGCCATGTTCCTAACTACCTGGCCTTAGATAAATTTTGATTCTGACTTCTGGTGTGAACAAATTGTGTTATGCGGATGATTGGGATGATCTTAGTTGCCATCAATGACAACACCTATGAATGCGAAGCAATGTCTCTTGCCAACAAATAGTACCATAAAACTAAGGAAAGCTTTGCTAAAAAATGATATAGAACCTTTAGTTTTCCATGAAAACCCATTGAACTTAGAGGTAGTTCCTATGTTGATTGATAGAGACCTACAAAAATAATTCATGAAATCAAACACCTCTTCACTCGTAAGTGCTTCAAATTGAATTGTAAAACCATAAATGCCCAAGGCATAATATAAATGACATTTGAGATTTATATGATTACTTTTATATTTTAACCTCTGAAATGGGTTAGACACTCTTTTCCTATTGCAAGTATGTGCCTAACCAGTGTTGTCATTGATGTCAACATATCTGTGTTGTCATTGGTGTCAAATGTGCTCTTGTTTTGATGCTTGCTTGTAATGAGTTAAGTGTTGAAGATAATAAGTGTTCCTGATGCAACAAAATAGTTCGGTAGATTTCTCTGCATTTCCTCTAGAATGAATATCCTTGTTTGCGGATTGGAAGTTATTTAGATGCATGTCTGAAGATGCTATGTTCCAAGTTTGAGCCTCCGGTATGAATATTTGAGTGAGTTATGTTCACCAGAGTGAAAACTACTTTTTCTGTATATTTGGTGGTGATAGGGAGAATGTATTATGCTCCGCATTCCCCCGTAGTTAAGTATTTCAATCTACGGTTCTAGAATTAAGTTTGTAAAGATTATAAGTGCCTTCAACTCCAATGGTTCATGATTTGGTGGTTTGCAAGAGATCTTTTCCTTATGACAGTAGTTGACAGTGTTGTTCATGTGCTCTGGTTTGAAGAATCTTCTTGACAAAGTGGTTAGAGATTGTGTGGTTGTTCCTGGTGATTGCAATGTGCTTTTGGATGTCTCCTGATCATGTTCCTACCTTTGGATTGGTCCACAAAGAGAAATTTTGATTGTGGATGAAGACTTTTCTTAGAAGACTTAATGTTAAAATTGGACTTGGCCAATTCGGTTGTTTTCACTACTTGGAGAGATTCATCAAAGATTTTGGAAGCATGTCGTGGCATGGAAGATTGCATTTGAGTCATAGATAAGGCATAATATGATCCGCATACATCTTTCCCTTAGCTAATTTTGTTTAGGTCCAGACCTATTTCTATGTATGTTTGTAATGCTAACCTTGGAGGATGTTCCTTAGGTTGATGTATGTAATGCTGACCTTGATGTACATTCCAAGGTTGATGAAATGTCTAAAAACATAAAATGAAGTTGTGAAAAAAATGTCCTTGTGCGAAAAATGAAAAGATAAGTGTGAAGGTGTAAGAAGAGCAAAGTGGAGAAGTTATATTGTGCTTCAATGGAACTAAACCCAGGCATGGAGTAGATTCTATTAAATCAGTTCACCACCCCTTGGCAGTGAACCAACCTTTAGCAATGAGCCACCCCTTGGTATCGAGCCACCCCTTGGAAGTGAGCCCTAACTTTGGCAGTGAGCATTTTGGGTAGTGAGCCCTAAGGCAGCGAGCCTCTATTTTTCAGTATTGCTATAACATATATATCTTTGTAGGCTAACACCAATCGTGGTTTTTCCCTTATAGGGCTTTCCATGTAAAAATTCTGTCTCATGTGTTGATTATGTTGTTGTGTTGAGTTTTTCAATTCATGGTTCCATGGTTAAATCTAAATAACAGTAAACAGGTGTTTGATGTGTTAATATTCATAAGTGGTTAAAGTTTTTGGATACAACTAATTCACCCCCCACTCTTAGTTGTCTGGTACATTTCAATAATTGGTATCAAAGCAAGGTTCCTCAAAAGTAAGCCTAACAGCTTGAGGTTGATCCAGAATGTATTATAAGAAAGAAGATCCTCAGTTCGATGGGACGAATTATGCTTTATGGAAGGTATGAATGAAAAGCCATCTTCTTTGTCTTGGTTATAGAATATGGAAAGTGACAGAGATGAAGTATACCATGGCTCATAATGGTTTAACAACTAAAGATGAAATCAAAGAATATGAGTTAAATATAAAAGCTATAGATGCGATGTTAAGTACCTTGTCGAGCACTGAGTTGATAAAGGTCATGGATCTAGAAATTGCTAATGAAGTATTGCAAAAGCTGAAAAATCTGTATGAAGGAGATGAGTCTATTAAAAGCACCAAATTGTAGGGTCTAAAACCAAAATATGAGGGTTTAAAGATGGGCGAAGATGAAAACATAACAACCTACACATGCAAAATGTTGATGAAATTATCAATGGAATAAAAGGTATGGGAGGAAATATTGAAGAAAAGGAAGTTGTGATGAAAATTCTTAGGTTATTACCTAAATCCTACAGTCACAAGGTAGCTGTAATTGAAGAAGTAATGACTGTGAAAGATGTCACCAAGGATCAGTTGATAGGAAAGCTTACAGTTTTTGAGATGAGAGAGCTTGGTGATGCTCTTCCAAAGATTGAGACTGCTTTCATAGCCAGTAGTTTAGAGAATATCTCTAGAGATGAAAAGTACAAGGTGGAACCTGATGATGAGCTTAATGAAATTGAAGCAAACTTTGTTGTCAGACTGCAAAGAGGTTCTGGTAAGTTTAAAGGCAAACTACCTTTCAAATGTTTTTCATGTGGTAAGGTTGGTCACTATGCTTCTAGATGTCCTGAAAGAATTGAAAGGAATAGAAAAAGATTTGAGAATAGACCCAGGGTTCCAAATAAATGCTACTATGTTAGAGATCTTGATGATGAAGGTGTGACATATGATGAATCTGATGATGCTAGTACTAGTGCAAATGAGTGCTTGTTTATTACAATTAAAGAAGAACATGTGTCTACTAATACTACTAGTTGTGTGAAGGAATAAAACTAGTGGAAGAAAGTGCTTTGGTTGTTCAAGTTGAAAAAGATAAGGATGAATGGATTATTGATAGTGGATGCTCACATCATATGACCAGTGACAAAAGTAAGTTTGTGAGTTTGGAAAAGTATGATGGAGGACTGGTTAGGTTTGGAGATGATGTAGCTGGTGAGATTTGTGGAAAAGGATCTATTTCTTTTGATGGAAAGCACAATAATGATAATGTCCTATATGTGAAGGGTTTGAAGAATAATTTTTTGAGTGTTGGTCAGATGTGTGACAAAGGTTATGATCTGAGATTCAAAGATAATGGGTGCAAGATCATGGAAAGCTCTGGAATAGTGATTGCTATTGGTAAGAAGACCAGAGGTAACATTTATCAATTAAGAGGAACTAATGATTATTGTTTATTGGCTCAGACAGATAAGAGTTAGTTATGGAATAGAAGGATGTGTCATATCAATTTTGACAATTTGGTGAAGATAAGTTTTGCACATGTTGTAAGAGATCTACCTAAACTTGTGAAGCCAGCCAACACCATTTGCAAGAAGTGTCAATTTGGGAAACAAACAAAAACAAGTTTCAAAAGCAAAGAATAATTCTCTACTGAATTGTTGGAGCTAGTACATACATATTTGTGTGGTCCCATAAGAACAAGAAGTCTGCAAGGTGACATGTATTTTATGTTTCTTATTGATGACTATTCTAGAATGACTTGGGTCACTTTTCTAAAAGAAAAATTTGAAGCCCTAGACAAGTTCAAAGTTTTCAAGGCAATGGTTGAGAATGAATTAGAGTTGAGAATCAAATGGTTAAGGTATGATAGAGGAGGTGAGTTCACTTCAAATGAATTCAATATTTTCTATGAAGAACAAGGGATAAAGAGACAGTTGTCTGCACCTAGAACTCCTCAGTAGAATGGAGTTGTTGAAAGAAAAAATGGGACAGTTCAAGAGGCTTCTAAGACTATGCTAAAGGAAGCCGACCTACCAGAAGTATATTGGAAAGAAGCCATACATACTATTGTGTACATCCTAAACAGAGTTCAAGTCAAAGGTAATAGTTCTAAAACTCCTTTTGAATTATGGTATGGAAGAGTTCCTATACTGAAGTATTTCAAAGTTTTTGTTAGAAAATGTTATATCAAAAGAGATTAAGAACTAGGCAAGTTTGATGGTAGATGTGATGAAGGAATTTTTCTTGGTTACTCCAACAAGAGTAAGGCCTATCGGTGGTACAATAAGAGACTGAAAAAGATTGTTGAGAGTACTAATGTGAAGGTGGATGAAGGCAAGGAAAGAATATCATATTTGAGTTGCTATGAATCAGATGAACCTATCACTATAGTAAATGAAGAAAAAGTTGAACAAGAAGATAGTCAGGATGAAGAAGAGGCTCTGGAAAGTGTTGTTCAGACTCCCAGGTATGTAAGGATTAATCATTCTGAAGATCAAATTATAGGTGACAAAAACAAAGGTGTGTTGACAAGGAAAAGAGCTGCAAAAGAACAAGTGAATTACTATTTTCTTTCAAAGGTTGAACCAAAAACTGTGAATGAAGCTTGCAATGATGAAGATTGGGTAAACACCATGGAAGAAGAACTGATGCAAATTAAGAAGAATCATACTTGGGAATTGGTTCCTAGACCTACTGATAAGAATGTGATTGGAACTAAATGGGTTTTCAGGAAAAAGCTGAATGAAAATGGAGAAGTTGTAAGAAAGAAAGCAAGGCTTGTGTGCAAAGGATATTCTCAAATTGAAGGAATAAATTTTGAAGAGACTTTTTCTCTAGTGGCTAGGATTGAAGCAATTAGAATATTTCTAGCATTTACAACTCACAAATAATGTCATCAAATCTTGGTTATTGAAGTCTTTGTTGATGACATTATCTTTAGAAGAAATGAAGGTTTGTGCATGAAGTTTGTAGGAGAAATGCAAAATGAATTTGAGATGTCTATGTTTGGTGAAATAAATTTATTTCTAGGTCTGCAAGTTACTCAATCAGATAAAGGAATCTTCATTTCTTAGTCTAAGTATGTGAAAGAGTTGTTGAATAAGTTTGAGATGGAGGACTCCAAACTAGTATGCAATCCCATGGTGACTGGCTACAAATTAAGCAAAACTGATAAATCACCTAAGATTGATCAGAAAAAGGTACAGATCTATGATTGGAGGATTACTTTATTTAACTTGAAGTAGACCTAATATTATGCATGTAATATGTCTTGTGGCAATATTTCAGGAAGATCCTGGAGAATCACATGTGATGGCAGTCAAGAGAATCTTGAGGTATTTGAAAGGCACATCAGATCATGGCTTATGGTATCCAAAGGACAATGATTTCACTCTTAGTGCTATAACATATGCAGATTGGGCCAGAGATGTTGATAACAAAAAGAGTACAAGTGGATGTACTTTCTTCTTGGGAAATAGATTGGTTTCATGGCTGAGCAAGAAGCAAGATTCAATCTCCTTGTCTACTACAAAAGCAGAGTATATTGCAGTATCATGTTGTTGTACTCAAGTAATGTGGATGAAGTAGACTTTGAAGGATATAAGAGTTGTGTATGAAGATCCAATTGCAATCTTTTGTGAAAATACAAGTTCCATAAATATTTCAAAGAATCCAGTGATGCACTCAAGAACAAAGCATATATCAATAAGGTATCACTTTTTGAGAGAGAAGGTGACATAAAATGAAGTAAAGATAGAATATGTGTTCACAAAGGATCAGATTGCAGATATATTCACTAAGCCTCTGCCTAAGGATACCTTTGAGTATCTCATAGAAAAGTTAGGGGTTATTACCCCTCCTACTCTAAACTAAGATGCATAAGAATGCATTAGTCCAGTGGTGTCCAAAGCCTCATTCTTTGATTTGGATTGATGTTTTGAGAGCTACCTCTCAAGGGAGTAGCAAGTGTTCCTGATATGTGTTCCTAACAAAGAGCAATAAGTGTTACAGTATTCATGAGAGAACAATTTGATCGGAGCACCTAAGTGCAAGTATGTACCCTTTTCCATTGATGTCAAAGGGGGAGATAAATCATGTGAAAAACTCAGGAGGAGAAAGAGTGCATATGTGTAAAGAGAAAGGAGGAGTATCTTGTCTTGATGGTCATTACAATTTTTCACATCATATGTTGCCATCAATGACAAAGGGGGATATTGTTACAAGTATGTACCTAACCAGTGTTCTCATTGATGTCAACATATCTATGTTGTAATTGGTGTCAATTGTACTCTTGTTTCGATGCTTTCTTGTAATGAGTTAAGTGTTGAAGATAATAAGTATTCCTAATGTAGCAGAACAGTCTGGTAGATTGCTCCACATTTCCTGTAGAATGAATATCCTTGTCCGTAGATTGGAAGTAATTTAGATGTATGTCTGAAGATGCTATGTTCCAAGTTTGAGCCTCCAGTATGAAGATTTGAGTGAGTTATGTTCACCAGAGTGAAAACTACTTTTTTTGTATATTTGGTGGCGATAGGGAGAATGTATTATGCTCCGCATTCCTCCATAGTTAAGTATTTCAGTCTGCAGTTTTGGAATCAAGTTTGTAATGATGATAAGTGCCTTTAACTCCAATGGTTCATGATTTGGTGGTTCACAAGCGATCTTTTCCTTGTGACAGTAGCTAACAGTGTTATTCATGTGCTCTAGTTTGAAGAATCTTCTTGACAGAGTGGTTAGAGATTGTGCGGTTGTTCCTGGTGATTGCAATGTGCTTGTGGATGTCTCCTGATCATGTTCCTACCTTTGGATTGGTCTGCAAAGAGAAATTTGGATCATGGATGAAGACTATTCTTAGAAGACTTAATGTTAAAACTAGTCTTGGCCGACTTGGTTATTTTCACTACTTGCAGAGATTCATCAAAGATTATGGAAGCATGTCATGGAATGGAAGATTGCATGTGAGTAATAGCCAAGGCATAATATGATCCACATACATCTTTCCCTTAGCTAATTTTGTTTTGGTCTAGACCTATTTCTATGTATGTTTGTAATGCCAACCTGGGAGAATGTTCCAATGGTTGATGAATGTAATGTTGACCTTGATGTACATTCCTAGGTTGATGAAGTGTATGAAAACATGTAATGAAGTTGTGAAAAAGATGTCCTTGTGCGAAAATGAAAAGATAAGTACAAAGGTGTAAGAAGAGAAAAGCAAAGGAGTTATATCATGCTTCAATGGAACTAAACCCAGGCATGGAGTAGATGCTATCAAATCAGTTCAGCACCCCTTGGCAGTGAGCCACCCCTTAGCAGTGAGCCTCTATTTTTTTTGGTATTACTATAACATATATATCTTTGTGGGCTAACACCCACTGTAGTTTTTCCCTTATAGGGTTTTCCACATAAAAAATCTGATGTCTCACGTGTTGATTATGTTGTTGTGTTGAGTTTTACAATTCATGCTTTCATGGTTAAATCTGAATAATAGTAATCAAGTGTTTGATGTGTTAATATTAATAAGAGGTTAAAGTTTTTGGAGACAACTGATTCACCCTACCTCTTAGTTGTCTAGTGCATTTCATCATTTCCTAAACTAAAAATACCTAAAACATGTTTTCAATAACTTTAGAGCCTTCTTATTTAGTAATTACCACCTAGAAGTTGTTAGGAATTAAGGTGTCTCAACCTTTGCAAGTTCCTAGCAATTATTATTTAATTGTATTTAATATTTTTGCCTATTATTGTATTTTGTATGCAAATCTGAGTTTGTCACTTTGTGGGAGTTGGCACGGTGATGTGTCATCCTACATGGAAGGTGACTAAGTGTATTTTTGTCCTCATATGAGGAGATAAGCATTTCACTTTGTGGTAGAAGACTTTTACCATGTGTCGGCATCTTTCAAGTGTTGTAAGAGGTTTATGACACATAAGAGTTATGACAGATTCCTATGACAGAATCTATGACATGTAAGAGCCATAAATAGAAAATCCTATGACAGGTGAAGACAAGTGTCAGAAAGCATCTTGCATGGAGGAAGTAGGCACCCAAGTTTGACTATGATAGGTTGTAAGAGAATCTGCTATTAATAGTTAGTTATGATAGATTCTCTTATAGCTGTAAGAGTTGTCATTTATGACAGATTTTATGACATTGTAAGAGCATCTTTCATACCTTAATTGGGTAAATTTGAGTGCCCAAGGTGGGGGGTTGTAAGGGATGAAAGAGAATCTCTTACAAGTGTCATACACGTGATTTATGGCCTTGGAAATTGGACCACATGGATTTGGACGAGTTCCTTGTGTGACTTGCTCTAGAAGCGACCTCCATTCATACTACTTCTATTTATATATAGGTGCTTGGAGTTGGAGATGTATGTTGTTCATCTTGCAGGTACAAAAATGTTGCCAGAATTACTCCAAACTTGACATTGTGAGTACTCGTGAAAGAGCTTGGCTCTAAAACTATATTGCAACCATTCCTTGATTACTGATAATACATTGGGTTGTACTTTGGAGTGTAGGGTTTTTCACCCGAAAGGGTTTTCCCCATGTATATCTTTTGTCATTACATTATACTTGCTTTTGAATGTGTTTTTAATCTCTTTATAATTGTGTATCTAAACTATAACTGTTAAGATCTAAAGAAAAATTTGCACTACTTCCCCTCATTAGGTTGGTGTAGGAAGTTATTTTTACGTACCTTTCTTCCCTTTAGTTGGTATCAAAGCCTAGCTAGTTTTGGTCCTAGCTGCTTGGTAGAGGGTTTTTTGTACTAATCTTTGATTGAGTGGGAGTCTTGTATAGTATTTTATGATCGTGTTACAGTGAGAATATGGTAAGCACATATGGGAGATTCGAGATTGAAAAATTCAATGGAGGCAACTTTAAGTTGTGGAAACTCAAGATGGAGGATATGCTAGTGGATAGAGATTTATGGCTCATGATATTTGACACCAAACCCTAGAGCATGAAACAAGAAGATTGGGATCAGATGGATCAGAAGGCCAAGGGTCTCATAAGGCTCTGTTTGGCTGATTCTGTGCTCCTGAATGTCCATGAGGAGAAAATTGCAAAAGGGTTGTGGAAGAAGCTTGGTGATGTTTATCAGGCTAAGTCCTTGGTAAACAAGCTATTCTTGAGAAAGAAACTGTACTCTCTGAGGATGGAAGATGGAGGATCTATGGTAGATCATCTCAATTATTTTAATATGCTTGTTCCTTAGTTGACCTCTATTGGTTTGAAGATGGAGGAGGAGGATCGATGCATGACATTTCTGTGTTCTTTACCAGATTTGTGGGACCACCTTGTGATGGCCATTAGGAGTACCACTACCACCTTCAAGATGGATGAAGTGGTTTCTTTGCTATTGTTTAAAGAAATGTAGAGAAAGTTTTTTGAAATGGCTAAGGAGGCTCTTGTGGTTCGTGGTAGGTCCAAGGAAAAAGGAAAGAAGAAGGACAAGAAGAAAGAAGACAAAGGAAGATCCAAATCTCATGGGAGATCAAAGTCTCCTAGAAAGTCCAAGGCCTTATATTGGAACTGCTGAAAACCTGGTCATTTTTGCAAAGATTGCAAGGAGAAAAAGAAGAAGAAGAAAAACCATGATTCTAACTCCGACAAGTCGTCTCAAGATGATGGAGAAGCGTTTGTTGCTGCCTTGGCAACACATGCATCTGAGGATGTGTGGTTAATTGATTTTGGTGTGTTGTTTCATATGACATCCCACAGAAACTAGTTTTTGAAGTATGAAGAGTTTGATGGTGGGAAGGTGTACCTAGGTGATGACTCTCACCTGGATATAGTTGGCCATCAAAGAGTCCTAATTAGATTCCTTGATGGTTGAGTGAAGGGGATCAATGGTATATTGCATATCCCTAGGTTGGCATGAAACCTGTTATCTGTAAGCAAACTGAATGATTTGGGTGTGCAGGTTGTTTTCTCGAATGGAGGATGCAAGATGATGAGAGGAGCTATGGTGTTGGCTAAGGGTGTTCAGATTGGCACTCTATTTCAGCTTGATGCATGTGTGGTTTAGTGCAATAATGCCTCTGTTTCGAAGAAGAAAGCTTCAGATTCTTCATCCTCACTATTTGAACCAGCAGCCAAGAAGACTATTACATCTACTTCTGATGGTCATTCTTTCTGGGTACCCAAGGGTGCTCATTCTATGGAGATGAAACTTCCTATTGAGAAAACAATGTTGTGGCACCAAAGGCTTGGCCATATTGGTGAAAAGGGTTTGAGGAACCTGAAAAATAGAAACCCCGTTGAGGGTATGAATGATTGTAACCTTGAGTTTGATTTCTGTGAACACTGCATATATGGAAAACAAAATTGTGATTCGTTTTACCATAGTTCTCATAAATCTTTTGAGGTGTTAGATCTAGTTCACTCTGATGTTTTTAGTCCTATTAATGTTCCTTTGATTTCAAAATCTGTATATTTTGTTTCATTTATTGATGACTACAGTAGAAGGACATGGGTATATTTCCTTAGGAGTAAATCTGAAGTTTTTGCAAGATACAAAGAGTTTAAGGCTCTTGTTGATAATCAAAAAGATAGAAAGATTAAATGTTTGAGAACTAATAATGGTGGAGAGTTTTACTTAGCAGATTTTGACAAGTTCTACAAAGAACAAGGTATTGAGAGGCATAAGACAACTCCGTATACTCCTCAACAAAATGGAGTTGCAGAAAGAATGAATAGAACATTGATGGAGAGGGCTAGGAGCATGTTAATTGGAGCTAGCCTAGAACAAAAGTTTTAGGCTAAAGATGTTGCTACCACTTGTTACCTGGTTAACAGGTCTCCTACATTGGCGCTCGTTAACAAGACCCCTATGGAGGCATGGTCTGGTAAGAAGCCTTTATTAAGACACATTCAAGTATTTGGTTGTAAAGCATATGCGCATGTGCCTAAGGAGAAGAGGTCCAAGTTGGAGAACAAGGCAGTTAAATGTATCTTCATCAGTTATGGTATCGATGTGAAAGGGTACAAGCTATGGGATCCAATGGCCGAAAGAGTTTTGTATAGCTCAAGTGTGATCTTCAAAGAGCTCAATCCTTCTTTTGTTGTTCTACAGCTAGAGAAAGAAGAAAAGAAAGATGATGTAGTTCAGCTTCCTCCCACCCCTGAGAAAGTTAAATCAAAGACACCAGTTGGATCTAATGATGAGGAGAGCTCTAGCAGCTCTGAAAGTTTAGAAGAAGAAGATGAAGAACCTCAACCTCAACTTATGAGGAGGTCCATGGGAATAAGGCAACAACCTAAAAGGTTTGGTTATTCATTACATGATTCCAGTTGTATTTTTTCTTTGATTTCTAATGTTGATGAGCCTAGGACCGTAAAGGAGGCTATGGGTATGAAAGATGTAGGTTCCTAGAAGGAGGCCATAGAAGAAGAGATGGCTTCTTTGGAAAATAATAATACTTGGGACTTGGTACCTTTGTCAGAAGGAAGAAATCCTATTGGATGTAAATGGGTGTTTAAGAAAAAGCTTGGTTCATATGGTAGCATTGAGAAATATAAGGCAAGGTTTGTCACGAAGGGTTATTCACAGGTGGAGGGAATTGACTATGGTGAGATTTTCTCTCCAGTTGCAAAGTTGACATCTATTCAGTTCCTTTATCTCTTGCAACAGCATATGACTTAGAGGTGGAGCAGATTGATGTGAAGACAACATTCCTTCATGGTGACTTGGAGGAAGAAATTTATATGTCACAACCAAAGCACTACATTGTGAAAGGTAAAGAAAATCTAGTTTACAAGTTGAAAAAGTCTTTGTATGGTCTTAAGCAGTCTCCTAGGATGTGGTACCAAAAGTTTGAAGCCTTTGTGTTGAGTATTGGATTTCTAATGTCAAAATTAGATCATTGTGTTTACATCAAGTTTGATAATGGTCGTATTCTCATTATAGCGTTGTATGTTGATGATATGTTGCTAATTGGAAATGGTAAAGGTTTGATTTCTAATTTGAAGTCTTAGTTATCAACATAGTTTGAAATGAAAAATTTAGGGACATCCAAGTACATTTTGGGAATGGAGATCAGAAGAGACAAAGCAAATAGAAAACTTTGGTTAAGCCAGAGTAAGTATGTAAAGACTGTGTTGGAGAGATTCAGCATGGCACATATTACAGACCTTTAATTGTTCCTATTTCAATGGGGACAAAGTTATCTGTTGAGGATTGTCTAAAGTCTCCTTCTAAGATGGAGGATATGAGCAGAGTACCTTATGCTAGTGTGGTTGGAAGTTTGATGTATGCGATGGTCTGTACAAGACTAGACATTGCCCAAGCAGTGGGAGTCCTTAGCTAATTCATGGCTAATCCTAGATAGATACATTGGGATGTGGTAAAGAGAGTTTTTAGATATTTATAGGGTACTTTAGAGTATGCCTTGTTCTATCATGGTTATCCTACTAGTTCTCAGCATTCTGTGAGTATTCATGAATTTGTGGATTCAGATTGGGCAAGAGACATTGACAGCAGGAGATCCACCAGTGCTTATGTGTTCACTATGTTTGGTGGTGCTATTAGTTGGATGAGTAAGTGGCAACCTGTGGTCCCTTTGTCCATGACTAAAGTAGAGTACATGGTAGCTATGCATGCTTGTAAGGAAGCCATTTGGCTTAAGAGATTGTGTTCTAACATTGGGTTTCATGTAGGGAAGATTACCATTTCTTGTGACAGCCAGAGTGCCATATGTTTGGCAAAGAATCCTACTTTCCATGCGAGGACCAAGAACATTGATGTGTAGTACCACTTTGTAGAGGATGGGAAGGTGAATTTGGAGAAGATCGATACTTTGGTGAATGTGATAGATTCCTTGACGAAGCTCGTGAGCATAGAGAAGTTCAGATGGTGTTCAGAGTCTATGGGCCTCTTAGCCCCTATTAGTTAAATCATGTCATTCTATTAGCTCTTGAAAGGTGTTCAATAAGTGGGATAATGTTGGGAATTAAGGTGTCTCAACCTTTGCAAGTTCCTAGCATTTATTATTTAATTGTATTTAATTTTTTTGCCTATTATTGTATTTTGTATGCAAATCTAATTTTGTCACTTTGTGGGAGTTGGCACGGTGATGTGTCATCCTACATGGAAGGTGACTAAGTGTATTTTTGTCCTCATATGAGGAGATAGGTGTTTCACTTTGTGGTAGAAGACTTTTACCATGTGTTGGTATTTTTCAGGTGTTGTAAGAGGTTTATGACGCGTAAGAGTTATGACAAATTCCTATGATAGAATCTATGACATGTAAGAGCTAGAAATAGAAGATCCTATGACAGGTGAAGACAAGTGTCAGAAAGCATCTTGCATGGAGGAAGTAGGCACCCAAGTTTGACCATGATAGGTTGTAAGAGAGTCTGCTATTAATAGTCAGTTATGATAGATTCTCTTACAGTTGTAAGAGTTGATATTTATGACAAATTTTATGACATTATAAGAGCAACTGTCATACGTTAATTGGGTAAATTTGAGGTGCCCAATTTGGGGGATTGTAAGGGATGAAAGATAATCTCTTACAAGTGTCATATGCATGATTTATGGCCTTGGAAATTGGACCACATGAATTTGGATGAGTTCCTTGTGTGACTTTCTCTAGAATCTACCTCCATTCATACTACTTCTCTTTATTTACAGGTGCTTGGAGTTGGAGATGTATGTTGTTCATCTTGTAGGTATAGAAATACTACCAGAATTAATCTAGACTTGACACTGTGACTACTCCTGAAAGAGCTTGGCTTTGAAACTGTATTGTAACCATTCCTTAATTATTGATAATACATTGGGTTGTGCTTTGGAGTGTGGGGTTTTTCACCCTAAAGGGTTTTCCCCACGTATATCTTGTGTCATTGCATTATACTTGCTTGTGAATGTGTTTTTTATCTCTCTGTAATTGTGTATCTAAACTGTAACTATTAAGATCTAAAGAAAAATTTGCACTACTTCCCCTCATTAGGTTGGTGCAGGAAGTTGTTTCTGCGTACCTTGCTTCCTTTTAGAAGTGGTCTTGTCTTCACAAAGCATTCTTCAACTTATTTTTTGCCACTCAATTTTGTTTAATTATCTTATTGGGCATTCTTTTCTAGTGCATATACTACTTAAGCCTAGCAAAATGATACTATTCATGGTCTCAGTTATTTCATGACACTTAAACATTGACTAAAACCCTTAAGGCACCCTTCTCAACTCTCCAAGCAACATAAACATGACCAAACACCTACAAATCATGCTCTAGAGGACTTATTGCCACTAAAAACTAATAATCATCTACTTGGAATGCTCTTTGGTGGATATTTCCACTTGGAGATGACATAAATACATTAAGAGAACTTTTCAACGTCTTTAGCTACTA
Organism: Cunninghamia lanceolata; assembly: GCA_027924645.1. NCBI lineage: Eukaryota > Viridiplantae > Streptophyta > Pinopsida > Cupressales > Cupressaceae > Cunninghamia > Cunninghamia lanceolata. The sequence continues at coordinate 5,469,523 of BSBN01000219.1, read as the reverse complement.
AAACTTTGTCAACTATCCTGCAGGTGTACTCTTAAAGGGGTGTAACCACTTAAAACATTAATTTCCACATGTTTGAAGAACTCCATGAGTACTTCTACCACATAGGCATGGTTCCTAAATTTTATTTTCTCACATAAGCTCTTACCACAACATAGCACTCTTCTTAAGTCTAGGCCTATTAAATAAGGCAACCATCCCATAGGCACACTCCATTTAAAACATTGACTCTTAAACCTTGAAAATAGAGTGAGGCTTGCCTTAGGTGAATCAATACCATAATTTAAAACACTTTGCTAAAATTTTCTTTTACCTATCGTTCCTTATGCACATGACCATGACATACTAACTATACAACCTTCGGAAAAGACAAGCTTTGCTTAGGACAAGACATGAAATAAAGAAAACAATGGTAATTTCATGAAACTCAAATTTTGTATCAAAAATTTTGATAGATGGATTCAACAAGACACAATAATACATCCTTCAAAAGATGGGTTTCACAGTGATGCAATAATTTCTATACCTACAATAGGAAAATTGGGCAATGTTGATGCACACCTTATGGAGTTTGTTATGCTAATGGTTTTGCTATAGTCAAGCCCCATGCATTAATTCAAAAAATTTGATAAAATTAGGAAGACATTATATAATGAATACAAATGATGAATTAATGATGAGTATAACTTCGAACTTGAACAAAAATTTATGAAACTAGAGTTTTGAAACTTGTTGACAAAGAGGTTGATGCAATACAAAAGATGATGCAAAACATTATAGTGGTAGAGGTGGGAGTAATTCTAATAGGCATAATTCTAGTAGGGATTAATTCTCTAATCTACTAATATGTGATGGTGTGTGATAATGGATGATCCTAGATAATCTTGGATGATGGGTAATGACCTAGGGTGATGTCCTTTTACACATGACTTAGGTATATAATTTGAAAATTTTAGCTTAGAATTTGACACAACAACTAATTAAAACTAATCCAGCTTGGGATAGTGGTAAAATTAGGATTTTGATAATGTAGGTCAAATTTGAATTACAAAATTGATCTAAGATAGAACCACACCTATGAATTTGACTTAGGAAGACATATTGAATAATTTATGATCTAGTAATTATCTTAGTAGGGATTATATTTTTTTATTAGAGTCAATTGGAAATTTAGTTGTGTGGAAGTGTCATATAAGTCAAAATCATGTGCTAGGCGAATGCACTTAGGACACCCATGTTAGAAATCTAAAACAAATGTATACCCCAAGAACTTTTTAAGAGAAATTCTAAGCTAAAAAAGATATAAATGCATAAAAAATAGACCAATGATTCTAAGAGACATGCAAATGTCAACATGACATAATTGCATTGCGAGCTCATAAAGAAGAAGCTGCTCAAAAATATTAGCAAAAGATTACCAAATACAAGCTAGGTAGTGAGTTTATATAGACCAAGGAGAAGGGTGGAGGTAGAAAAACCATCCAATAGGGAGAGATCACAAAAAAATCTAAACATAGTAAATGTAACTACCTCATGTAGGATGACTGTACCTCATACTACTCACTCACCTAACTAAACTCACTTTATTAACTTAATCAAGCTTAATAAAAGTGTAGGAAAAGCCTAGGAAATAGGAAAATAAATAACCCACTGGGAAAATAAAAACTTACACTAACACCCCCCTTAAGCATAGCTTAGGAGGGTGAAAATATGGGTCCTAGAAAATGAAGGTTGATGATGTACCCATGTACAAAGATTTCCCTCCCAAAGAGAAGAATCCCCCCAAAAAGAAGAGAGAACAACCCCAAAATAGAGGGAGAAGAAAGAGAAGGATGAAGAATGTCCCCCAAAGTGGACACCTATCATACCTTGAGAAAAGCTCACAAATGAAGGAACTTTCTCTCAGTGAAGGGTTTGGTGAAGATGTCTATGATCTTCTTTAATGTCAAACAGTACCTGAGATCAATGACCAGCTCATGAATTAGCTCTCGAATGTAGTGCATGTGGATCTTGATGTGTTTGGTTTGTTGGTGATGGATTGAATTGCAAGAGATCTGTATCACACTTTGGTTGTCACAAAAGATGACTATAGGCTTTTGGAAGGGAATTCCAAACTTAGTGAGAATGTTCTGAAGCTAGATGGCCTCAATAGAAACATTAACTACTCCTTGATACTTAGCCTGTGTAGATAAAATAGTAATTGTAGACTGCTTCCTACTTGACCAAGAAGCTTGACCAGAACCAAGTGAGAAGGCATACCCTGAAGTAGACTTGTGATCCTGAGAATCACCTATAATGTAGAAAATTGCATACCCTTGCAATTTTACACTACGTTTCATAACCACCTTAGTGTTTGTGCCTTCTCTCTATATTATAGGCTAAGGTTTGCCTGATTTTGGTCTATTTCTCTCATTTTATTCAAATTTTATTTTAATTCTTAGATACTCACATGATCCTAAGGTGTCATGTGTGACTAGGATCCAATTTTACCTAGACCCAAGCACTTTGCATGACTATCAGCATGCCACACTAGTGTCCCACATATATTTTCTAACAAGTATCTATTCCTGGGCATTACCACATGTCTTCAGTGACTATGATGATTTTTCGTAATTCCCTTTGGGGTCATAGAACATCTCTTGATTGTCTATTTCAAGATTTTCCCTCTTCTTGGCTATTTGAAAGTATTTTGAACACATGCTCAATCTCTCATCTGGTTATTCGCTTTGGAAAGTTTACAATTCTCGGAGATACTTTGCATTTTTCTATTCCAAACTAGATCTTTATAACAACTACTTGAGACTTTGGTGCTTCATTGTGGTGTGGTATCATTTTCATTGGCTCTTGGAGGTTTTTCTTCTACTAGGTTGTCATTGAGGAGGCTATCTTTTGTGGGTTTGAATCTTTGTGTTGCCTTTGAACTCTTGAGATTTTTACAACCTTCCCTCTTTCATATATATTGGTAAGATTGTTCCATTTCTATAGTCAATGCTTCTACATTCAAATCTATTCTACATTGCACAATTTATTGTTATGGTGTAAACCACCATTTTTGCATTGAGTTATTGGGTGTAGACCACCTATTTGTTGCACTAGCTGCATGTTAAAGGTTTCTTTCCCATAGACCAAGAAAGTAAATCTTGTTTGTCATTTCTCTTACCTTCCTAGACACACTTAGGATAGGAGTGCACACACTTGTATTTCCTTTCTATTTCATTCTCTTCAACAATTGCTACTTGTGGAGGTAAAAATATCGAAACTAGGACTTCACTAAGGCAAGTCCCTAAGTAGTCCAACCCTCCTTCTCTATCCTTTTGTAATTTTCCTCAAAGTGAAGGCTAGTCAATCACACAAAGGTTTTTCTTATCTTCATCTCTTTCTTTTTTTATTTCATTTTCTTAGCATAAGTGATTTTATTTCCATTTTTGTGTTACCTAGAAACTAGTGGAGGTATTTTGTGTTAAAATCTATGTTGTGCAGGTAGTTTAGGTCCGTACTGACATGAATTTTTTTAATTTATGCATATTTTGGACTCCAACACCTAGTACAAATGCCGTCGTGGAACGTTTTCGTCCATGGTAGTGAGATTCTCCTTCTGGATATAGGTTCCATCTTTCTATACATTTTCATCTCTACTATCAGCTTCTTTCAATTTCATTTATAGTTATTCCAATTTAGCATTTATTTTATTTTCCCTTCATTGTCAATCACCTAGTCAAGTTGCATTACTTTAATTGGGACACATAGTGGTTATGTCAAGTCGTAATGTAGGATCTTGTATATCTAATACCTTAGATCATAGAACCCGAGTGTAGTTGTTAGTGGAAAATTTTCTTTATTGAAGGTATTTAATTGAGAGGTATTTTTCTTACCCTACATTTTGGTGAACCTAATGTTCTATAATTTAAACTTTTATTCTTCTTGGTTGCATTTCACCCTACATTTTGGTGAATCCACTATCCTACAACAACACAACATTTTCCTTTCATCACTTAGCAGTATGAGTCATGAAGCCTGAACATAGTTTATGAGCTTTATGACTCATTCTTCCAATTCTGAATATGTGGTGTGTAGGAGTGTGAGGAATTTAGGGAATTTGACCACTATGGAATTTTTTGCTAATCCTACCACACCTATTCACTTAGCTCCTAATTTCACTCATCTTTTTTCTAAACAAATTAATATCTCTTTTTCATCTCCTTCTTCTTGCCCTATACCAATGACTACCTTTCAAGATGTAGAGCCATCTTTAGATCATGAGGCAACACTTGAATATGTCTCCCAAGAAAATATTAATGCTTTAGATCACCAACTGGCTGATTTTTAGAAATTCTTGACTCATGAGGACATATCCCATTCCGTTGTCCCTCTCATTGATGATCTTCACATTATGCTAACTAATCATCCTCAAGGAACTAATTCTCTTCGACAAATTACTCACATAGTGCACAACAAAGCCCCGCCATTAGTGACATGTATTCTAAGTTCTCAAGACTCTTAGTCTCACACTCCTAGAAATCAGTTCTCTCTACCTCTACCTACCATAGGTATTCAAACTTTTACTTCTTTACACATGAGTATCAGTTCTACTCACTCTAGTATTGCAAGATTTGCCTTGTCTACTAGTGGGATGAATCCCATTAATCAATATGGATTCATTCAACCCTTGAGGTTTTCATACTTCAATTTTCTTCTTGATGCCCCTAGAGTTTCCCAGTAGCTTTCACAATCCCTAGCTTCTACTCCACTTCCCCCACCCACACATATTGTTGACCCTGTCATAAACCAACTTTTATAGAATATTAGCTCAATACAGCAGTATCTTTCCACACTTTCCACATCATCCTCACAACCACATGTACCAACCTACTATAGACGTAGCCCACTCTCATGGGATATCCTTTCTCCTCTATTTCCATAGAACTTTGAGGCACCAAGATTCAACAAATATACTAGACAGGGCGATCTGCAGATGCACATCTCAGAATTCACTACTCTATGTAGTGATTTTCTTTTTCAAGATGATTTATTAGCAAAACTTTTCCCATGTTCCATCAAGGATACTGCGTTGGATTAGTTTTGATCATTCCTAGACCATTTCATCCTCTCTTTTGATTATCTTGTTAATCAATTTTTGCCACACTTCCAAGAGAACATTGGACCACAGGTCACTTTTATTGACCTTTTCCATCGCAAGCAAGGAAGTGCGGAAAAGGTAACATATTTCATTTGTCATTATCTATCTCTTTTCTCTCAGATTCCCTATGCTCTACCTGATTCTAACATGCAAAGGGTTTTCATTGGAAACCTTCAGCTACAAATTTGATGTAGGATTCTACTTATGAAATATTCTTCATTCACTCATTTGTGCACTACACTATACAATTATTAGTAGATGTTTAGTGAGTTTGAGGCTTCTCTCTCACCAACTCCTACTGTCTAATCTTGTGCTTCTTCATCATTTACAAACTATAAGAAAAATAATTTTTTTGTAAGAATAATGCATCAAATCTGGTTAGCAATGCAGTGGTTGAGGCATCCTCCCTGGCTGCTTTATCCCTCTCTACTCCTACGTCATCAAAAAATAGAAAATTTACTCATTTAAAGGAGTCCCTCTACACCATCATGTAGTAGCTCCTTAACAATAGTTTAGTACAGCTACCCCTATCAGGCCTCTTGACACCAATAAGCCCATGCAACCTTTGTATGACTTGAAGGATTTCTATCAATTCCATAGAGTACTCGGACATGACACAGAACAATGTTTGTGTCTCAAGAACATAGTTCAAGACCTTATTAATTAGAAAGTGATCTATGTCTCTAATTTGAATGATGAAAGAAACAAGTTAGTGGCTCCTACGAACCAGCATTTGCAAATTTACATAGATCATATGCCCTTCAATTTTTCAAACTTTGCTAACTTTGCTTCTATTTTTGTGGTGCTAGAGTCAACTTCTGATTCTTCTTCTCTTTCCTCCTATTCAAAGATGACTGGTATGGTGGATGTTCATGCTCGTCCTATTCAAGAATGTCCTATTCCTAAACCCATTATCTCCTTTTCTTATTCTAAGATAGCACATAAAACATCTAAAGGACCTCTGTACATTTCTGCAAACATCCATGGGAAACCCATTAAGGGTGTCCTCATTGATCCTATATGTGTCATCAATGTTATTACGGAGGAATTTCTGTATGTGCATGAATTGTATAAAGATGTTTATGAGAATTCTAATATCTTTATATGATGCCTTGATGGGTTGTCTCATCCTACATTGGGTTCAATCACCCTTTTTATCCAAGTGGGACAAAAAACCTTAGACATTCCATTTTCCATTATCCCTACTTCTAATCATTTTTGTGTGAAATACACCCATGGGTCACCTCCATGAGAGTAGTCCCTTCCATGGTTCATAGATGCCTAAAGTTTTTTATGATGGAATTATGCACACAATCTATCAAAACAGATTTACACCACTTGCCATGCAAGGAAACTTCTCTCTGGACTACTTCTGGCTAGCCCCCACTAAGCAGCTTCAACCTCGTAATTATTTTCTCTTCATTTCATATTATAAATTTAAAGCGAGTAGGATAGTCTAGTTGTTTTTTGGCCCTTCTTCATCATCATCTTCTTCAGTTGTTTCCCATGTGGTGCCTTGGCATGTACTAGGTAGAATCATCTTGCAAGAGATTGTGTCATTATCGTGTTGCAGATTGAGTGCATACTACTGATACGTAACCTCCTCTAGAGGCTCCTTCTCCCTCGCAACCACATATTGATCTTGTTCCTTCTTCCCCACCTTCATATCTTCCATCCTCGACCCTTTCTCTTGCTTTCAGTGATGCTCCTTGCATCACCTTGGTTGATCTGTGTACCCACCAGCTTAGCCCAAATGTAAACCTAAGTGCTATTCCACTCCACTATCCCAAAGCCCTAAGTGCATCCTACCATTTCCTGCACCACCTCCTCGTTCTCCTTCCTCTTCTTTTCTATTATTGGAGGATGTTACTCCATCCGTGTCTCCTTGTGACAGCACTATAGAGCCATGGATTGTTTATATTTCTGATAGTGACTCTCGTGATTCCCCTTCTGAAGAGAAAATCACCGAGTCCTTTTTTGATACACTTGAGTTGTCTACTATTTTTACATGGCCATTGACTTTTGTTCCTAGTGCCTCGAAGGCTCTAGTTGTTACAGTTGTTCCTCTGTTCCTAGAACTAGGTGAGTGTCTTTTGTCTACTCTTGCTCTGGTTCTATTATCAATTCTTCTACCTTATCCCTACATGTACTAATATTGGGACCAGGATGATCTGTTGATGTCTGACCCATGAGGGCTTTACTTGTGTTGTGTGCAATTACTCGTGATGTTTCTCCTATGTTATGAGTTTATGTTTGTTATTTCTTCCTGGAGGACCCACGATGTCCTTGTAAACATGTGGATATAGGAGGAATGCATCTATTGTGACATTCTTCTTTTTGTCCCTTAATTCTTCTATATGTTGTCTTTTTGTTTATTGTTGTGACATTTTGGGGATAATGCAAAGTGTTGGAAGATTTACCTTCCTTCCATGTTGACCCAAATTTTTTGTTTTATTTTTATTTTTATATTTGTTTGTCTCTTTGTGACCTTCCTTTGTACTTATAGTTCTACGTGCTTGGGGAGTGATGAAGATTCATTTGGTTTTCACTTGATGAATACCCTTCCCTATGCATAGTGACCCCAAAGTACATAGATCCCTTAGTGTCTTTTGGGTGTCATTTCTTGTTTTATATGATAGTTGTTAGCATTTGTCGGTATCATACCATGCTTACACAAGATTTTGTGTATCATACCCGCAACATTTCCTTTGTTTCCTCTTCTTGGAGGGACAACCCCTCTTTTTTTTTTCAAGATGTAGCTCTAAGAACATATCTGGTCACATATGTTCCCTCAGGTGCTTTTTCCCTTTTTATCCCTTAAAATTAATTGTATATTGATGCTTTATGCAATTATTTTAAGGTGGGGGAATAATTTCCTTCTTTACACCTTTTTCATACACCATATATGGTTTGTTCGTGGCAGTATTATGCTATGGAAACACCTCGTAGCTTGTGTTCCTAAGTAGATGCACTTGCTTGGCTTGGTCACACTTTCAACTACTTTTTTGGCACTCTTTGTGAGTCACCTAACAATGCAATTTTTTAGTCATCGTGGCCCATAAGAGTTTGGTATGGTTCCTAGATCTCATAGTGTGCTAGTCCTAGAACCATACGTGGCATCCTTCTAGCTCTCATAGTGTGCTAGAAATGCCTCTTTGCTATTTTGTTTGCTTTGCTTGCCTCTATGTGTGTGTTTATTGTAGATAGTTATAGATTGTGTATAGATTATATGATTTGATAAACACTAATGTTTGAGAAAACCATATTTAATCTAATCCTTTTTAGGATGTTTATATATATTTATGATTCTAACATTGCCTCTTCTGCAGTTTTATTGTCTAACCCTGTGATTTTGCATGTTCTTAGCCTGGGGGCTTCGTAGCTCTACTTGAAGAACCTTCTGGATCCTTACAGTGATCCTTTCTGGAGGTATAATGGTTTACGATATTTCACTTTTATTTTATTTTTCATATGCATGTAGTGTCATATGCTCACTAAAGTGGGGGCTAAATGTAATGTAAAAAATTACATACCCTTGCAATTTCATGCTACGTTTTACAACCACCTTAGTGGTTGTGCCTTCACTCTACATTATAGGCTAAGGTTTTCTTGATTTTGTTCTATTTATCTTATTTTATTCAAACTTCATTTTGATTCTTAGATACTCACATAATCCTAAGATGTCCTGTGTGACTAGGAGATAGTTTTACCTAGACCTAAGCACTCTATGTGGATGTTAGTGCACTATGCTAGCATCCCACGTCTGTTTGCTGATGGGTATTCATTCTTGGGAGTTACCACACATCTTTGGTGATTATGATGATTCCTCATAACACCCTTTGGGCTTTTAGAACATCTCACTGTCTATTTCAGGATTTTTACCTCTTCTTGGCTATGTGGAAGGATTTTGAACACATTCTCTCTCTCTCTCTCTCTCTCTCTCTCTCTCTCTCTCTCTCTCTCTCTCTCTCTCTCTCTCTATTCACTTTGGCACTTGGATATACTTTGCATTTTTATGTTGTGAAATGAATCTCTACAACAACTAATTGAGAGGTTTTAGTTTTCCCTTATGGTGTGGCATCATTTTCATTTGCCCTTGGCAGTTTTAGTTCTACTAGGTGCTCATTGAGGAGGCTCTCTTTTGTTGGGTTTAAAGTTGTGTGTTTCCTTTGAACTCTTGAGAGTTTTGTAGCCTTCCCTCTTTTGTATATATTGGTAAGATTGTTCCATTTTGATATTCAATGCTTCTTCATTCAAATATATTCTACATTGCATATTTTATTGTTATGGTGTAGACCACCATTTTTGCATTGAGTTATTAGGTGTAGACCACTTGTTTGTTGAACTAGATGCATGTTGAAGGTTTCTTTCCCGTAGACCAAGAAAGTAGATCTTGTTTTGTCATTGCCCTTACATTCCTCGACACACTTAGGATAGGAGCACACACACTTATATTTCCTTTCTATTTCATTCTCTTCAAGAATTGTTGCTCATGGAGGTAGAAATATCAAAACCAAGAGTTGACTGAGGCAAGTCCCTAAGTAGCCCAACCATCTTTCTCTATCCTTTTGTAGGTTTTCTCAAAGTGAAGGCTAGTCAATCCCATAGAGGTTTTGCTTATCTTCCTCTATTTCTTGTTTTATTTCATTTTCTTAGAATAAGTGATTTTATTTCCAGTCTGTGTTACTGAGAAATTAGTGCAGGCATTTTGTGTTGAAATATGTGTCGTGCAAGTGATTTAGGTCCGTACTGACCTAAATTTTTTTCATTTTTGCATGTTTTGGATTCTAGCACCCAACATAGATGTCCTTGTGACATGTTGTCATCCATGGTATTGAGCTTCTCCTTCTAGCTATAGGTTCCATCTTTATGTACCTTTTCATCTCTACTATCAGTTTCATTTATAGTTATTTCAATTTGGCATTTCTTTTTTTTTCCCTTCATTTTCAATCACCTAGTTAGGTTGTATTGCTTTGATTGGGATGCATAGTGGTTACGTCGAGTCCTAGTGTAGGATCTTGTATATATAATACCTTAGATCACATAACCCGAGTGTAGTTGTTAGTGGAAAATTCACTTGATTGAAGGTATTCAATTGAGAGGAAATTTTTCCTAACCTACATTTTGTGAACTCGACATTCTATCATTTAAACTTTTATTCTTCTTGGTTGTGGTTCACCCTAGATTTTAGTGAACACACTATCCTATAACAACATAGTTACTTTTTCCTTTCATCACTTAGCATTGTGTTTCATGAAGCCTGAACATAGTTTATGAGCTTTACAACCCAGTCTTCCAATTCTAAATACGTGGTGTGTATGAAAGTGAGAAATTTATGGAATTTGACTACTATGACATTTTCCACTAATCCTACCACACCTATTCACTTAGCTCCTAATTTCACTCATATTTCTTCTAAAAAAATTAATATCTCTCTTTCATCTCCTTCTTCTTGCCTTGTATCGATGACTACATTTCATGATGTAGAGCCAACTTTCGATCATGGAGCAACACTTGAATATGTCTAGCAAGAAAACATTAATGCTTTAGATCACCAGCTAGCTTATTTTTAGAACTTCCTGACTCATGAGGACATATCTCATTATGTTTTCCCTCTCATCAATGCTCTTTATGTTATGCTAACTAATCATCCTTAAGAAATTAATTCTCTTCAGTGGATTGCTCAGGACTCTTAGTCTCACACTCCTAGCAATCGGTACTCTCTATCTCTACCTACCATAGGTATTCAAGTTTTTACTTCTCTACACACGACTACCAGTTCTGTTCACTTTGGTAGTGCAGGATTTTCCTTATCTGCCGATGGGATGAATCCCATTAATCAATATGGATTCATTCCACCCTCAAGACCTTTACAATTCACTTTTCCTCTCGATGCCCCTATAATTTCTCAGTATCTTTCACAACCCTTGGATTCTACTCTACTTTCCCCACCCACACATATTGTTGACCCTATCATAAACCAACTTTTGCATAATGTTGGCTCATTACAACAATAGCTTGTCACAGTTTCCACATCATCCTCATAACTAGATGTAGCCTTCTCTCATTGGCTATCCTTACTACTCCATTTCCATAGAACTTTGAGGCATTGAGATTCAAAAAATATACTGGAAAGGGATATCCACAGATGTACATCTCTCTGTTCATTGCTCTATGCAGTGATTTTCTCTCATAGAACACTTTGTTAGCGAAACATTTCTTGTGTTCCCTCAAGGATACTGCATTGGATTGGTTTTTCTTGCTCCCTGACCATTCCATCCTCTCTCTCAATTATCTTGTTGATCAATTTTTGCAACACTTCCAAGTGACCATTGGACCACAAGTCACTTTTATGAACCTTGTCCATTACAAGCAGGGAAGTGCAGAAAAGGTACCAAATTTCATTTGCCATTATCAGTCTCTTTTCTCTTAGATTCCCTATGCTCTTCTTGATTCTGACATGTAGAGGGTTTTCATTTGAAACCTTCAGCTATAGAACTAAGATAGGATTATGCTTATGAAATATTCTTTATTCACTCATTTGTACACTGCACTGCATGATTATCAATAGACACTTAGCCAGTTTGAGACTTTTCCCTCACTAGCTCCTACTGTCCAATCTGGTGCTTCTTTATCATTTACCAACTATAAGAAAAACAATAATTTTCATATGAATATGCATCAAATTTGGTTAGCACTATAGTGGTAGAGTCATCCTCCTAGGCTACTTTAGCACTCTCTACTCCTAAGTCACCAAGAAATAGAAAATTTACTCATTTAAAGGAGTCCCTCTACACCATCATGTAACATCTCCTTAACAACAGTTTAGTGTAGGTCCCCCTATCAGGCCTATTGATACTGATAAGCCCATGTCACCTTCGTATGACCTAAAGTCTTTTTGTCAGTTCCATAGAGTACCCAGACATGACACTAAACAATGTTTGCATCTCAAGCACACTATTCAGGACCTTAGCAATTAGAATGTGATCTAGGTCTCTAATGTGAATGATGGAAGAAACAAGTCAGTGGCTCCTATGAACCATCATTTCCAATTTTACACAGATCCTATGCCCCATCATTCTTCAAACATTGTTGACCTAACTTCTCATTTTGTGGCACTAGATTCAATTTTTGATGCTCCTTCTATTTCCTCCTATTTATAGATGATCAATATGGTAGATGTTTATTCTTGTCCTATTCAAGAATGTCCTTTTCTTGAAGCCATTATCTCCTTTTCTTCTTCTGAGATACCACCTAACACATTGGAAGGACCTCTATACATTAATACAAACATCCATGGGAAACCCATTAAGGGTGTCCTCATTGATCCTATCTACAATGTTAGTGTTATTATGAAGAAATTTCTATATGTGCATGAATTGTATAAATACATTTATGAGAAATCTAATGTCTTTATATGATGTCATGATGGGTTGTCTCATCCTACTTTGGGTTCAATCACCCTTCTTGTCTAGGTGGGACCAAAAACCTCAGATGTTCCTTTTTCCATTATCCCTACATCTAATCGTCTTTGTGCGAAATTGGGTCACCAATGGCTCACTTCCATGAGAGCAATCCATTGCATGGTTCTCTGATGGTTGGAGTTTCCTTATGACAAAATTATGCATATAATCTGTCATAGTAGATTTACACCACTTTCCATGTGAGGGAACTTCTCTCTGGACTACTTCTGGCCAACCCCCACTGAGCTACTCCAGCCTCGTAATGATTTTCTATTCATTTCATATCAAAAATTCAAAGTGAGTAGGATAGCCCAGTTGTTTGCTAGCCCTTCTCCTTTGTCATCTTCTTTGGTTGTTTCTCTTTTGGTGCCTTTGTCTTTGAAGGATTCTCATGCTCCTTCTTATACCTCCCAGGTAGATAAAGGAAAGTATCTTGCATAGAGTGCACCTCCCTGCTCTTGTTCTCTTGGAATGTACTCTGTAATTCCACCTCTACCTCTTATACAAGAGCCTAAGATCAACCTGTATTACAACCTCATGCACTATGTGTTCTTGGGACTTCTTAGCCTCTGTTGTTTGATTTCATTCCTCCTGCCTCTTCGGTAGCATGAGGAAACCCGCCTCTGCTAAGTACTCCCTCTCCTTCTTTGGTGTCTCCACAACCCTCAGTGCTTGCTTCTATTCCTCCTCCTCTGGTACCACGAGGAAAGCACTCTATGTTACAGACACCTTTCCCTTCTACCTCTCCTGTGGTCTCCCCACCATTAGTGGTTATCTCTATTTCTTTATCTATTCTTGTGATATTGGATTACATGCAACCCATGATGGAAGACCCCCTTAGCTCCGTTAGCATAATCCTTGGCCCATATTAGACAGAATCAACTTGTGAGAGATCACAAGCATTGCCACCATGCCACACCTCAAGCACATGCTACTAATATGCAGCCTCCTCTTGAGGATCCTTCTCCCTTGCAGCCACCTATTGATCCTATTCCTTCTTCTCCACATTCATCTCTTCCATACCAAACCCTTTCTTGTGCTTTCAATGATGCTCCTTGAATCACCTTGGCTGATCTATGCACCTGCCATCTTGACCCTCCACCTCCACCACCCAAACATAAACCTAAGCACTATCCCACTCCACCATCCTAGAGACCTAAGCTCATCATACCATTTCCCACACTACCTCTTCCTCATTATTATTTTCTCTTATTGGAGGATGTTACTCCATCTATTTCTCCTTGTGATAGCACTATGGAGCCATGAATTATTTATATTTCTGATAGTGACTCTCATGATTCTCTCTCGAAGGAGTAAATCATTGAGTCCTTTGTTGATATACCTGAGTTATCTAAAATCTTTACACAATTGTTGACTTTTGTTCCTAGTTCCCTAGAGGCTCCACCTGTTACAGTTGCTCCTCCATGCCTAAAACAAAATGAGTGTCCTTCACCTTCTCTTGATGTGGTTTCATTGTCATCTCTTCTGTCATCCCCTTATATGTACCAAGATTGGGACCAGGATGATATATTGACGCCTAACCCATGAGGGATTTACTTGTGTTTTATGTGATTGATTGTAATGTTTCACCTATGTTGTGGCTTTATGTTTGTTAGTTCTGCCTAGAGGACCCACGATGTCCTTGTAGACACATGGATATAGGAGGAATGCATCTATTGTGACATTCTTCTTTTTGTCCCTTAATTCTTCTATATGTTGTCTTTTTGTTTATTGTTGTGACATTTTGGGGAGGATGCAAAAGGTTGGAAGATTTAGCTTCCATGTTGACACAATTTTTTTTTTAATTTTTAATTTTAATTTTATTTGTCTCTTTTTAACATTCTTCCTTTGTACTTGTAGTTATACATGCTTGGGGAATGATGACGATTCACTTAGTTGTCCCCGATGATTACCATTCCCTATGCATATTGACCCCAAAGCACATAGATCCGTTAGTGTCCTTTGGGTGTTTTTCTTGTTTTATATAATAGTTGTTAGCATTTCTCGATGTCATATCATGCTTACACAAGATTTTGTGTATCATACATGCAACATCACCTTTTTTGCCTCTTCTTGGGGGGCCAACCCCTCTTTTTCATTTTTTACGATGCAACTCTAAGAACATATCTACTCATATATGTTCCCTTAGGCTCTTTTCCCCTTTTTATCTCTTAAAATTAATTGCATACTGATTCATTTTGCAATTATTTAAAGGTAGGGGCATAATTTCTTGCTTTACACATTTTCTCACACACCATATCAATGTTTTGCTTGTGGCAGCATTGTGCTCTAGCAGCACCTTGTTTGGTCTGACCTCACTTTCAACTACTTGTTTGGCACTCTTTGTGAGTCACCTAACAATGTAGTTTGTTAGTCCTAGTGGCCCACAAGATTTTGGTATGGTTCCTATCTCTTGTAGTGTGTTATCCCTAGAACCATACTTGGAATCCTTCTAGCTCTTGTAGTGTGCTAGAAATACCTCTCTACTATTTAGTTTTCTTTGCTTACCTATGTGTGTGTTTGTTGTAGATTGTTGTAGATTGTGTATTAGATTATATGATTTTCTAAACACTAATTTTTGGAAAAACCATATTTAATCTAATCCTTTTTAGGATTTTTTTGTATATATGTATCATCTGACATTGCCTCTTATGTAGGTTTATTGTCTAATGTTGTGATTTTGTAGGTTCTCAACCTGGGGGCTTCATACCTCTACTCAAAGAACCTTCTGCATCCTTACAGTGATCCTTTATAGAGGTTATAAAGTTTTATGTTATTTCACTTCTACTTTAGTTTGCATATGCATGTAGTGTCATATGCTCACTAATGTGGGGGCTAAATGTAACATAGAAAATTGCATACCCTTGTGATTTCATGCTATGTTTTGTAACCACCTTAGTGTTTGTACCTTCTCTCTGCATTATAGGCTAAGGTTTTCCTGATTTTGGTCTATTTCTCTCATTTTATTCAAATTTCATTTTGATGCTTAGATACTCACATGAGCCTAAGGTGTTATGTGCAACTAGGAGTTGGTTTTACCTAGACCTAAGTGCTTCGCATAGATGTTGGTGTGCAGCGCTTGCATCCCATGTCTGTTTGCTAATAGATATCCTTTCCTGAGTGTTACCACACATCTTCAGTGATTATGATGATTCTTCATAACACCCTCTAGGGTCACAGAACATCTCTTGACTATCTATTTCAAGATTTTTCCCTCTTCTTGGCTATTTGGAAGGATTTTGAACACATGATCTCTCTCTCTCTCTCTAGTTGTTCTCTTTAGAAAGTTTACAATTCCTATAGATACTTTAAATTTTTCTATTGCAAACTAGACCTCTACAATAGCTACTTGAGACTTTGGTGCTTCATTGTGGTGTGGTGTCATTTTTATTGGCTCTTGGAGGTTTTGGTTCTACTAGTTTCTCATTGAGGAGGCTCTCTTTTGTTCTAATTGAAGCTATGTGTTTCCTTTGAACTCTTGAGAGTTTTGCATCCTTCCATCTTTCGCATATATCGGTAAGATTGTTCCATTCTAATATTTAATGCTTCTTCATTCAAATTTGTTCTACATTACATAGTTTATTGTTATGGTGTAGACCACCCTTTTTTGCATTAAGTTATTAGGTTAGACCACCTATTTATTGTAGTGGTTGCATGTTGAAGGTTTCTTTCCCTAGACTAGGAAATTAAATCTTATATTTCATTGATCTTACCTTCCTAGACACACTTAGGATAGGAGCACACACACTTGTATTTCCTTGCTATTTCATTTTCTTCAACAATTGACATTCATGGAGGTAGAAATACCAAAACTAGGACTTGACTGAGGCAAGTCCCTAAGTAGCCCAACCCTCCTATATCCTTTTACAAGCTTTCTTGAAGTGAAGGCTAGTCAATTGCACAAATATTTTTCTTGTCTTCCTCTCTTTCTTGTTATATTTCATTTTCTTAGCATAAGTGATTTTATTTCTAGTTCTATGTTACCTTGAAATTACTGGAGGTATTTTGTGTTGAAATATGTGTTGTGCAGGTGATTTAGGTCCACACTGACTTAAATTTTTTTATTTTTGGCATGTTTTGGACTCCAGTGCCTAGCGTAGATGTCATCATGGTGTGTTTTCATATGTGGTAGTGAGATTCTCCTTCTGGCTACAATTTTCATCTTTCTCTACCTTTTCATCTTTGCTATCTATTTCTTTCAATTTTATTTATAGTTATTTCAATTCAACATTTCTTTTGTTTTCCCTTCATTTTCAATCACCTAGTCAAGTTGCATTCCATTGATTGAGACACATGGTGTTTCTATCAAGTCCTAGTGTAGGATCTTGTATATCTAATACCTTAGATCACAGAACCTGACTGTAGTTGTTAGTAGAAAAATTTCTTGATTGAAGGTATTCAATTGAGAGGTAATTTTTTGTACCCTACATCACCTACCCAATCTAAATATGTTCGTCACACCAAGTCAATATCCACATTCATTGCATAGTGAATCCCATAATAGTGAGTTCCTTGCCCATAGTGGAGAATCTTCTTAGCTACTTTCTAGAGTAGCTCATGGGGTTCCTAGATGAACTTGGAGACCAAGCCCATGGAATATGATAGATCAGGCCTCTTGTAAGTATATGATACTCCAAACTAATTGGAAATATAAGGTAGTAGCCACCAATGGTGAAGAATAGTGAGCCTCAAATTTGACCCCTGGTAGAAATGGATTCAATGTAGGCTTATAGTCAGCCATGCAAAATTTGGAGAGCATATCAAGTACATACTTAGACTGTGCAATGAAGATACCAGATGGAGACTGAGTAATATCAATCCCCAATAAGTAATAAATAAGGACCAAGTCTAACATCAAGAAATGATCATGTAGGGTAGTTTTTACTACCTTGATGGTGGATGAGTGAATCCTTGTGAGAAACAAGTCATTAACATAGAGAACAAGGAATGTGAGAGTATCATCTTGCTAAAAAATATAAACATTAAGATCAAAAGGTACCACATGAAACCAAATGATAGAAGGAAGGAGTCCATCTTGTTAGACCAAGCCTAAGGGGCATGTTTGAGGCCACATAAAGATTTCTAAAGATGAAAAAAGTGAAGTATCCTGTACGAACACATGTAGCTACTCCATTATATCTCCTCCTAAAGGTCACCATGAAGAAAGGAACTCTTCACATCCATCTAATAAACTTCCCAACAATGGTCTACAATCATAGAAAGGATAAGTCAAATGGAATTCATTTTTGTAAATAACACAAAATTCAATCCCAGTAACCTAGGATAATCCTTTAGCAACCAAGAAAAAATTATGCTTATCAACCGACCCATCTATGGAAAATTTTGTCTAATAGATCCACTTGCATCAATCAAGTTTCCTTCCCTTAGGAAGAGGGACTAAATCCCAAGTATGATTCCCCTCCAAGGAATTAAATTCTCTCTACATAGCAACATCCCACTCAGGGACACTGGAAGCATCCCAGAAGGACTATGAATTAGAAGCTAAAGCAATGAAGAGATTTGGAGCCTACTAAATCTATGACCTAATTCTTTTAATATTTGAAGAATAACCAACCCAATCACTTGTTGATTTCAATGTTTGATGAGCCCAAAGAGGCCCAGTAGAAAGATGTCTTAAGCTTCTATAGACAATGTATTCAAAATTTGAGGACTGGGTTGTGAAGCTCATAAATGAAGTTTTGGCTTCTCAATGCATAGTGCAATGTGATGAAAGAAGAGAATTTTGCTTTGTTTAAGTGCTTGAGAAGTGTTTAAATGTTTAAATGTGATGGGTTCACTAAAATGTAGATGAGGAAAAGTTACACCTTGACTAAAATACAATAATCAAGGGAGCTTTCCACCACAAAAAACTAGGGTCCTGTCTAATTTTCTACTATCTAATAGTTTAGAGAGACTAACCTCACTAGACCTAGTTTGTGCTAAAATATAGAAAAGGAAACTAAACTAACTGCTTGAAAGAAAGAGAGAAACTAACAGAATGAGCTAGAAGTATGCTACTACAAACAGAATAATAGAATTTCAAATACAAAAATGAAAAGAGAGGTTACTAAGGAACCTGACACTAGAGAATGGAGCTTACTACCTAGGATGATAGCACATCATGGGGATGTCTACATACGGTGCTGGCATCCTAAAATTTTGTAAAATGAAAACTGTTGGTTCTATATAATTCTTTACCACTTGCACAACACAACAATGAATAGGAAAACTACCTAGAATCTCTAGGTGATAACATGTGTGAAAATAATATAAATATTTTATTGAAATCCAATGAAATGAAAGATTAATGAAGAGAAGAAACATTTACAAAACCTCCATGCGGTTGAATATTTCTCCTCAAAATACCTACTGCTAAGAAATAGGAAAAAATTGTTTGGGCTGCTAAGGAGCTTGCCTTCAAGTCAAGCCCCTACTTTGGTCATTCAACCTCCATGAGTAGCAAAAATAAATGGAAATATGGAAAATGTATGTGTCCTCCTATTTCTTAAATTTTTCTAGGAAATAAACAATAGTGAAAAGTAAATAAAAACTAAAAGTATATTCCCTGGTCTATGGGGAAGAATACCATAGTGCATGCAAGAGAAATGGAATGGTGGCCTACACCATAAAATTGTAAGTAAATAAACAAAGTAATGTATAACAAGATTTGTAAACAAAACAATATTTCTCAATGTTGGAATGATATTACTAGCTCAAATGGAAATGAAGGAGGTTGCAGCTCCTTGAGAGAAAAAAATCTAGATGAAAATAGCTTCAAACCCCTAGAAGAAAGCCTTCACAATAATCAAATTGTCAATAGAGTCTTCACAAAGATAACAAATATGTTGCTACAACTTAGGAGAGCATTAAAATCTTTGATAGTTAAGATTTCCAAGAGAGTAATATTCAACAATATTTCTAGAAATAAAAAGAGAGCCAAAGGAGAGAGTGAGAGAGAAAAGACTTGTTCAAAAATTAAGATTGAGAGGGAAGAAGATTGACAAGCAAAGTAGGAAAGAGTTTCTTGAAGTCAAAGAGGTGTTACAAGAATCTCTTCCACCACATGAGATGTTCAACCCATCCCAAAAATAGATTACTTGCCATTTCACATTCATGAGATGCCAGTGCAACATGTGGATGTCTGCACTAAGCGCTGGCATCCAAATGATTTTCCTTTTTATTTTTATGAAACATCTCTAGGCTAAGAGAAACACATTGCACTAAAATGAATTTTAATGAAATTAAGTATTGTTATGTCAGAAAAATGCACCCTTGGGAGCTTTTTCCTTTTAAGGTTTAGCTCCCGAGTCTTTAGATTGCATTTAGAGCACCTTGTATGATAATTTAGATTCCCAATGAGAAAACCCTTGGGCCTTGTGAAAAATGGGACCTAAGGGGGACTATTTTGATGATCCCAGAACAAAGACAAGGGGTGGACTTGGGCGCTAGCGCCCTAGTCTAGCCCTATTTTGGGTCTACCCTAAATTCAAATGTTGGGTTTGTGACCGTTATTTGGGTCCCAAGATGACATCATAAGTTTTAATTACAAAATTCTTGGCAGGAATCTTTGTAGTTGCATATATAAGCATGTGTAGGTTATCATTTAGAAACTAGAAGATGTTTATGATTGTGAGCTATTGGCATACTTGTGATTTTCATTATGTTGTAGAGCAGAGCATTGCTATTGTATTTGTTTTTATACATTCGATTACATCTTCCTTCCATGAGAGCTTCATCATCAAGGTGACATCTATTGTGTTTTATCATCATTTATCATTTGTGATTTTTCCTCTATCCCGCGGGATACACACTCTCATCTGACAATGGTGTTTGGAAGACTTGAATGTCTCTCCGAGGATTAACTAAGGAAAGCCTCTAAACACCACAATCCCCTCCCATTCTCCTTGTGATTGCAGGTTATAGGGATCAGATCTAAAGAGAGTGGAGTTGTAGGGAAGATTGGAGGACAGTGTAGATTCAGGATCTAAAAAGAAGCAGACACTGTGTGACATTTCAGGACACAGGTGCCATCAACCTTGTCCCCCATATTTGGATCTACAGAAACAAACTAAACAGTGATAATTAGTGATTACAGAGCTTCTGACATCCTAAAGAATATCCCTTAGTGGACTAGGGCATCATCAATAGTGTCCTCTACATCTGAATTGCCAAAGACTGAAGATATAGTGTAGATCAATGTCGGAAGGAGATTAAGATTCTATAGAAAAAGTTGCATCTTAGACTTGGGTGCCATCACCATTGTCCCTGATATTTCTATTTTCCAGACTGCGAAAGACAGTGAGTTAAGGTTCTCTACCCTTTGTCTTATTTCAATAGCATTTGTCGTAATTTGCAGATTTACTTACTGTTTTGGTTAAATTAGGGTTTCAAGAGCATTAGAAGCATTAATTAGAGACATTGTGTGATAACTTCTGAATTTCCCATATTCCCTTGTGGCAACCCAACCTGATAGGTGACTCTCCTCTCAAGTGGAGAGGCGACTCGGTTGAAAAGCGCTTAGAATGTTTAGTGGAAAGGAAGATACAAACTAAAACCCCCATACACCAACAAAACAACTCCCTCCTTTTTAACCATTAAACATTTTGGTGAACCCATGTTTTTGGACTTTTTGGCACATTGTTGAGTGTTGTTTGACAGATTTTCATTCAATCATTCTATTGCATTTGAAAAAAATTACAAAAAAATTTGAAATTTTGAAAAATTCAAAAAAATTGGCATATTAGGCTTGCAATTTTTGTAACATTTGAATTAATTGGCATTTAATTTAATTTAATTTCTATTATTTTCATTAGATCTAATTTAAATTACAGAAATTCATCATTTACAATTAATTTACATTGCATTTGCATGCTTGATTTGATAAAAATTTCTCTTCCTTATGTTGGTTCCCAAATTTGCATACATCAAACTATAAAGATTTGCCAGCTCTTATGATCAAATTCAATGAGAGATTCAACCAACATAGTGGGAGATTATTTACACCTATCTCCCCTGCACTTTAGGCTCTTCTAGGCCTAGGGGGTATTCCCTTATTGTAATTTCAACAGATTTACGCTTGACTACATCAAGCATAAATGTTCTCATTAACATGCACCAAGACTTGTAAAATTATCCAAAATTTGGCAATGTTCTTAGAGATTTCACATTGCTGGCTTTGAGAACATGTATTAAAACCCTACTTACAAAACAAATAAAATAGAATGGTTCAAATGATTTGTCTTTAAATTATGGTCCTTTCTGGACCCTTGGGCAAATAGGTTCTGAGTTCGGTGCCTTATCCAAGGTAACAGAGTCAAGATTCCACACTACAAATGTTTCCTATCTAACATCAAAACTTCAAATCCAAAGGATTGATAATGATACTACTACTATATTATAGTAATATGTCCAAGAAAGGGTATTTTATGCAATTCTACTTCAATAATCCCTAATGTAACACACCACTTCTTATGTATTATTTAAAGCATATTTAATCAATTCCTTAAATAGAAGCAATAAATAAGACATTCAATACAACAAATGTGCATGAGTGAACTCCAAAACCCTTGATTCCTTCATTCACAAAAGAAATGCATACATTCAAGGAAACAGTTGCAAAAAACACACACATGTCATGTTACTCATATATTTCAATCTGAACTAATAACTGTCATACAAGAATTTATTCATACGCAGGCATATTTCTGCTCTACAATTTTGACAATACACCTACTCTACTATAGAAACTACCCCCAAGATGTGGATACCTTGTATCCAAAGCCCAAAATAAAATTCCTACCCTCAACTCACTTCTTACTTACTCACTTACACACGCATACTATGACCTTTGAGACCATATATATAGGCATACTATGTCAACCAGGATTTCCTTAGTACAACTTTTTTGGTTACTTTTCATTTCATACTTGTGATTTAGAAAACTATATCATTTCTCCAATTGGCTAGTTTTAGAATAGACCCCTTTGACCAATCCAACCATAGTATGAACTGAGATTGTTGTTACTCCTTTGACAACAATATTCTAGGGTCCAAGAATGTTCTGGAAGACTTAAGAACTCCCAGACAATTCAAGACAAATGTGCCCCATTTTGTCCCATATTTAGACTCAGATCATAGGCTATTAGGAAGGCAACATGACTCCCTATATTTCAATCTCCGGTAACCAACTATCACTACTCTTGGAACCATTGAGAAGACCACCAGTAGTTGGAGCAGGAAGAAATCAGGATTACCCTTGAGAAGGTGATTCTACAAATGCCATCCTTACTTAAATAAGGACTTCATTTGACTTTGTGAATAGAGTCCAAATTCTTCATCACTAACTGGGCCACCCAAACATAATATCCTCCTTCTGTTGTAAATGTGTCTTTGATGAGTACCATATAACAGAGGGAAAGAGAGAGCAAAATGATGCCTCTTTGCTTGTGCACATGGTTCCCAAGTTTAGCCGAGGCTAGTGGAATTTCACCCAGTTGGTCCACCCCTACCAAGTAGCTAGATTTGATTGGAGGCTTTGGATGATCTGACCAGTTCCTCACCAAAATGACATTAATCAATAGTAGTCCTAATGAATCAACAAGATTACTAAAACCTGTTGGTGATTGTTTTGATGCAATCATAACAATAAGTTAAAATTCACATATAATGAACTGAAACTATACTTGAAAGATAAGAAGGAATCATTTAAGATTTAATTAATCCCAAGTCTACAATGGTACTGTTGGTCAAATTCAGTTGGTTAATGTGAAGCTGTAATGTTCAAGGGGCCTTACGTAATTTAGGGTTGTTTGTGGTTTACTGGACTCAAACTATGCAAAGAGATCATGAGATATGTCAATACTTTTCATTCCTTTGCATAAAAGTGTTACTGTGCTGCAAAGTTTTAGATGGTTGTCATGAATTATTGCAGCTTTATCCTTTATACACTTATGAAAACTATCTACCTTTAACTCTGTTGTGCATGCTTCTTCAAATTTGAGACAACTTCCTTTAGATTTCTACGTTTTTAGCTAAATATTTCAGATGGGTTGAGAAAAGTTAGAAAGATCTAATCTACACTTCATTTACTCTACCGAAGGATCTAATTGTTCTGTTATGCACTATGTAAATCCTATAGTAATTTGATCAAATCCACAGTAAAAACCTTAAATGCAAGTTCTGAGCATTTTCACAAACATACATTTAAAATTGCAAGCTCTCAAAGAAAATATTTCAAAACACAAAGAAGAGTAGGAGAACACTCAGAAGATAGATGCAGAACTCCAGATTCTATTGTATTAGAAACAAACAGTCATACATGATTTACAATGTTGGAATGACTCTTAGTTTCATTGATCAAACTACAGAGAACTTACAAGCTTTACAGATACAGTAAGGAAGCCAGGCATTCCACACACACCTTACTGCAGACACAGGTGACCTCCTTCTTCTACTTTTAAACTAAAAGGTCCCTCTATTCTAAATGTTACTTCTACAAATTCCTGCTGCTACAAATCTCTATGTAGCCCCTGTGTAAAGTATTACAGTGCAGAAAGGCACAATATAAAGACTTTCTGATTGTCCTCACTACAGCAAAAACCTAACTAAACCCCTAGTTCAAACCCCTGGTTACAACAGTAAATGCAGGTGAACCAGTTCTCCAAAATATCTCTGAGCAGTGTCAAATCTGGGTGAAATATTGCCCCTTCTAAGAAGCTCTGGCAGCTTAGTAATAACTTCTATTTGTCTACTGCAGTAATGTTCTCAGCTGCAACTTTGTCCTCCATTGGGTAGCCCCTCTTGACTTCTTCGCACTTGATCTTTATCTTCCTGCTCCTGAGATCAGATTTCCTCCGTGATGTCACTGTGATCAAGTTCCAGCTACTCCCTCAACTGCAAGCCTGCAAAACAAGACAAGCAATAAGTACCATATTTATCAAATGAACAGCAGGAAACTAAAATATCTGATTGACTCAAGGTGACTATGCAAAATGTGGAAATCGAGTCTAAAAAACTCTCAAAACACATTCAAGACTGCACACAGGCTGCTCAAAACCATCAGGTCAACTACCGCTAACCAGAAAAATGCCACGGGTGCCAAAAAAGTGTTTAAAATTCCATCGCTTTGCTCTTTTCCCGCCGATCGGCGTGAAACTGTCTATTGGCGTGTGCGAAAATTCCTTGGCCGATGTTCGTTATTTGGCCGATGGCCTTTCTCGTTATTTCCTCCTTGTTCCTTTCCATCGGCAAGAGTCCTACCGATATAGCCCTAGCGGCTTGTATTTTCTTCCTATCGGTGAGAGATTCGCCATCGGCGAACTCCAAATCTCCTCTGCCGATCACAATGATTTCACCGATGCCTTTATATCAGTGAGACTCCTTCCGATGACCCCTTCGTTGATCACCATCAGCATGAGATCGCCCATCGGCGGCTCACAAACTTCCCCTACCGATGACATTACCTTGGCCGATGGCCTTTTATCAGCGTAAGTGTTGCCAATGTCGCCCCTCTCACGTTCTGTCGGCATGAGATCCCTCCTTCGCCCAGACATTCCCAAACTCCACTGATGGTGTAAGTTATGCTGATGGCATACCATCGGTGAGAGACTTCACTTCGGCGGCACATATTCAAACTCCGCCGATCACTTTTGTTTGGCCAATGGCCTCTTTGCCATCCTCCCATCTTTCTCACCTATTACCAAAGCATTGAACTTGAACCATTGAACCCCGCTATAGAGTACGAGCGGATGGTTCAATGCGGTGGTTCATCGATACATCCCTGCGCAAGGCAACTGCACACGACTTGACATGTTAGAAGAAAATGAACCCTGTTGGTGTCTACATGAGCAGTCAGTTTTCAAGCATATAAACATGCAGGCACCTTCCCAAAAAATCCAAAAAATACTCCAAGTCTCTGGGCCTCCTCAGCATTTTTCAACTGCAGCATCATATTTTCTTCGATGGTGGTCAGCATCATCATGTTTTCTGTCAACTGGTTTTTCATCAGGATCATCATGTTTCAATATCGGGTGATGTTTGGATATCATCCCGATCCTGCTGATGAGCTACAATGTGCCCTAATTTTCTTGCGGGGGATGATTTTTCAAATATCTGGTGATCTTCCAATTATCACCCTGCCCTTATATGATGATGATGTCACCCCGATCTTCTGAAGGGGTTATTTTCTAAGTTGTTCAACCCGACCTATTTTTCTTTAGGAGGGTCGTCATCATCATCATCATATTTCCGGTTATCGCCGTGTTGCTTGCGAGGGTCATCATATTGTCTACCTGCATGATCTTTCGCTGGGGTGATATTTTAACATCGGGTGATCTTTGTTAAGATCATCCTGATGATGTTGCTGTAAAGTTCTAAGTGCGACCCGATATTCATCGTGGTCATCATATTTTGAACGTCAGGATGATCTTAGTCAATATCATCCTGATGTTGTTGTATCACTTCATGTTCGTTGTTTTATCATCCTGATGATGCTGACGTCATTCTTATGTCAGGGTGATATCTATTTCTCTGCCTATCTGCATCATGATATTTCCAAAGGAGGGGGTGATATTTTCATATTTGAATATCACCCGGATGTAGGTTTGTTCCAGCATCATGATGATGCTGATATCAGGGAGATATCCGCCTGTCGGCTTCATGCATTATCCAGTGGGGGGTGATCATTTCAAATATCTGTCATATTCATATATCACCCCGATCTTATAGCGGAGCTACAGTGCAGCATGATATTTGTGCATCAGGATGATATTTCCAAATATCCAGTTATCTTCCGAATATCAACCTGATGCTGACATGTGGTGGTGACGTCATCAAGGTCCGGGGGGTCATATTTCTAACATTACTCATCTTATGAAGATCCCCCAATGTTGCGAATATGATGATGACATCATCCGGATATGAGGAGGTGCGCAGTAGGCAGATATGCTGATGTCGTCAGCAGGATATGACGGTGACATCATCAGGATGTTCATCGGCCAGACATTTGGTATCGGCTAAGCAGGAGGATCTTCCTCCGATGGATCAGGTTGTGCCGATGAAGGCGATTATCATGCAGGTTATATTGCGATATGATGCTGACGTCAGGGTGATATTTCAAGCGACAGGATATCATGCTGCTGAAGGATAATGATGATGAAGTCTTATACTAGTGTCGTCAGGAGCAAAAGCACCGACATCATATATGCTCGTGGCCTAGTATATAAAGTGTTGAAAAGGTCGCCGCGGGGTGCATGTGGGATAATTGATATCCTACATATTTTGAAATATCATGACGATGAATCTTGGCAGGAAATGGTTGCGATGCACAGTTGATGTTTTTCCCAAGGCCGCGGGTTGGTGCGCCATTAATGGTGAAGGTTGCAGAGGTATGGACGGATCTGGTACCCGATTGAAGGTGTACATCAACGGACAGTGGCGCAGGGCTCGAGGTTTCTTCCTGTCTCCTCCCCTACCTACTGCATTCATGTTTGGGCGCCAATCTGGTAATGCGTTGAGCGCCATTTTTGTGATACTGTGTATCTGGCAGGATTTTTGGTCAACCATGTAATTAATTGCTGTGGTACACTACCTGGCTGTTATAAGCAGGAAGTGTTACTCATTTTTGGTTGTTGAAAACTGGACATTTTGGCTCTATAATAAGATACAACTGGTTTTGGTTGCTCTGTGCAGCAAAACTTGTGAGTTTATGTATCTCCTGTTGTACGATTTGGCATGAATCCACTGATTTCATGGTTAATCTTATATGAATAATGCTGTGTTTGCATGTGTTATGCTGATTCTGTCTCTAGTTTTGCATGTATCTTTCTTACTGCAATAGGGATGCCATAAGTATAGACAGCTTAACACTCTTTATTGGGAGATATCTGTAAGGCAGATATCATGTGTATCCCCCTGAAATCTAGTTTTAGCTATTCATGCTGATCATTCACAGGTGTATGTCTACCGACTCCAAGCCCTGGATAAGCACCAATCTAGCTCTGTGTTGAGGTTATACACCATGTCCAGCTTTGCATCCAAAATTCAAACTAAACCATTTCATACTTCCACCTGTTAGTTGTAGGAGTAGGATTAGGAAACCCCTGCATGCTCTCATACCCAACCAGACATCATGTCCAAGAATGTTGCCAGCCTTGTGATCTATCATACAGATCTTGGTCCATACATGAGAGTATTCTGCCTGTTGTTGTCAAGTTAGATCTTTCTATCTTTGAGCTAGTCAAGGTTACATCTTGAGTTATAGGGATACCCCCCTTGGTGCGGCAGAACCAGAAGTGAAAGGGAGGCAGCTTACGCAACCTCTTGTATTTAGTTGGCTGAATTTGCCTGTGCATTAGAAGTGGCAAACCCTAATGCTGATTCAGAAGAAAAACCAACAAAATGGCGACTCTGTTGGGGAATGGGAAGTAAAAGTACTATCTAATCATCTCCAGTAATATATCTGTGACCCATCCGAGTCACCAACAAAATGGCGACTCTGCTGGGGAGATCAATGTCATATCCATGAAAGTTTGAGTCTACAAGATTAAAAAATTAGACCTGGAAACTGTTTGTTGCAGCAGAGAAAAAAGGTTGTATATGTGACTCTGCTGGTGGATGACCTAGAAAGAAAAAAATCAATTTGCAGCTTCAGCTTGTTTGAAGCTCATTCCTCTTCAAGGAGGTGGCGACTCTACATCAAAGAACCTGATAAAAGAACAAAATCAGTCAGAGAAGAATTTGCAGCTCCTGCAACATATCCAGGTATTTCATATTGTTTGACAGACTCCCTATTTGGTGAGATAGCACTGGTTAAAAGGGAAACATTGGTGAAAACAGAGCTTGCATGCTTTTATTAGAACTTACCCTGTATTTCAAAGGGCATGCAATGTTGTTCAAAAGACTCATTTAAAGGACTTTAGGAAAGTTTGAAAAAACAGTTTGAATTTTGAGTGCCTAAAGTCATTGTTAGTATAAAATCTGAGTAGAGAGGAGGGTTGCAAAAACATAAAGGATGTATTATCTGCCTATGCACCCTTGTGAAGTGTCAAATGCAAAAATGTATAACAGTCAATCCCAACCATGTAATAAAAGAAGTTTCAACATAGATAGATATAAGCCCATAAATTTTAGTGGCATTTGTGGCTACCCAAATGCTCTTCCACCTAAAATCAGAAGATATTTGCCCAAATTTAGTGGCGCAAAGGATGAATCAGCTGAGAGACACTTGCAGCAGTTTATAAATGTTATAGATGATTTCGAGATTGACCGTGAAGATGTAGTTATGAGATTATTTGTTCAATCTCTAGAAGAAGATGCAAGGGATTGGTTCTCCTACCTTCCAGCTCGCTCTGTCAGCTCTTGGCATGATTTTAAATCTGCATTTCTAGTACAATATGGTGAAAGAATTTCTGAATATGCAATTATTAGTAACTTCATGTACATCCATATTGAAGAAGATGAGTTGATCCCAGCCTTTAACCTCAGATTTATGAGGGCATTGAATAGAATTCTAGAATGTATGAGACCTAATGATGCACTGTGCTTAGTCGTCTATTTGGGAGCCTTTGACAAAAAAATGAGTTATAGATTGAGAGACAAGGAGCCCACCACATTGCATCAGGCACATCAGTTTGCAATAGATATTGAAAACAATTGGAGGTATGGAATTCAAAAGGGTTATTTTTCTGAAAATTTTTGTTCTCCTGCAGCCCCCAATGTTGATGAAAGTTTTAATTCAGTAATTGACAATGAATGTCATAGCACTCACACCCCTGTTGTCCCAGTTTTTGCATCATTCCAAGTGGATGATGTTTCTATTATAGAGGAGGATGTCCTTTTTTGCCCAGCAGGTGAAGTTGAAAATAATAATTTTTCAAGTAATATTTGCATACCAGTCCTAAACAAAGAGCCTTCATGTTTAAATGATCCAGTTGTGCAGAGTTGTGATCATATGGATCAAGAATCAATATCAGTTTCATCAGGAAGCATTGGAGGGCTGGAAAATGATGAAGATTGTTCAACTTCAGAGTGCATTGAAACAGCAGCAATCTTGTATGCGGGGCAATTAGATGATAAAAATGATATCCATGACTAGTGCATGGATCAGGTTTGTTTTTCTTATGACTCTAGATCTGATAGTAATGAAGAAGAATTGGAATGTCATGAAGAAGAAGCAGAGGCCTTTGCAGTGAGTGTTAATCCCCTTTATGATGAGCCTGCTGATGCATATGATGTTGTGAGTCATGACCTTCATTGGTGCATGATTAACCCTTTGTTTGAAGATGATGATATTGATTTGCAAACTGTGAATAATGAATGTTCATCATCACCTGATTCAGACATGTGCAACATTGGGTGTGTGGATCAGGTTTTGTTTTCAATATCAGTAGATATTAGGGATCTCATATTTTCTAAGTATTTTGAATTGTTGGATCAGCTGGATGAGTGCCTGATAATGTGCAGTAGCCAGATAAATGATAAAGAGTGCCAAGAGCAGTATGATGTACTGTCTGAGGGACATAACATACATGTGTTGCCTAATGTTGAAGAATATTATGTGTATGGTTATATGTCTAATTCTGAAATCCAAAATGACAGAGCTGAAAATGATGGTGGCAAGCTTTCAAAACTGGTGGAATATCTTTTTAAGCAGATGACATTATGGGTAGATTATGCCAATCTTTTCAGTTGGGATTGGGATATTCCAGTTTGGAATCAGGCATTTGACAAGAAAAAATTATGGTTTTTCCTTTTTGGCTGCCCGGGGCCGCCAAAATAATGTTTAAAAATAATGTGTTTGGTGATGCAAATCAATATAACATCATGACTCTGTGCCCAATGGATAAGGGACTGGTCTGCATCCTAGAGATCTGGGGTTCTCGCTGCAGTCTTGCACCTGCACGTCCCCAGACAGAGCCACTGTTGGTGTCTGCATGAGCAGTCAGTTTTCAAGCATATAAACATGCAGGCACCTTCCCAAAAAATCCAAAAAATACTCCAAGTCTCTGGGCCTCCTCAGCATTTTTCAACTGCAGCATCATATTTTCTTCGATGGTGGTCAGCATCATCATGTTTTCTGTCAACCGGTTTTTCATCAGGATCATCATGTTTCAATATCGGGTGATGTTTGGATATCATCCCGATCCTGCTGATGAGCTACAGTGTGCCCTGATTTTCTTGCGGGGGGTGATTTTTCAAATATCTGGTGATCTTCCAATTATCACCCTGCCCTTATATGATGATGATGTCACCCCGATCTTCTGAAGGGGTTATTTTCTAAGTTGTTCAACCCGACCTATTTTTCTTTAGGAGGGTTGTCATCATCATCATCATATTTCCGGTTATCGCTGTGTTGCTTGCGAGGGTCATCATATTGTCTACCTGCATGATCTTTCGCTGGGGTGATATTTTAACATCGGGTGATCTTTGTTAAGATCATCCTGATGATGTTGCTGTAAAGTTCTAAGTGTGACCTGATATTCATCGTGGTCATCATATTTTGAACGTCAGGATGATCTTAGTCAATATCATCCTGATGTTGTTGTATCACTTCATGTTCGTTGTTTTATCATCCTGATGATGCTGACGTCATTCTTATGTCAGGGTGATATCTATTTCTCTGCCTATCTGCATCATGATATTTCTGAAGGAGGGGGTGATATTTTCATATTTGAATATCACCCAGATGTATGTTTGTTCCAGCATCATGATGATGCTGATATCAGGGAGATATCTGCTTGTCAGCTTCATGCATTATCCAGTGGGGGGTGATCATTTCAAATATCTGTCATATTCATATATCACCCTGATCTTATAGCGGAGCTACAGTGCAGCATGATATTTGTGCATCAGGATGATATTTCCAAATATCCGGTTATCTTCCGAATATCATCCTGAAGCCGACATGTGGTGGTGACGTCATCAAGGTCTGGGGGGTCATATTTCTAACATTACTCATCTTATGAAGATCCCCCAATGTTGCGAATATGATGATGACGTCATCCGGATATGAGGAGGTGCGCAGTAGGCAGATATGCTGATGACATCAGCAGGATATGACGGTGACATCATCAGGATGTTCATTGGCCAGACATTTGGTATCGGCTAAGCAGGAGGATCTTCCTCCGATGGATCAGGTTGTGCCGATGAAGGCGATTATCATGCAGGTTATATTGCGATATGATGCTGACGTCAGGGTGATATTTCAAGCGACAGGATATCATGCTGCTGAAGGATAATGATGATGAAGTCTTATACTAGTGTCATCAGGAGCAAAAGCACCGACATCATATATGCTCGTGGCCTAGTATATAAAGTGTTGAAAAGGTCGCCGCGGGGTGCATGTGGGATAATTGATATCCTGCATATTTTGAAATATCATGACGATGAATCTTGGCGGGAAATGGTTGCGATGCACAGTTGATGTTTTTCCCAAGGCCGCGGGTTGGTGCGCCATTAATGGCGAAGGTTGCAGAGGTATGGACGGATCTGGTACCTGATTGAAGGTGTACATCAACGGACAGTGGCGCAGGGCTCGAGGTTTCTTCCTGTCTCCTCCCCTACCTACTGCATTCATGTTTGGGCGCCAATCTGGTAATGCGTTGAGCGCCATTTTTGTGATACTGTGTATCTGGCGGGATTTTTGGTCAACCATGTAATTAATTGCTGTGGTACACTACCTGGCTGTTATAAGCAGGAAGTGTTACTCATTTTTGGTTGTTGAAAACTGGACATTTTGGCTCTATAATAAGATACAACTGGTTTTGGTTGCTCTGTGCAGCAAAACTTGTGAGTTTATGTATCTCCTGTTGTACGATTTGGCATGAATCCACTGATTTCATGGTTAATCTTATATGAATAATGCTGTGTTTGCATGTGTTATGCTGATTCTGTCTCCAGTTTTGCATGTATCTTTCTTACTGCAATAGGGATGCCATAAGTATAGACAGCTTAACACTCTTTATTGGGAGATATCTGTAAGGCAGATATCATGTGTATCCCCCTAAAATCCAGTTTTAGCTATTCATGCTGATCATTCACAGGTGTATGTCTACCGACTCCAAGCCCTGGATAGGCACCAATCTAGCTCTGTGTTGAGGTTATACACCATGTCCAGCTTTGCATCCAAAATTCAAACTAAACCATTTCATACTTCCACCTGTTAGTTGTAGGAGTAGGATTAGGAACCCCCTGCATGCTCTCATACCCAACCAGACATCATGTCCA
This sequence comes from Cunninghamia lanceolata, assembly GCA_027924645.1. NCBI lineage: Eukaryota > Viridiplantae > Streptophyta > Pinopsida > Cupressales > Cupressaceae > Cunninghamia > Cunninghamia lanceolata. The sequence continues at coordinate 5,436,703 of BSBN01000219.1, read as the reverse complement.
AGAATGTTGCCAGCCTTGTGATCTATCATACAGATCTTGGTCCATACATGAGAGTATTCTGCCTGTTGTTGTCAAGTTAGATCTTTCTATCTTTGAGCTAGTCAAGGTTACATCTTGAGTTATAGGGATACCCCCCTTGGTGCGGCAGAACCAGAAGTGAAGGGGAGGCAGCTCACGCAACCTCCTGTATTTAGTTGGCTGAATCTGCCTGTGCATTAGAAGTGGCAAACCCTAATGCTGATTCAGAAGAAAAACCAACAAACCCCACGAACCTTGAACCATTGAACCTTTAAGGAAAAGGTTCAAGCAAATGGTTCAACACGGCAGTTCATCGATATTTTTCAAAACAATAGTCTGCTTTTGAGACATTTTGAACATGCAAAACCATTTGAACCCCGAACCATTGAACCATTGAACCTCGAAGGAAAAGGTTCAACCGGATGGTTCAACGCGGTGGTTCAAAGCTTAAAAACCTTGCCAGTAAATAAATAATGGAGACTCAAAAAAGATAACAAAGTGCGCCGATGCACTTTCTGCCAAACAAACAATTGTGAGATACAGAGTGGAACCCAGACAAAATTCTCTTTAACCTGAAATGTATATTTTCAAAATTTTAAATGAATGCCAACAAGGAAAAAGGCAAACAACTGACTGTTTACATGCAAAACCTGAAAGTACATTTTACCTAAATGATCATAACTTGCAAAATATGATGAATTTTAAGATGGTTCAAAAGGCAACCCTAGCTCATTTTTCACAAGGAATCCAACCACATCATGCATTGGTACTGAAAATGCAATTTTCTATATTTTTAACAAGGTTTGCAAATTTGACTCCCCTTTTCCCTTACCACCAAACAGAACAACACAAGCAGAAGCAACAACAAAGCAACAGCAGGGGTCCTCATCTTGCTAAGGAGCAAAATGGGGCGTGTTGTGAACATCACAACAACTAGCAACCAAACAAAACAATTAAATTCAAAGTGTTCAAGAAAACTAGGTGAAATAAATCCATAACTTCCGACTATCCTTCCTGCAAATTACTATTCAGCTTGAGACTTAAGTTATTCAATAAGGGTGCATGAACTTCTATTTTCAATTTAATTGTGTGCATGTGATTAATTATCCTCATCTTGAAGATCGGTTGAACAAACCAGTGACTGACATTAGCCTACGTAGGTGAGGATATTCCCTCATAGCCGACCGGATAGAGCCTTGCTACCAGCGAGCATTCATAGCCCCGGCAAGGTTATCGTTACAATTCTCCTAAGTAGAGCCCTACTGCCAGCGAGTGTCTATAGCCCTGGTAGAGTTACTTAGATGGCTTAATCTAAATTTTTAGTATAATTTGCTTTTTTTTTTTTATTTTTTTTTATTTTCTGATTTTGAAAGATTTCACAAGATATAGCAATTTGTAACTTCATGATGCAAGGAGTGGACACTTGCTGAAATTAAGCTGAGAATTGTAATGGTAGCAAGGGTAACCTCATATTTTTCACCTAATATCTACACTGGTAAGTTCAACAAACCCAAGGATTTTAGGTGTGTCATCGTGAGAAACTTGCTTCGAATTCTCAATCACATTTATGGAATACGAAATTTTAGAAGATAAATAACTCTCTACATTTATGACAGTAACAAGTTATGTGTAAATTGCAAATGATTAACTTGAATATCCTAAATTTTATATTATTTTGAATGGTTGCTAGTTTGCTCCTTAATACTCTGAAGTAAAATAAAGATTGTTGCTGAGGAGACAACAAACCAACCAAACAAACAGGCTGTACAAAAAGTAAAAAAAGCAGAAAAAACTATACAAACAGGCTGTACAAACAACACTATACAAACTAAAACAAAACAAACAGAAAGAAACAGAAAGGAACTATACAAACAGCTAACCTAAAAAAAAAACAGCAAAAGAAGAAAAGAAAACAAAAACAACTACCCTACCAAACTATATACAAGCCTCTACAAGGCAAATAGAAACCCAGGAAAAGACCCAAGAACACCCCTACTTGCATATTTCTTTAGATTGTGTAGGAGTAATAGGGTACTAGTTATGGTTCTCATCCTAGCAGATTTATCTTTGAATTCTGAAAAAAATTCTGGTATTCTAGATTCATTATGTTTATCAAAATAGCTCTTAATAACTAGTAACTGAGGCAGCCCATCGGGTTCATGACTAATCCATATGCATGTCCTATCTCTTGAATTTCCATAATCAAAATAGCATTTATCATTGTTCACTAAGGAAAGGAAAGAGACAACCTGATGTGTTTTTAGCTCTGTGGGACATGCTTGTTCATTGATAGCTAGCTCTTCATTCAACTCTGCATTTTTCGTTGCCCAGCTCTATGTCTGGTCCCTTTTCAAGTTGAAAGATGAATAACTCAAGATGTATCATTTCTTCATCTTCATCTATCTTTGTTCCTTCATTCTGGATGTTCAGTTTATCCTCAAATTCAGCAAACCTCTCAATGTTCTCATTAGTTTCCTGCACATCAGCACTTAAGTAAGTATCTTCATCATCATAATCTGATATACAAAATTTAATCATTTCTAAATCACTTGAGAGTAAAGGTGGAACAACATCTTTTGATCGACAGGAATACTCCCCTGTTTCATTTTCAAAATACTACTGGGGTGATGTCTGATTATGCACAGCAGCTCCAAAATCTTCTGTATTTTTAATTTTTAAGAATTGGTCATCAACTAACTCACATTTATCACCAGTGTGGAGTCTGCTTCTATTAACCTGCAACAATCCTGAACTTGGTCATTCAATTTAAAGAAGTCAGTCATGGGATTAGGATTTACTTTCTCCTCTATGACTTCATTAGCTTCTATAGTAGGGATCTCATCAATTTTAGTGCACTTTAATTTTTTCATTTGCCCACATTTCTCCTTTCCATAAAATGACTCAAGGAAAGACGTTCTACTATCTTTACCAAAAGCATTAGGATCAGCAATAAAAACCTTATCCTGACAAATGGTTTCCTCTCTACAAGATTCAAAAGATTTATACTTGTACTCCCCTTTTCCTGTATTAGGAAGTAGAGACCTACTATCAATCCCACCATAATATGACCTAAGAAAAGATGCTCTGTTATCATTCCCTTCCAGAATTGATTTATCTATTGTATTTTCTAACCACCTATTAGTTCCTAGTGTTGTATTAGCTTGTTGCTGCAAAATTTCTTTTTCCTGCCAGTCTTCAGCCCTGAACAAATCTGAAAAAATAATCAGTCCTTTCAAATATGAATCTATCCTAGTGAGGAATGTTAAACATTTAAGTTCACTGTGTTCAATAGTCCGGTGTATCCTGCAACAACTGGACAAACCAAAATTAGATAAACTTTGAGAATAAAACTGTTCATTCAAAGCTCCCTGAAATAAATGACTGTTAACTTGAAAACTATCCCCATATGAGTCCATTGAAAATGGGACCTTCTTTTCACCCTTTTAGGCTTTTGAAATTTTATGAGATCCAACATATCCCAGAACATAGCATTTAAACTCAGAAAGTTAACCCTAAATCAAATCGACCCTCCTTCTAGCGCTAGAAAACTGTTGGTGATTGTTTTGATGCAATCATAACAATAAGTTAAAATTCACATATAATGAACTGAAACTATACTTGAAAGATAAGAAGGAATCATTTAATATTCAATTAATCCCAAGTCTACAATGGTACTGTTGGTCAAATTCAGTTGGTCAATGTGAAGCTGTAATGTTCAAGGGGCCTTACGTAATTTAGGGTTGTTTGTGGTTTACTGGACTCAAACTATGCAAAAAGATCATGAGATATGTCAATACTTTTCATTCCTTTGCATAAAAGTGTTATTGTGCTGCAAAGTTTTATATGGTTGTCTTGAATTATTGCAGCTTTCTCCTTTATACACTTATGAAAACTGTCTACCTTTAACTCTATTGTGCATGCTTCTTCAAATTTGAGACAACTTCCTTTAGATTTCTACGTTTTCAGCTAAATATTTCAGATGGGTTGAGAAAATTTAGAAAGATCTAATCTACACTTCATTTACTCTACTAAAGGATCTAATTGTTCTGTTATGCACTATGTAAATCCTACAGTAATTTGATCAAATCCACAGTAAAAACCTTAAATGCAAGTTCTGAGCATTTTCACAAACATACATTTAAAATTGCAAGCTCTCAAAGAAAATATTTCAAAACACAAAAAAGAGCAGGAGAACACTCAGAAGATAGATGCAGAACTCCAGATTCTATTGTATTAGAAACAAACAGTCATACATGATTTACAATGTTGGAATGACTCTTAGTTTCATTGATCAAACTACAGAGAACTTACAAGCTTTACAGATATAGTAAGGAAGCTAGACATTCCACGCACACCTTACTGCAGACACAGGCGACTTCCTTCTTCTACTTTTAAACTAAAAGGTCCCTCTATTCTAAATGTTACTTCTACAAATTCCTGCTGCTACAAATCTCTATGTAGCCCCTATGTAAAGTATTACAGTGCAGAAAGGCACAATATAAAGACTTTCTGATTGTCCTCACTATAGCAAAAACCTAACTAAACCCCTGGTTCAAACCCCTGGTTACAGTAGTAAATGCGGGTGAACCAGTTCTCCAAAATATCTCTGAGCAGTGTCAAATCTGGGCGAAATATTGCCCCTTCTGAGAAGCTCTGGCAGCTCAGTAATAACTTTTGTTTGTCTGTTGCAGTAATGTTCTCAGCTACAACTTTGTCCTCCATTGGGTAGCCCCTCTTGACTTCTTCACACTTGATCTTTATCTTCCTACTCCTGAGATTAGATTTCCTCCGTGATGTCACTGTGATCAAGTTCCAGCTACTCCTTCAACTGCAAGCCTGCAAAACAAGACAAGCAATAAGTACCATATTTATCAAATGAATAGTAGGAAACTAAAATATCTAATTGACTCAAGGTGACTGTGCAAAATGTGGAAATCAGGTCCAAAAAACTCTCAAAACACGTTCAAGACTGCACACAAGCTACTCAAAACCATCTGGTCAACTACCGCTGACCAGAAAAATGCCACGGGCGCCAAAAAAGTGTTTAAAATTCCATCACTTTGCTCTTTTCCCGCCCATCAGTGTGAAATTGTCTATCAGCATGTGCGAAAATTCCTTGGCCGATGTTCGTTATTTGGCCGATGGCCTTTCTCGTTATTTCCTCCTTGTTCCTTTCCATCGGCAAGAGTCCTACCGATATATCCCTAGCGGCTTGTATTTTCTTCCTATCGGCGAGAGATTTGCCATCGGCGAACTCCAAATCTCCTCTGCCAATCACAATGATTTCACCGATGCCTTTATATTAGTGAGACTCCTTCTGATGACCCCTTCGTTGATCGCCATCAGCGTGAGATCGCCCATCGACAGCTCACAAACTTCCCCTGCCGATGACATTACCTTGGCCAATGGCCTTTTATCGGCGTAAGTGTTGCCGATGTTGCCCCTCTCACATTCTGTCGACGTGAGATCCCTCCTTCACCCAGACATTCCCAAACTCCACCGATGGTGTAAGTTATGCCGATGGCATACCATCGGTGAGAGACTTCACTTCGGCGGCACATATTCAAACTCCGCCGATCACTTTTGTTTGGTCGATGGCCTCTTCGCCATCCTCCCATCTTTCTCGCCTATTACCAAAGCATTGAACTTGAACCATTGAACCCCGCTATAGAGTACAAGCGGATGGTTCAATGCGGCGGTTCATCGATACATCCCTGCGCAAGGCAACTACACACGACTTGACATGTTAGAAGAAAATGAACCCCGCGAACCTTGAACCATTGAACCTTTAAGGAAAAGGTTCAAGAGGATGGTTCAACGCGGTGGTTCATCGATATTTTTCAAAACAACAGTCTGCTTTTGAGACATTTTGAACATGCAGAACCATTTGAACCCCAAACCATTGAACCATTGAACCTTGAAGGAAAAGGTTCAACCGAATGGTTCAATGTGGCAGTTCAAAGCTTAAAAACCTTGCCAGTAAACAAATAATGGCGACTCAAAAAAGATAACAAAGTGCGCCGATGCACTTTCTGCCAAACAGACAATTGTGAGATACAGAGTGGAACCTAGACAAAATTCCCTTTAACCTGAAATGTATATTTTCAAAATTTTAAACGAATGCCAACAAGGAAAAAGGCAAACAACTGACTGTTTACATGCAAAACCTGATAGTACATTTTACCTAAATGATCATAACTTGCAAAATATGATGAATTTTAAGACGGTTCAAAAGGCAACCCTGGCTCATTTTTCACAAGGAATCCAACCACATCATGCATTGGTATTGAAAATGCAATTTTCTATATTTTTAACAAGGTTTGCAAATTTGACTCCCCTTTTCCCTTACCACCAAACAGAACAACACAAGCAGAAGCAATAGCAAAGCAACAACAGGGGTCCTCATTTTGCTAAGGAGCAAAATGGGGCGTGTTGTGAACATCACAACAAAACCAAAATCTCCTACTTTTTCTATTACCTCCCATTCCCTAGCTCAGTGTCTACCTCTTCCTTAATTCGCAATGAGCAAACCTACAACCAAGAAAATAGAGACAAACTTCTTTGGGAAATAAAGGATAGAAGAAAGGAAACAATCTGCACATTTCTCATACTAAGAGATGATGTGAATAGTCCACAAAATCTTTTCTACTTATAGAAAAAATAGGAGGCCCTTCGCCTGAGCAATCTCCACTTTTCAACAACCTCCATAACTCCATTTCAAGTGTCTGCAAGCTTCACACACTTGAAACCATATCTAGAAATATTTGACAACCAGATCGTGGCCTCCAAAATAGAAAATGGAGGTGCAAAGATGTCATATCTAAATACAAAACATACCTTGCACAATCAACAAATGTTTGGCCTACTTATCAAAGTATACTTGGAGATCAAAATCAATCAAGGAAGCATGGTAACTGTCAAATTGCAACCCAGAACACAACTGATAGTGTTGAGGACTAGATGACATCTACCATGTAACAATACTCTTGCAAATGAAATTTGGGATTTGAATCTAGAATTTTTATGTGAGACACATAAGAATAAGATAAGTGGCTTGAAATGAAAGAAAATCCACCCTGCCGTTAAATGAGTCATTATCTAATCAGGGAGTACCAACAGAGATATCCTGACCAGTCAAGGAGACTATAACCTAGCCATATGTCAACTTATCACTGCAGCGCAAGCCTAAAAGGGGCCCACATTACTACCCTTGTGCTCATGTGCTAGGTGCTAGCTTCAGTTCTTCTAAAACAAAATCAGGTCCCACCCTCCACTTGGCATATTTTCATAGCAGTGCAAGGAATATTCGAAAGCATATTTTCACAGTGTGCTACCATGATCCAATAGGGAACAAGCACATAGTAGTTGGCTCAGTAAATAAGGCTTTGGGCCTACCAACTCAAAATCAATCATCATCACATCAGCACAATCTAATCAGACCTAGTAGATTTGAAGCCCGCAATACCGCAATAATCATCCATCTATCTCGAAAGGGTGTGTGCTCATTCTCAAGAAATATTTGCATATACGGGGAGAGCTAGTAACTAGGCTTATGGAGCTAGTTGTGAATGAATCTAAGGATATTAAGTCACAACTTAAGTCTGGGGTGACCGCCTATCACAAGTCAACATGGAATTATAATGTATGCTTTAGGGAAAGGCTCAAGGGCTCAGGGTTTAAGCTTCTCAGACATGAACTTAGCCAATTTCAAGGGGTTAAGACTAGAGAGCAAGAAAATTGCAAAGGGCTTCCACCACCTTCAACCTCTCAAAAACTCTACGAATATGCATCAAATTTTCCTCCAAAGTTTTGTTAAAAATTATAATATCATCCAAATAGACAATAACAAACTTGTCCAGAAATTCTTTGAGTACATCATTCATGAGACTCATGAAAGTGCTCGGTGCATTGTTTAGTCCAAATGGCATCACTAACCACTCATACAGTCTTCCTTTTGTCTTGAATACTATCTTTCATTCATCTCCTTGTATCCTGATCTGGTGATACCCACTCTTCAAATCTATCTTTATAAAATTCTTCGCTCCACTTGGGCAGTCCATGATATCATCCATCCTTGGCAAAGGAAATATATACTTGATTGTGATTTTGTTGATGGCCATGGAATTGGTACACATCCTCTATTCTCCATCCTTCTTATGTTCTAGTACTTAAGGTATTGTACACAGACTCAAGCTCTCTCTGATTAGCCCCTTTTTTAACAATTCTTGAACTTGTCTATTCAGCTCCTCATTTTCTACAGGGGTCATTCTATGGGATGCCTTGTTAGGCAAACTAGCTCCTAGTATCAAATCTATTTGATGACTTATGATTCTCATTGGTGGCAAACCTTCAAGTGCATTATATGAAACAATATCTTTAAATTCATCCAACATATTTGCAATTTATGTGGGTACATCTTCTTCCTCCTCTTTGTCAAGTTTAGGAATCAAGGAAAAGTACACACATTTGTGTTTCATTCCATCCATAATTTTTCTACCATCTACCAAACAAATTCTAGTAGTGTTACATACATTTTCCTCTACTTCTCTCATAGGTTTTAGCTTGTGTCTCACTCCATCTTTTGTCAAAGAATAGGTGTAAGCATGATTTTCATGAACACCAGACCTATCATACTACCACAACCTTCCCAACAACAAGAGACATACATCCATTGACATAATGTCATGCATAAAACATCATCATGATAATTTATCCAATCTTAAAATTTACCAAATAATGTTCATTAACCAAAGCTTTATGATCTTTATGTAACCAAGCAATCCTATAGGGATGTGGATGCTCTATTAGTTTTAAATTCAACTTTCTGACCATCTCTTTAGATACTAGATTATCTATACTTCCACTATCAATAATCACATCACAACACTCACCTCTTATTTTATACCTTGTTCAAAATAGGCTCTTTCTTTGTGTTGGTTCTTCTTTTCCCTCTTCTTTTAGTAAGGCTCTTTTGATAACAAGAGCTTCTTCTCTTTTTGCATCTTCTGTATGTTTAGATCTAGCCTCCTCATCAACATGGGCAACTCTAGCATTACCCTTTGGTCTTATGTTTGTTCGTTCCTAATTTTGTTGACAGTAATATGCTCTATGCCATTCTTCACAGCATCTAAAATAGGTTCCTCTAAATCCCCCTCTTCCAAGCCCTCTTCCAAATCTATATCTTCCTTTCTGGTACCAATCATTCTATCCTTGAGGGCAGGATGCATTTTCACCACTATTATTTTGACTGGTACCTACATCTTCATTTTTCTTTTGCTCATCTTGTTGTCCATGACCCCCATATGATCTTCCACTAGTTCTTCCACCAACGACCTCTTTCTCTTTGTTTGTTCTCAAATTTTCTATTCAACTTTTCTTCCACCTTTGTTGCAAACTGATATGCATCTCCATTATTTATCAATCTAACCAGGATTAATTATTCTTGGATACTAGGTTTCAACCCATTGATATACCTTGCTACCTTCTCTTTATTAGCCTTTGTGTGACCTTCTCTAATGATGAATTTGTAAAACTCTTCAGTGTATTCTTTGACTTTTTTGTTCATTTGTCTTAGACCTTACATTTTCTTCAAAAATTCCAACTCATAATCCACAGGAATAAACTCTCTTCAATTTATCAACCATTTTATCCCATCTGGTGATCTTCTCTTTTCCTTTTTAGTTTCTTTCTAACTACACCTCCTTCCACCAAATTCCATAATGACCCTTAAGCTTGGTCTTGGCAAAATTGACCCTCTCAAGATCTTCCATTTCTTCATATTCAAAATATTCCTCCATATCATTGATCCAATCTATTAATTCTTTTGGATTGAAATTACTAGAAAATGTAGAGATGTCAATATTTGGCCTTTTCCCATTTTTTTTATGGCCTTCAACAATCTAACATGTTTAGGTTCTTCTTCTCCATCATTTTCTTCAAATTGTGCATCATCTTGGGGTAAATCATATTCATCCTCACTTTCATCTCTCCTTCTTAGTTCAAACCCTCTTCTCAGTTCCTCTTGGATTGCATTAATATTCCTCTACAGAGCTCTAAACCCTTCTTCTATCACATCAAGATTTTTGCCAACACAATTTGTACATGGAGGCATCTTGATTTTATTCTTTCTTCTCTTATGCTTAATATAAAAATTCCTCAGTGTGAAGCTACCTCAAATCGGTGGTTCTACTTCCACTTTTAAACACACGATCTCAAGGTCCTAGCACAAACTACCTCACTGTTTGGTGATCTATTTGCACTCTCAGGAAAAAGTCACTTTGATACCACTTGATGAGGGTGTACTCCACCCAACACAGTCACAATGATAATTATAAACATCAAACCATCAATATAGTGATTTATGTGGGGAAATCCTTTCAGTAAAAACCCCACCTCGAAAAGATACTCAATATATTATTTAGAATTCTCCACAAGATTATAATATACTTGCAAAGAAAGCTTCCACAAAAATATCTCCAACTAGAGATTCGATCACAACTCAACATCTATCATACTCCCACACACAACCTCTATCTCAAGCACCTAATATATAGGAGATACAATATAGGAAACCATCAAATGGTATTACAAAACCATGAGATAAAACAACTCAAAAGTGGCACCCAAATTATCTACCAATAAAAGATTCGTTACGATGTGTCAAAACACTCAACGCGTGTAGCTTCCCTTAATAATTATTTTCTATGTCTGGCATGTTTTTACATTTTCTAATATGGGAGGCCCAACTTCCAGAGGTCATAACTTTTGATCCTCCAATTGACGAACCATTTGATGCATTGGAAATCTCGCAAAAAAATGAAGCTCCACAAAATATCTTGTTTAGGAACATTTTGATTTTTGACCAACTTTTGGGTCGTTACAAAACCTCTAATTGTCTCACAATTGATTCTGAAACTTTTTTCATGAGCCTAAAAAACTAAAACTTTAATATCCTGAAATCCAGACATGACCTTGGGCTAAAATTTACCAAGAATGTTTATTTGATTATTTTGAAACTTTGGGGAAAATTTCAGACCCAACTACTTCTCTGATATAGGGTTACTAAAAATAGTAAGTGCTGGTATTCTTAGCCTTTTTTGGAAACTTTAAAGGTTCCAAATTATTATTCAAGAAAATGGGTATCCACAAAAACCAAAATTAAAATAAATAGAAAAGAAAATCTTTTTTTTGGTGATGTAAGATTACTATACACCTTTAGATGCTCCTAGATCAAAATTTTGACATTATAGTTTCATCATTTTGGAATAGGTCCAATGATGTGTCTATGTATTTGTCTTGATTAGGGATTATAGGTGAGGGATGGGTAGGGTGGGTGGTGCAGTCAAGGATGGAGGGTCTAGAGAATGGACTATCCAACCCTGTAGCTAGAGTAAACACAATAGAAACAACACAAGAATAGAATGCAATGGAAGACTTATATGCTTAATATCTCAGACAATTATAATGCTTATATGCTGGTAACATGCTTGCTACAATCTGGCTCACAAGCCTACTTTCTAGATTACAACATACATGAATGATATGGCATTGAAGTGCCTCTGGAAAAGAACTATCCCTTCTATTATACTATCAGATATGAATCAATTAACTTCCTAATGAATCTCATGAATGCTTATATATCATCTTCTAACTCATAGAATCCTCTATGTTAGGATCAAGAGGTCTCAAAACCCAATGCAAGATGAAATGTGTAGGGAATGTGTAGGTCAGCCTACAACTCATGGTAATGCTCCACAAATGAATGAAACATGATACAGTTCTCCATGAAGGTCTATCTGGTCCCATACTTCCTTGTGTGATGTTCCATTTAAGTCCGTAAGTCAAGGATGTTGGGAAAAGTGTCTCAACCTTGCAACTATGAAATGTTACTATTCTTCTTAATTTTGGTCTTTTCAAATACCCTTTATCTTGAAGAATGTTTTAAAACTTTCAAAGTTTCCAAAAGGGCTTAAAATGGTGGGACTTACTATTTTAGTAACTCTACATTTGACCTCAGATTGACATGAAATTTTCCCAGAAGGTACAAAACAACTAAGTAAACATCCTGGGTGAGTTTCAACTCAAGATCATACCTGGATTGCAAGATATTAAAGTTTTTGTTTTTTAAAACTGTCGAAAAAAGTTTTGAACTCAGTTTTGAGGCACTTAGAGGTCCCAAAATGTCTCAAAATTTGTCATAAGTGACAAAGTGGGTTATAGGGTGATAGATCTCTTCACGAGATTTATGATACATTAAAAAGTTTGTCAATCAGACACCCAGATCAAAAGTTATGACCTCTGGAAATTGGACCTCCTATTTTTGGGAAATGTAAAAACGTGTTGGACACTTAAAATAACTGTAAAGGGGAGAGTTACATGTGTTGGTGTGTGTTTTGGCAAATCACAAGGCATCTTTTATTGGAGATAATTTGGGTGCCACTTTTGGGTAGTTTTGGCTCATGGTTTTGTAATTACCATTGAAGGTTTACTATATTGTATCTCCTATATATCAGGAGCTTGAAATGGAGGTTGTGTGTTAGAATCTTATAGATGTTGTGTTACCTCCTAGATCTCTGGTTGCTTATACTTCTATGAAATCTTGCTCTTCAAGTATATTGTAATCTTCTTGATTCCTGAATAATATATTGGGTGGCTTTGGAGTGTGGGGTTTTTTACCTGAAAGGGTTTTCCCCACATATATCTTGTGTTGTGAGTTTTGTATTTACATTTGCTATTGTTATTACCTTTCTATTAATGTGCATCTTAATCTGTAACTGTAAAAGTTAAATTTGCATAAATATTTCCTCAGTAGATCAGTGTAGGAAGCATTTCCACATACCTTGCTTCTTTTTAGATGGTAACAAAGCTTGATCACCTTTGGTTCTAGTTGTTGGGTAGAGGGTTTTTTTGAGCTGATCTTCATTTGAGTGGGAGGTTTGATATAGAGAAGTTCAATGGAGGAAACTTTAAGTTATGGAAAATCAAGATGGAGGATTTATTGGTGGATATAGATCTATGGCTCACAGTATCCAGAACCATGCCATCGAACATGAAATAAGAAGATTGGGATCTGATGGATCAAAAGGCCAAGGGTTTGATAAGACTCTATTTGGCTGATTCAGTGCTCCCAAATATCCATGAGAAGAAGACTACAAAAGATCTTTTGAAGAACCTTGGAGATGTTTATCAGGCTAAATCCCTGGTGAACAAGTTATTCCTGTGAAAGAAATTGTATTCTCTAAGGATTGAACATGGAGGATTTGTCATTGATCACCTAAATACATTCAATATTCTTGTTGCCTAGTTGACCTCTATTGGTGTGAAGATAGAGGAGGAAGATCAATGTATGACATTACTGTGTTCCTTACCACATTCGTGGGATCACCTTATTATGGCCATTGGGAGTACCACTACCACCTTCAAGATGGATGAAGTGGTTTCTTTACTATTGTTTGAAGAGATGCGAAGAAAGTTTTCTGAATCGGCTAAGGAGGCTCTTGTAGTTCATGGTAGATCTAAAGAGAAGGGAAATAAAAAGGATAAGAAGAAGGAAGAAAAAGGAAGATCTAAATCCCATGGGAGTTCTAAGTCTCTCAAAAAGTCTAAGGCCCTATGTTGGAACTGTGGCAAACCTAGTTACTTCCACAACGAGTGCAAGGAGGAGAAAAAGAAAAAGAAGAACTATGATTTAGATTCTGGCAAGTCCTCTCAGGATGAAGGAGAAGTGTTTGTCATTGCCTTGGAAACACATGCATCTAAGGATGTGTGGCTTATTGACTCTGGTGCATCTTTTCACATGACCTTGCATCGGGGTTGGTTTTCAAAGTATGAAGAATACAATGGTGGAAAGGTGTAATTGGGTAATGATTCTCACTTGAAGATTGTTTGCCATGGAAGAGTCTTGATTCGATTCCCTGATGGATGAGTGAAGGGGATCAATGGTTTTCTACATATCCCTAGTTTGGCACATAACCTCCTTTCTATAAGTAAGTTGAATGATGTGGGTGTCTAGGTTGTTTTCTTGAATGGAGGATGCAAGATGAGTAGAGGATCTATGGTGTTGGCTAAGGGTGTTCGGATTGGCACTATGTTTCAGTTTGATACATGTGTGGTTTAGTGCAATAGTACCTCTGTTTCAAAGAAGAGAGCTTCAAAGTCTTCATCCTCACCATTGGAACTAATAGCAAAGAGGATTGTTGCATCTACTTCTGATGGTCATGCCTTCTAGGTACCTAAGGGTGCTCATTCTATGGAGATGAAACTTCTAGCTGAGAAGACAATGTTATGGCACCAAAGGCTTGGTCACATTGGTGAAAAGGGTTTGAGGACCCTAAAAAATAAAACCTCATTAAGGGTATGAATTATTGTAATCTTGAGTTTGATTTCTACAAACATTGCATATATTGAAAACAAAATCCTGTTCAGTTTTATTCCAGTTCTCACAAATCTTTTGAGGTGTTGGACTTGATTCATTCTGATGTGTTTGGTCTTGTTAATGTTCATTTGATTTCAAAATCTATTTACTTTGATTATTGATGACTATAGTAGAAGGACATGGGTGTATTTCCTTAGAAGTAAATATGAAGTCTTTAATAGATTCAAAGAGTTCAAAGCTCTTGTAGAGGATTAGAAGGATAGAAAGATTAAATGTTTGAGGACTGACAGCAATGGTAAGTTTTGTTTAACAGATTTTGACAAGTTCTATAAAGAATAGGAGATTGAGAGGCACAAGACAACTCCATATACCCCTCAGTAGAATGGAGTTACAGAAAGGATGAATAGAACATTGATGGAGAGGGAAAGGAGTATGCTAAGTGGAGCTAGCCTTGAACAAAAGTTCTAGGTTGAAGTTGTTGCTACCGCTTGAGACACATTTGAGTATTTGGTTGTGAGGCCTATGCACATGTGCCTAAGGAAAAGAGGTCTAATTTGGAGAACAAATCTATGAAGTGTATCTTCATTGATTATGGCATTGGTGTGAAAGGGTACAAGGTTTGGAATCCAACAGCTGAAAGAGTTCTATATAGGAGAAGTGTGATCTTTAGAGAGCTCAATCCTTCTTCTATTGTCTTGTAGCCAAAGAAAGAAGAGAAGAAATAGGATGTGGTGTGGCTTCCTTCCACCCCTGAGAAAGTTGAACCAAAAACATATGTTGGAACTGATAATGAGGAGAGCTCTAATAGCTCTGAAAGTTCAGAAGAAGATGAACCTCAACCTCAATCTTTAAGGAGGTCCACATTGATAAGGCAACAACCTGATAGGTTTGGTTATTCATTGAATGATTTTAGTTGTACTTTTACTTTGATTTCTAACACTGATGAGCCTAGGATCATAAGGGAGGCTATGGGTATGAATGATGCAGATTCGTGGATAGAGGCCATGGAAGAAGAAATGGCTTCCTTGAAGAAGAATAATACTTGGGATCATGTTCCCTTGCCTAATGGACGTAAACCTATTGGATGTAAATGGGTGTTCAAGAAGAAGTTTGCTTCATATGGCAGTGTTGAGAAATTTAAGGCAAGGTTGGTCATGAAGGGGTATTCCCACATTGAGGGTATAGGTTATGGTGAGATTTTGTCTCTTATTGTAAAGCTGACATCTATCAGATTCTTGTTATCACTTACTGCAACATACGATTTAGAAGTTGAACAAATGGATGTGAAGATATCTTTTCTTCATGGTGACTTGGGGGAAGAAATCTATGTCACAGGTAAAGAACTATGTGGTAAAAGATAAAGAAAATCCAGTTTGCAAGTGGAAAAAGTCTTTATATGGTTTGAAGCAATCTTCTAGGATGTGGTACTAGAAATTTGATGCCTTTGTGTTGAGTATTGGATTTCTGAGATCGAAATTAGATCATTGTGTTTATTACAATTTTGACAATGATCACATTCTCATTATTGCATTATATGTTGATGATATGTTGTTCATTGGGAATGGTAAAAGTTCGATTTCTAATTTGAAGTCTCAATTGTCAGCACAGTTTGAGATGAAATATCTAGGGGCGGCTAGGTACATCCTTGGAATGGAAATCAGAAGAGACAGAGCTAACAGAAAACTTTAGTTAGGCCAGAGTAAGTATGTGAACACCATGTTGGAGAGATTCAGCATGGCATATTATAGACCATTGACTGTTCCTATTATGATGAGGACAAAGTTATCTACTATAGATTGTCTGAAGTCTCCTTTAGAGATAGAGGATATGAGTAGAGTTCCTTATGCTAGTGTAGTTGGTATCTTGATGTATGCTATGGTCTATACAAGACTAGACATTGCCCAAGTAGTGGGAGTTCTTAGTCGATTTATGGATAATCCTGGATGGGTACATTGGGATGCAGTGAAGAGAGTGTTTAGATATTTATAAGCTAGTTTTGAGTATTCCTTATATTATCATGGTTATCCTACTGGACCTTGGCATTCACTCTATATTCATGGATTTATGGATTTAGATTGGGCAGGTGACATTGACAGCAGGAGATCCATAAGTGCTTATGTGTTCACTATGTTTGGTGGTGCTATTAGTTGGTTGAGGAAGTGGAAACCTATGGTTGCTTTGTCCACTACTGAAGTTGAGTACATGGTAGCAAATCATGCTTGTAAAGAAGCCATTTAGCTTGAGATATTGTGTTTTTATGTTGGGTTTGATGTAGGGAAGATTACTATTTATTGTGATAGACAGAGTGCCATATGTTTGGTGAAGAATCCTACTTTCCATGAGAGGAATAAAAAAATTGATGTCCAATACCATTTTGTTCATGACATTGTAGAGGATGGGAAGGTAAACTTGGAGAAAGTTGACACTTTGACAAATGTTACAGATTCCTTAACAAAACCTGTGAGCATAGAAAGTTTAGATGGTGTTCAAAGTCTATGGATCTCTCAGCCCCTAGCAATTAAATCATGGTGTTGATAGTCCCTTTGGTCTTGCAAGGTGTTCGACAAGTGGGAGAATGTTGGGAAAAGTGTCTCAACCTTGTAACTATGAAATGTTACTATTCTTCCCAATTTTGGTCTTTTCCATTACCCTTTATCTTGAAGAATGTTTTAGAACTTTCAGAGTTTTCAAAAGGGCTAAAAATGGTAGGACTTACTATTTTTAGTAACTCTACATTTGACCTTAGATTAACCTAAAATTTTCCCAGAAGGTGCAGAACAGCTAAGTAAACATCTCTGGTAAGTTTTGACTCAAGATAAAACCTGAATTGTGAGATATTAAAGTTTATGTTTTCTGAAACTGCCAAAAAAATTTTGAACTCAACTTTGAGGTACTTAGATTTCCATAAACATCTTGGAATTTTTCATAGTGATATATGTCTTCACGATCTTTCCAACGCATTAAACGGTTCGTCAATTGGACACTCGGATCAAAAGTTATGACTTCTAAAAGTTGGACCTCCTATTTTTGGGAAATGTAAAAATGTGTTGGACACTTGAAAGAGCTATAAAGGGGAGAGTTACACATGTTGGTGTGTGTTTTGGTACATCACAAGGCATCTTTGATTTGATATAATTTGGGCACCACTTTTTGGTGGTTTTGGCTTATGGTTTTGTAATTACCATTGACGGTTTACTATATTGTCTCTCCTATATATTAGGAGAATTGAGATGGAGGTTGTGTGTAAGAATCTTATAGATGTTGTGTTACCTCCTGGATCTCTAGTTTCTTATACTCTTGTGAAATATTTCTCTAAAAGTATATTGTAATCTTCTTGATTTCTGAACAATATATTGGGCGGCTTTGGAGTGTGGGGTTTTTTACCTAAAAGGGTTTTCCCCATGTATATCTTGTGTTGTGAGTTTTGTATTTGCATTTGATGTTGTTATTACCTTTATATTATTGTGCATCTTAATCTATAACTGTAAAAATTAAAATTTACATAAATCTTTCCTTAGTAGGCATTTCTACATACCTTGCTTCCTTTCAAAGGAAATTCTTCACAAAGTGTTTATGTTCAAACTAAATGTTGATTGCTCTACTCTATGAACACTGATGATCTTCCGATAGTGATATCTCTTTGTAGATGAATCCAAATCTCATGAAATATGAATATGATGTAACTAACATAGTGTAGAAACTAAATCTTGCTCCATGAGCCTTGAAATGAAGATGTGGTAGAATGCAATAGAAAATATTGAAACTGCAACTGACTGAAATGTAATTGAAATGCAAGAAAAGAAAAGAAAGAAAAATATTTTTGCTTGATGCAAGATTTCTTTTCAACCTAGGATGCTCTTGCATCATACACTTGAGGTTGTTTGAAAAGTGAGTCTTTCACTTTGCTAGGGCTAGAGGAAAACTAATGCGGTCTACCTTAGCCTGAGAAATCCATGATGAATCTTCCTCTGGTCTTCCTTTCCACTTAATGAAGTACTCTTTATACTACTTTCTTCTGGTGCTTCATCTAATTCTATCTTCTATCTAAAATCTTCTCTATCTGCTCTAGTTGTTGTTATGGTAATTGCTCCTTCAATCCAACTTTTGTGTTGTCACTTGATTCTCCCTCATGATACTGATATCGGTATGGAATATTGACTATAGGTGATATACCAAATGTCTCTAGTAACTCTACTTCATATGCATTTCTTAAGTCAAATTTCCTAAGGATCCTATACGGTCCAAACTTCCCCATCTTCAACTTGTTATATGTCCCTACTAGAAATCTTTCCTTTCTAATATATACCATGACTTCATCTCCAACAGAAAATTCCTTGTCTCATCTTCTCATATGCTTGCTCCTTATACTTACTGTTCATCTCCTCCAAGTGCTTCTTAACTTGATTTTGTATTGTCTCCATGTATCCTGCAAACTCTTCTACTTCTGTACTTCTCTTTTTATCCATATTGATGTCTCTTAGCTCTGTAACTCCTCTAGGTTGTACTCCTATCACAACTTCAAATAGTGACTTTCATGTACTTTGGCTTACTAAGTTATTGTATGCAAAGTCTACTTGCGGTTGAATTGTATCCCAATTTCCTACCTTATCTCCTACCAAACATCTCAACAAGTTACCCAAACTCCTATTTACCACTTATGTTTGTCCATCTATCTATGGGTGAAATGTTGAACTAAACTATAGGTCTGTCTTCATCTTCTTCCACAATGTCCTCCAAAAATATTCAATGAATCTTGTATCCCTATCAAAAACTTTATTCTTAGGTAATCCATGTAATCTCACAATCTCCTTTAAAAATAGGTCAGCAACATGTACCGCATCATTTATCTTCTTACAAGGAATGAAATGAGCCATCTTTGAAAATATGTCCACTACTACAAATATAGAATCATGTCCGCCCTATGCTTTTGGCATTCCTAATATGAGATCCATGCTTATATCTTCCCAAGTTCTCTCCGGTACAACCAAAGATTTGTATAAACTAGTATTCTAACTACTCCCTTTTGCAACTTGACATACTCTGCAACTCTAAACCAATTTCCTTACATCCTTATATATCCGAGGCCAAAAATATTTTTCATTCCCCAAATCTATTGTCTTATCAATTCCAAAATATCCTGCTAATCCTCCACTATGCTTCTCCTTGATAAAATTCTCTCTCATTGAACTCCTAGGTATACACAACTAATTTCCTTTGAACAACATATCCTCCTGAAGGAAATAATCTAACCACTTGCTTCTATCTATCACAATATGTTCTCTACATGTTTTCCATGCTTCCAAAAAATCAAGATCATCCTTATACATATTCTTAAGTTCTTCAAAACCTAGTACTTCTACCCTCATCTCTGTCAACAAGTTCCTTCTTCTACTCAATGCATCTACAACTCTATTTGACTTTCCACTCCGGTGCTTTAATACAAATGTGCAACTCTCCATGAACTCTACCCATCTCATGTGTCTTCGATTCAACTTACCTTGACTATTCAAATACTGCAAAGCTTGATGGTCGGTGTACAACACAAATTATTTTGGCAAAAAGTAATGTCTCCACTTCTTCAAGGCTTGAATTAGGCATAGAAATCCTAATCATAAACTAAATATCTTCTCCTTTCATCATTCAACTTCTCACTGAAATATGTTATTGGTCTCCCTTCTTGACTTAACACTGCTCCTATTACATTTCCACTGGCATCAGAATCAACTTGAAATACTTTGTCAAAATCTGGTAATGCTAACATTGGTTTCTCTTGTTGCAAGTATGTGCTAACTGGTATTGTCATTGATGTCAACATGTTTGTGTTGTCATTGGTGCCAACTGTTTCTTTTGATATTACTGTTTGTTGATTGATTGAAGAACATTGTCTAAGTATTTTGCTCCGCATTTTCTCTATATTGAAGACCGAAGTATGAGATTTGGATATGATTTAGAGGAGTGTTTGAAGGTGCTAAATATAGAATTTGATGGTCTGGATCAATGTGCATAAAAATTTACATTCACCAGTTTGAAGATCGTGCCTAGAAATGTGTGCAAAGTGACATGGAGAAAGTGTTTTGCTCCGCATTCCTCTGCAGATTGGATTTTGGTTTTACAGTTTTGGACTTAAGCTTATAAGGTCTTTAGCTATCTTCAATGCAAAGGATTTGTCATTTGGTGCTCTGGAAAGCAAGAAATTGACTAGCAGAGTTTGACAGTGTCTGTTATGAAGCAGTCGATGATGTGTTCTCAAGTGATACTCGTTGTTTTCAAGTGAGACCTGTTGCGGTTGGATTTGTTAGCTCCCAAGTGATTCTATGTTGTTCATAGATGTCTCCAAAATGTGTTGAGGGCATGGGCTTGATCCACAAGCTACAATGATGATCTTGAAAGCATGTTTCTAAGTGTTCTTGATATGTGCATAAGTTATGGCCGACCTGGTTCGTCACACTTGTTGCGAAGGTGATTCAAAGATTGTGGAAGCATGTCCAATTGTCTGAAGATGTATTTGGGTCTAATCTAAGTCATGATATGTTTATTCTTTGTTCATTTTCTCTGCATGTTTGTTTAGGTCTGGTCCTAATTTGATTTTTGTATGCATGCCAACCTTGGAGATAGTTCCAATGGTTGTAGAATGTAAAGCCGACCTTGATGTACATTCCAAGGTTGATGATAGGTATAAATGTATGTAATGAGTTCATGATTAAGAGGAAGTGTGAAGATGAGAAGATAAAGTGTGAGTTAAAAGTAGAGCAGATTAGAGGAGATATTGTGCCTCAATGGAACTGAACTCAGGCATGGTGTAAATGCTACTATATCAGTTCATCTTGCCAGTGAGCCACCCCAAGCAGTGAGCCAACCCCCAAAAGTGACACAACCCTCGACAATGAGCCAACCCTAGCAATGAGCCTTTCATTTGGGAAGTGAGCCTCTTTTGATATTCGGTATTGTTACTAATTTATATTGTGAGCTAACACTCATCATGGTTTTTCCCTATTTAGGGTTTTCCATTTAAAAATATGGTGTTCATGTGTGTATGGTATTGATGTGTTCATATTTTGATTCTGATATTTATGTTTAATGCTCATAATAGAATAAAGATTTAAATTAAGTGAATGTGAAAGTGATATTGTGTAGAGATTTGATACAACTGATTCACCTCCCCTCTCATTTGTCTTGTGCCTTTCAACAATTGGTATCAAAGTGAGGTCCCTTGGAAGAAAACCTAATAGCTTAAGGGAGATCTAGGATGGTACGGAAGAAAGACATTCCTCAGTTTGATGGATCTGACTATGCATATTGGAAGGTATGAATGCAAAGCTATCTTATTTATATTGGTTACAATATTTGGACAATGGTTAAAGATAAATACATAGAATCTAAGCATGGTCCAAAAACTAATGAAGAGATTAAGGATTATGAGACTAACCATAAAGCTAAAAATTCTCTATTAAATGCTTTGTTTAACACTGAAATGGTGAAAGTTGTGGATCTAAAGACTACTCATGAGATCTCGGACAAATTGAAAAACATCTATGAAGGTGATGCATCTATTAGGAAGGCCAAGTTGCAGAATCTAAAAACCACATATGAAACCATGCGAATGTCTGAAGATGATAACATAACAAATTACATACAGAAGATTGATGAAGTTGTAAGCAACATCAAGGGTCTTGGTGGAAAGTTATAATATGAAGATGTTGTAGATAAAATACTCAGAACTCTTCCAAAGTCTTATAGTCATAAGGTATCTTCCATTGAAGAATTGATTGATTCAGGTAAACTTTCAAAAGATCAATTTCTTGGTAAACTAACTGCCTTTGAGATAAGAGAATTCGGTACTACTGAAGGTCCTATGAAAACTGAGACTTCCTTCAAGGCCAAGGAAGAAAAGACTACTAGATCAGAGAAGTATGTTGTGGAATCAGATGAAGAAGATTTTGTAGAACTTGAGGCAAAATTTGCAAGAAGAATAAAAAGAGGCAACAGAGGAAAGTTTAAAGGTAAGTTACCCTTCAAATGTTTCAATTGTGGAAAAATTAGTCACTATGCTTCAAGATGTCCTGAAAGAGCTTTGAAAATCAATGAAAGTAAAGGAAAGATGGTAAGAAAGAGTTACTATGTTAGAGATGATGATGGTGTAACTGATGATGAATCCAATTCTAATGATGGCAATAGTAGTGAATGCTTGTTTATTGGACTTAGAGAAGAACCTGTTTCTACTAATCTTGCAAGCTATGTGAAGGAAGAAAATCTAGGAGAGTTATATGCATTTCATGCTGAAAAGGAAGATGAATGGATCATTGATAGCATATGTTTAAACCACATGATAGGAGATAAGAGTAAGTTTGTCAAGTTTAAAAAATATGATGGAGGACTTGTTAGGTTTGGTGATGATGCAGTTGGTAAGATTTGTGGAAAGTGATCAATTACTTTTGGTGGCAAATATAATACAGATGATGTTCTTTATGTCAAGGGCTTAAAGCATAATCTCCTAAGTGTTGAACAAATGTGTGACAAAGGGTATAACCTTATGTTCAAGGACAATGGGTGTAAGATAAAGAATAGCTCCAGAACCTTAATTGCAGCTAGTAAGAAGACTCATGGTAATGTTTATCAATTGAAAGGCATTGAAAATTGTTGTTTATTGGCTAAAGAATATGAAAGTTGGCTATGGAATAGGAGAATGTGTCACATTAACTTTAACAATTTGGTAAGAATAATCATTGTTCAAGCAGTAAGAGACCTGCCTAAAATTGTGAAGCCTGCAAATGTTACTTGCAAAGAATGTTAATTTGGAAAGATGACAAAGACTACTTTCAAAAGAAAAGAACAATCCTCTACCAGTTTGCTTCAACAATTCAAAACTCTTATGTGCTCCTAATGTCCACTTCAAATCATTCCTATCACCTCTCATTGTCTCTATCATTGGTGTGCATACAATACTAAAATTTCTGATGAACATTCTGTAGAAACTTGCTAGTCCATGAAATCATCTTACCTCTCTAATGTTCCTAGGTGTTGGCCACTCAACAATTGCTCTAACTTTCTCACGGTCCATCTTCATTCCTTCCGTATAAATCAAAAATCCCAAATATACCAATTATGTCTTCATGAAACTACACTTCTTGATGTTTATCGACAATTTCTCTTCTCTCAGCCTCTAAAGTACTTGTCTAATATGTTGCAAATGTTCTTCCTTTGTTCTACCAAAAATAAGAATATCATCCAAGTAGACAATAACAAACTTACACAAGAATCTCTTCAAAACCTCATTTCTCAACCTCATGAAAGTATGTGGTGCATTGGTTAACCCAAAAGACATCACCAACCACTCATTCAATCCCTCTTTTGTCTTGAATGCAGTCTTCCACTCATCTCCTTCTCTGATTTTGATATGATGGTATCTGCTCTTTAGGTCTATCTTTGTGAAAAATCTTGCTCCACTCAAACAATCCTGTTGGTGATTGTTTTGATGCAATCATAACAATAAGTTAAAATTCACATATAATGAACTGAAACTATACTTGAAAGATAAGAAGGAATCCTTTAAGATTCAATTAATCCCAAGTCTACAATGGTACTATTGGTCAAATTCAGTTGGTCAATGTGAAGCTGTAATGTTCAAGGGGCCTTACGTAATTTAGGGTTGTTTGTGGTTTACTGGACTCAAACTATGCAAAAAGATCATGAGATATGTCAGTACTTTTCATTCCTTTGCATAAAAGTGTTACTGTGCTGCAAAGTTTTAGATGGTTTTCTTGAATTATTGCAACCTTCTCCTTTATACACTTATGAAAACTGTCTACCTTTAACTCTGTTGTGCAAGCTTCTTCAAATTTGAGACAACTTCCTTTAGATTTCTATGTTTTTAGCTAAATATTTCAGATGGGTTGAGAAAAGTTAGAAAGATCTAATCTACACCTCATTTACTCTACCGAAGGATCTAATTATTCTGTTATGCAATATGTAAATCATACAGCAATTTGATCAAATCCACAGTAAAAACCTTAAATGCAAGTTCTGAGTATTTTCACAAACATACATTTAAAATTGCAAGCTCTCAAAGAAAATATTTCAAAACACAAAGAAGAGCAAGAGAACACTCAGAAGATAGATGCAGAACTCCAGATTCTATTGTATTAGAAACAAACAGTCATACATGATTTACAATGTTGGAATGACTCTTAGTTTCATTAATCAAACTACAGAGAACTTACAAGCTTTACAGATACAGTAAGGAAGCCAGACATTCCACGCACACCTTACTACAGACACAGGCAACCTTCTTCTACTTCTAAACTAAAAGGTCCCTCTATTCTAAATGTTACTTCTACAAATTCCTGCTGCTACAAATCTCTATGTAGCCCCTGTGTAAAGTATTACAGTGCAAAGAGGCACAATATAAAGACTTTCTGATTTTCCTCACTACAACAAAAAAAACCTAACTAAACCCCTGGTTCAAATCCCTGGTTACAGCAGTAAATGCAGGTGAACCAGTCCTCCAAAATATCTCTGAGCAGTGTCAAATCTGGGTGAAATATTGCCCCTTCTGAGAAGCTTTAGCAGCTCAACAATAACTTATGTTTGTCTACTGTAGTAATGTTCTCAGCTGCAACTTTGTCCTCCATTGGGTAGCCCCTTTTGACTTCTTCGCACTTGACCTTTATCTTCCTGCTCCTGAGATCAGAATTCCTCCGTGATGTCACTGTGATCAAGTTCCAGCTACTTCCTCAACTGCAAGCCTGCAAAACAAGACAAGCAATAAGTATCACATTTATCAAATGAACAGCAGGAAACTAAAATATCTGTTTAAATCAAGGTGACTGTGCAAAAAAATGTGTGGAAATTGGGTCCAACATCAGCAGAAACCGCACTCAAAACTGCACACAAACTGCTCAAAACCATCGGGTCAACTATCGCTGACCAGAAAAATGCCACGGGTGCCAAAAAATGCATTTAAAATTCCATCGCTTTCCATTTCCCACCCATCGGCGTCATAATCGCCATTGGCGAGTCCAAAAATTCCTTGGGCAATGTTCATTGTTTGGCTGATGGCCTTTTATTTCTCTCTTCTATTCATCGAGCTGATATTGCCCATCGGCGTCTTACAAACCAGATTGGCTGATGGTCATTATTTAGCCGATGGCCTTTTTGTTTTGTTCCATCGGCGAGAGACCCCTTTATCGGTGAAGACCCAACCACACTCAGCCGATGGTTTATGTTATACCGATGACATACCATCGGTGAGACCATATGCGTCGAGGAGAGCTACGAATGTTTGGCCGACGTTGTAAGTTATGCCAATGACTATATCATCGATGAGAGATTCGCCATCGGCGAACTCCAAATTCCTTGCTCCGACCGCAATGATCCTACCGATAACCCTATATCGGCGAGAGCCTTGCCGATAGCCCCTTCGTCTATCTCTTATCCCTTCATATCGGCATGAGAATTGCCTATCGATGAACTCCAAATCTCCTTTGCCGATCACTATTGTTATGCCGATCTCATTTTATTCGGCCAAGTCCCTCTCCATTTATCGGCGTAATCCTCACTTCGACGTGACAAAAAACGTCTCCGCCGATCACTGTTGTTTGGTTGATGGCCTTTTATTTCCTTCCATCGGCGTGTCTTCGCCCATCGGCGAAAGCCTAAAGCATTGCTCCGATAGTTAATGTTATGTGGATACCTCTCATCGGCCATAGTCTCACCAAAGCCTTGAACTTGAACCATTGAACCCCGCTATAGAGTACGAGCGGATGTTTCAATGCGATGGTTCAACGATATATCACCTACGCGAGGCAACTACATGACTTGACTTGTTTAGAAGAAAAAAGAACCCTAAACTTTGAACCATTGAACCTTTGAGAAAAAGGTTCACACGGAAGGTTCAAAGCGGCGGTTCAAAGATGTTATACAGAATAATAGTTTGCCCCTTTTTTTCTTTGAGACACTTTGGACATATTGAACCATTGAACCATGAACCATTGAACCTTTGAGAAAAAGGTTCATGTGGATGGTTCAACGCGATGGTTCGAACCTTAAAAAACCTTGCCAATGAATAAATAATGGCAACCCAAGAGGCAACAAAGTGTGCTGATGCACTTTCTGCCAAATAGACAATTGTGAGATACAGAGTGGAACCCAGACAAAATTCCCTTTAACCTAAAATGTATATTTCAAAATTTTAAATGAATGCCAACAAGGAAAAAGGCAAACAACTGACTGTTTATCATGCAAAACCTGATAGTACATTTTACCAAATTGATCATAACTTGCAAAATATGATGAATTTTAAGATGGTTCAAAAAGCAACCCTGGCTCATTTTTCACAAGGAATCCAACCACATCATGCAATGGTACTAAAAATGCAATTTTCTATATTTTTAACAAGGTTTGCAAATTTGACTCCCCTTTTCCCTTTACCACCAAACAGAACAACACAAGCAGAAGCAACAGCAAAGCAACAGCAGGGGTCCTCATTTTGCTAAGGAGCAAAATGGGGCATGTTGTGAACATCACAACAAATCCATGATATCATCCATCCTTGGCAATGGAAATTTATACTTGACAGTGATCTTATTGATTTTATTAGAGTTTGTACACATCCTCCATTCTCCATCTTTCTTCGGTGCTAGTCTGCAGGTATCACACATGGGCTTAAACTTTCTCTGATCAATACCTTCCTCAACAACTCTTATATTTGTCTATTTAGCTCTACATTTTTGTTGGTGTCATTCTATGCACCGCTTTGTTAGTCAAATTGGCTCTAGGTATGAGATCCATATGATGACTGACAAGCTGTATTGGTGGCAATCCTTCAGGCACATTCTCTGATACAATATCTTGGTATTCTATCAACAGCTCAGTTATCTCCTCTAGCGGTGGTTCTTCTTCTCTTGTGGTGGCATTTTCTGCACTTAGGGTATGACACTTCTTTGGAATCAATAAAAAACACATATTCTCATGCTTCAATCCACCCAAAAATTTCCTTCTATCTACCAAACAAATTCTAGCATTTCCACATACTTCACTTTTAGGCTCTTCTTCCAAAGGTATCAAAATATGTTTCTTCCCATTTGATGTTATAGCATAAGTATTCTTCCTTCCAACATGTATTATCTTTCTATCATACTATCATGGTCTTCCCACCAATATAGGACATACATCCATCGGTATAATATCACACAATACCTCATCAACATAAGATCCTATATGAAATTTTACCAAACATTGTTCACTCATCAGTACCTTGTGCTCATCTTGAATCCATGCTATCTTGTAGGGCTTCAAATGTTTCAATCTCTCCAAATTCAGCTTCCTCACCATCTCCTCTGAAACCAAATTATCAATATTACCACTATCAATGATAACCTTACAACATTTGCCTCCTGATTTATATCTTTTCCAGAACAAACTTTTCCTTTATGGTGGTTACTCAATTGTTTCTACTTGAAATAAGGCTCTCCTCATGACTAATGATTCTCCTTTCTCTGGATTTCCCACTGAACTAGGTGATCCAACCAGTCCTTCCTCTGCATAAGCTGCTCTTACATTACTCTCTATCCTCTTGCTAGTACTCACTTGATTACATTCAAATGTTTGGTATCCTTCTCTTCCACACTTGAAATAGGTTCCTCTGAATGATCTCTTGTCAAATTCTCTTTCATTTCTCTAGTATCCTTCATTGCAGTAAGAATTAAATGACTTCCTTTGCTACTGTGGTAGAAATTTTTATCATCTCTCTGGTATGAATTGTTGTCCCTATCTTCTTTCCGGTATGGGCTACTCTTCTTATTTTACTCTATATAAGGTATTTCTCTTCTAGAATGTGTTCTACCTCTCTAAAATTTTCCTCCACCTCTCTATCTTTTCTCATGTCTCTTATTCAACTTTTCTTCAACTTTCAATGCAAATTGGTATGCTTCTTCTACTTTTGTCATCCTCACCAGACTTAGTTCTTCTTGAATGTTCATCCTCGGTCCATTTATGTACCGTGCCAATTTCTCCTTGCTTGCTTCACTATGTCCAATCCTAATAATCATCTTATGAGATTCTTCAGTGTACTCCTTCACATATTTCTCCTTTTCCCTTAGGTTTTAAAGTATCTTCAACAATTCCAACTCATAGTTAGCAGCTATGAATTGATTCTTCAACTTTGTCACCATCCTATCCATTTTATGATTTTTCTCATTTCATTGTTCTCATCATCTCTATCATTTGTTCCATTCTTCTGACAACATTGGCCATAGTAGGTACTCTCCTTGGTGACATCTCTTCCTAGGATTCAGTGCAACTTCCTTAATTCAACAATCTAACTACAAGGTTCCAACTGCCTTATAATTGGCGCTCTGTTGACAAACACAAGTAGGCTGCCTCAAGTTGATGGTCTGTTCACTACAAGCTCTTTCAGAATGCCTTCTCTCCCAAAGGAATCACAAACTTTCCTCTGATACCACTTAGTACAGTTAGGGAGGGAGGGTCTAGAGAATGGATTGTCCAACCCTAAAGCTAGAGTAAATACAATGGAAACAACATAAAAAAACACAAGAATAGAATGAAATTGAATACTTATATGCTTAATTTCTTAGAAAATTATAATTCTTATATGCTAGTTTTGGTAAACGGGGGAAGAAGAAAAACAAAAAAGGTGAAGTGGGTACAAGGAATGTGGAACCAAAGAATGAGAAAAGTCAGGACAATCCCCAAGAGTAGAAGGAAGATGAGACAACTAGAGTCATGGAGATAGCTGCGGGCAAGGAGACTGCATTGAAAAGACCTAGCATTCACAGGTTGACCAGGCTGGTAGGGGAGAAGCCCCTGGTGTTAAAAATTGTTGATTACTCTTTAACTTCTAAACCTGATGACCCAAAGAATGAGATTGAGATAAAAGAAGTTAAAACTACCCCTGTATAGGATCACGAGGGAGCGAGCCACTTTGACTCTATGAACAATTTGTATTATGATACTGAACATGATGATGTTGCGATTCTAGAGACTTCTGAAAAAGAAGTGGAAAGTTCCAAGGAGGGTGAATCTAACAAGAAGCTCTTGCAAGAGCTTGTGGAGGTGAAGACTCGTCTCTCAACTATGGAAGCCAAGGTCAAGGTGTTGGTGACCATTTTTCTGAAGGTCATCCATTGGGCAGCCACTACTTTTACCACTCTACAGAAGAACACAATATTAATAAGGATGAGAAGACTGAGATCAAGGAGGATCTACTAAAATTTCTTATTGATGATTGGAAAGATCTATTTAACTAGTTTTTACTTTTGTTCTATTATCTGGACTTTGTTTCATCTTGATACTATTATGAACTATTGCTGATAGTTAGTTGTTTTTGTGTTGTTTGTGGCCTTGAGCCTATTTTGCTTCCCTTTGGGTTTTTGTTATTAGGACATGCACCCATATTTGCAGCTTATTAATATTATTAATATCAAAAACATGTGGACTACAATTTGGCTCACAAGCCTACTTTCTGTATTACAACATACATGAATGATATGGCATTGAAGTGCCTCTAGAAAAGAACTATCCCTTCTATTATACTATCATATATGAATCAACTAACTTCCTAATGAATCTCATGAATTCTTATATATTATCTTCTAACTCATAGAATCCTCCACGTCGGCATCAAGAGGTCTCAAAACCCAATGCAAGATGAAACATGTAGAGAATGTGTAGGTCAACCTACAACTCATGGTAATTCTCCTCAAATGAATGAAAAGTGATATTATTCTCCATGAAGATCTATCTAGTCCCATACTACCTTCTGTGATGTTCCATTTAGCTCTGCAAGTCACGAAAATACTCTACAAACTCTATATGTTCAAACTAAATGTTGAATGCTCTACTCTGTGAATGTTGATGATCTTTTGATAGTGATATCTCTCCACAGATGAATCAAAATCTCATGAAATATGAGTATGATTTAACTGACATAGTGTATAAACTAAGTCCTGCTCCATGAGCCCTGAAATGAAGATGCGGTACAATGCAAGTATGATTTAACTGACATAGTGTAGAAACTAAGTCCTGCTCCATGAGCCCTGAAATGAAGATGTGGTAGAATGTGGTAAAAAATACTGAAACTCCAACTGAGTGAAATGTAACTTAAATGCAAGAATAAAAAAGAAAGAAAAACATTTTTGGTTGATGCAAGATTTCTCTTCAACCTAGGATGCTCTCAAGAATTAGTGGGTGATAGGGATGGAGGATTTGTGAATGAAAGGATGGATGGGATAAGATGGAGGAGGGATAGCATAAAAAATTTTGGATTGGTATGATGAAGGAGGGGGGTGGCAACAATTTTTTTGGATTGATATGATGGAGGGGGGATAGTGGAAAACTTTTTGGATTGATATTACGAAGGAGGGGGGATGGCAGAAAACTTTTTGGATTGTTATGTTGACGGATGGGATGGTGGAAGACTTTTTTGATTGATATGATGAAGGAGGGGGATGGTGAACAAAATTTTGGATTGATATGATGAAGGAGGGGGCATGGAAATAAATTGTTTGGATGAGTGACATGAGGCACCTATTTTGAGATTAGAAGGAGCTCTCTTAGGATTTACAAAGGTAGTACCAATGTTTGTGGGTTGTTTTCCTTGAGATATGTAACCAAGGCCCTACAATCATGGATTTTGTGACATGGATGGGCTCAAAGATTCCTTGTTCATGAAGGTCTAAGACTTTTCCTTGATAGTTCATTTTTTGGAGCATTTAGTTTGTAATTAGATTCTTGTGGTGTTGGAAAAAAAAACACAAATTTAGTGTTAGGTGGGGAGGGATTGGTGGTGGATACAAGTTGTTCTTCTACTATAAGAGGACTACCATAGATAAAGGTATCAATACCAAGGTGATAGGGTGATGGTTTGTCAATGGGATCGATAAGGGATATAAGAGATTGTAAAAATGATTAGATGGGATGTTTGGATTTTGATTTAGATAGGGATTTTTTTTGGTAGGCTTTGGAACAAGCTCTTGACAAAGCCATATTTTCTTGAATGATGCAATGGGGAGGGGTGATTAGATTTGCATAACATTTGGGTAGACTCCTTTAATGGAGTAGATGGAGGATGAGGGACACTAAATGTTTTGGGATTGGGATTTGATGGTTTTGGGATTATGAATAGGTGTTAGGTGGGTGACAAAATTATTAGCAACACACTTAGATGGCTTTAGATTATTGGGGTGGAATGACTCCATAATTTTTTTTTTGTGAAATTTTGGTTAAGGTCCTTTACTAGAAGTTCTTGGTGGAAATCTAAAAAGGATGATATGGATGTTTTAGGATTGGATGGATGATTGGATTTGTGGATTGGTGGATAATGGCATGAAGGATTTGGATAGGATGTGGAGGTGATGGGTGTAAGAGCCATCAATGGACTCAAGGAGGCCAAGGATAACTTGCAATCAACACAACTTCCACAATAAGAGAGAAAAGTGATAACAAAGATTTATTTCCAAGGAGTAATGATGCATATAATGGTATAAAATATACAATATATTACTCACATATAATGTACAAGAGAGGCCTTGCTTATAAAGGCAAGGGTGAGAGGTAGGACTAACTAGGATGATGACAAGTGTCTTAATCCTATGACATGAGACAATTAGAGGATAAGATCACATGACAACTAGAAAAATTTAGAAAGCTATCTAAGTCAACTTAACATGTGAACATGTGTGAATAGGTTCTAACTAATAACTAGTTAGATAATGTGCCTAGTTTATACTACAAGGGGGAATTAGTTAGGTAATACCCATGTTCATACCAACACAACCCCTTAAGTGTAACTTAGGTAGTAGTAGACAAATGCAAAGATGAAATGATGGGTTCTAGCTTTTGGGCCATGTTAGGTACCCATGTACAAACAATCTCTCAGAAACAAAGTAAAGGAGAAAAATCCATAGGAAAAAACCCCTCTCCAAAACAGAGAAAACGTGAAAAGAAGTATGTACAAGTGATGGAAGAAGGACTCAACACCAATACCCCCAAAGTACTACATCCATGATGAATATACAATCAATATCCCCCCATAAGAGGGAAAGAATGAGACTAGATAACCCCCCATAATGAAATAGCTCCTATGCCAATGGTGTATGCTCGAAGAAGAATACCAAAGAGAATCTAAAATAAAAAATCCACATTTCTCCCCTTGGGAAGAAACTAATCCAATGGTGTATGTCAAAGGAAATCCAAATCCAAAACAAGAGATGAGGGAAGAAGTCTCATGAAATATGAAGCCTCTAAAAATTGCTCAAGTGTCCACATGTCAATGCTGAAAGGTGCCACAACCAAATCAAGAGTCCTGGGCCTACTTGAAGAGTGTGACAATACAAGACAATAGGAAAGGTTGAGATCATCAATCTCCTAAGACAAATATGGGGTGACAAAAGCTATGCTATGACTATCATCAAAGAGGAAATGGATATCCTCAAGTATGTCCTCCAAATCCATAAGATGGGACTCACAAAACAAATCTAAAATACCTATCAAATACTCATCCCACAAAGTTGAATCTGAAAGAAAAGAAACATCTTGCTAGACTAAATCACTAAACTCTAAAGAAGCAAGAGATGGAGGAGATAGAAGTGTAAGTGTAACACAAGTCTCAAGAATTGAAGAGGGTGAAAGAACACCAAGGTTCAAGTGACCAAACTTCTCCTTAGAAATACAATTCACACTAGGAGTGTGACACATGTCAAAGGAACTACCATATCATTAGGAGAAAAATGTGAAAAAGTATACAATCAAGATGCATGATCAACTATCCCATTGCCAATGATCTCTTTGCTCTCCAAATCTCTAATAAACATTAAATCAAGTGTAAACTCAACACTTCTTCCTATCCCACCATAAGTAATCTAATATATAGAAAGGATATTGGTTTCCAAAATGTTGGTTTTCCCAACTAATTATCTGATTATCCCTATAAGGTAGTTGTCCTCAATGCTTAGGACTCTTAGGTCAGTGGCCAATGAACATGAGGCAATTGCTTGTTCTCCTTTGTACTTCAGGCTCTACTAGACCTAGGAGGTATTCCCTTATGACAATATCTTGAAATATATCTCTTGAATGTAACGGGATATTGACTAAGTAGACTGTTCTCACTCTTATATTAAGGGATGAATGGACCTTATATCATATTACCTAAGTCCTCAATATTTATCCTATTCAATACCCCGAGAATATGGAACAACTTGAACATATTTACAAAACAAAATAAAAGTCTAATTGTCTTGATTGTTATTATTTTATGTGCTTGGACTTGAAAGATATCCTCATATTGGTGCCTATTTAGGGTAACAAAGTCAAAACCCTACACACAAGTGTTTCCTTCATGACAACATAATTTCATACTCAGAGGGCTTCACATATTACTATTGCCTTACAGTAATAAACCCAAGAAAGAGTATCATCTATGATTCTTCTTCACTGATCCCTTGATATAAGACACTTTCCCTTATATCTGATCTAAAGCAATTTAATCCATTCCTTAAATAGATGCAACAAATCAAATATACAATATAGCTAATGTGTATTGTGAGATCAGAAACCCTTAGTAACTTCACTCAAAAGAAAAGCATTCATTGTTGCAAGTATGTGCCTAATCTATGTTGTCATTGGTGTCAATTGTATCCAATTTTTTTATTTGTTTAGAAGCTTTATATGTTGAGGATATTGAGAAAATTTGCCCCTCCGGAAGAAACAATGAGTTGCAGTAAATTGTCGTAAAGACAGTGTGTTGTTGATAAAAGAACAGTGCAGAAGATTGCTCCGCATTTCTTGTTGATTGAATATATCAGTCTATGGATTGGAATATATTTAGAGGCATGTCTAAAGATGCTACATTCTAAGTTTGAGCCTCTAGTATGAAGAATTGAGGAAGTTGTGTTCACCAGAGTAAAACCTGCTTTTTTTGTTCATTCATTGGTGTCTGAGAGAAAGTATTTTGCTCTGCATTCCTCCACAATTATGTATTTTGGTCTGCATTCCTCCACAATTGTGTATTTTGGTCTATGTTTCTAGAGTGATGTCTGGGATGATGATATGCACCTACAATTGTAATGGTCCATGATTTGGCGGTCCACAAGCGATCTTTCTTTAGTGATAGTTGAGTTCTTATGCTCTAGTTGGAGAAATATCATGGTTCGAGTGGTTAGATGTTGTGTGGATGTTCCTGGAGATGACAACATGCTTGTGGATGTCTCCTAATCATGTTTCTACCTTTAAATTGGTCCGCAAGGAGTATTTCAGATCGAAATTGAAGATTGTTCCCAGATAACATAGTGCGAGCTCCAGTCTTAGCCGACTCGGATGATTCCACTAATTACATAAATTCATAGAAGATTGTAGAAGCATGTAGTGGTGTGGAAGATTGTATTTGGAGCCTTGCTAAGGAGGGATTTGTTTCTCTTATAATTTTGTGTGTTCTCCTTAACATAATTTTGTATTAGGTCAAGACCTATTTTGTAAATGTTTGTAATGTCGACCTTCGAGATTGTTCCAATGGTTGATGAATGTAATGTGGACCTTGATGTACATTCCAAGGTTGATGAATGATATATATATTTTTAATTCGATCATGGAAAAGAGGTCTTTGAGTGTGAAAATGCAAAGTTAAGTGAAGAAGTGTAGAAGGCAAAGCAGAGCAGAGGAAGAGTATTTTGTTTCAATGGAACTGAATTCAAGCATGGAGTAGATGCTATTATCTCAGTTCAAAATCCCTGGTAGTGAGCCACCCCTTAGCAATGAGCCTTTTTATGGGTAGTGAGCATCTAATTTTTGTATTGTTATAACTTATATATCTTGTGGACTAACATCCACCATGGTTTTTCCTTTAACAAGGTTTTCCACGTAAAAAATCTGGTGTCACTTGTGTATGATCTTGCAATTGTGTTTATGTTTCTAAGTTTATGCTTTCATGACTTAATCATAACAAACAGTGGACAAGTGTTTAATGTTTTAAGGTGTAGAATTGTTTAAGTTTTGAGACAACTAATTCACCCCCTCTCAGTTATCTAGTTCATTCCAACAATTGGTATCAGAGCCATGTTCCTTAGAAGAAAGCTTGACGAGTTGAGGCTAATCCAGGATGTTGTATAAGAAGGAAAGTCTATGGTTTGATGGAACAAACTACTCCATCTGGAAGATCCACATGAAAACCTATCTCCTGTACTTGGGTTATAATGTTTGGAAAATAACTGAAAATAAGTATGAAATACCAAAGAATGGTCTGCAAACTGAAGATGAGATCAAGGAATTTGAGTTGAACATAAAATCCAAAGATACCTTGGTAAGCACCTTATCCGACATTGAAGTGACAAAGATCATGGAGCTGGAAACTACTTATGAAATCTAGGAAAAGATGAAGAATCTATATGAAGGAGATGAATCTATGAAGATTGCCAAGTTGCAGAGTTTGAAGGTAAAATATGAATGTTTGAAGATGAGAGAAGATGACAACATAACATCCTTCATGCAAAAGGTCAATGAACTTGTGAGTACCATTAGAAGTGTAGGAGGAAAAATGGATGATATTGAAGTTGTGAACAAAATTCTTAGGTCACTACCTAAATCATATCGTCATAAAGTAGCCGCAATTGAAGAAGTAATGACAGTGAGAAAGATTACAAAAGATCAGCTACTCGGGAAGCTGACAGCCTTTGAAATGAGAGAACTTGGTGATTCACTTCCAAAGATAGAGAATGCTTTCAAGGCTAGCACTTTAGAAAGAACCCCCAGATCTGAAAAGTACAAGGTGGAACTAGATCATGAGCTTGAAGAACTTCAAGCCAACTTTCTTAATAGTCTACCCAGAGGTACTAGTAAGTTCAAAGACAAACTACCTTTTAAATATTTCAGTTGTGGTAAAGTTGGTCATTATGCTTCTAGATGCCCCACAAGAGTTCCTAAGCCAAGACCTGATAGACCTAGAATCCTAAAGAAATGTTATTATATTGAAGATCTTGATGATGATGGAGTATCAGATGGTGAACCAGATAATGCTAGTACTTCTGGTAATGAATGCTTGCTTATTGCAATTAAAGAAAAACCTGTAACTACTAATCTTACTAGTTGTGTGAATGAAGAAAAACTAGTAGAAAGTGCCTTGGCTCCTCAAGTTGTTGAAGACAAAGATGAATGGGTTATTGACATTGGATCCTCTCATCACATGACTGGTGACAAAACTAAGTTCATAAGTTTGGAAAGATATGATGGAGGACTGGTTAGGTTTCGTGATGATACACCTGGTAAGATTTGTGGAAAAGGATCCATTTCTTTTGATGGCAAGCATAA